>JAZFAU010000061.1:822500-1168565 GCA_037178615.1 Dione vanillae | reverse complement strand
TTAATTGTCTTATGGTGGTACCGGTGCGGGGTCGGTTTTTCCCTCGACACGTACACAATAAAAGGGGCCCTTTATGGGAAATCTTGTAGGATTTCGGACTTTCAGAAAGGGACGGGTGGACATTAAGTTTTGGATAGAAGGCGTCGCGGTATTAGGATCTATAATAGTCTTCTTTGCACTAATTATATTATTTGAGGATGAAGCTTCCCCTTGTCTTTTTCGTGTTACTGTCGACTCAGAATTATTTCCAACCAGGATCAGGGGGATCAGGTGGAGGATCAGGATCCATAATGAAAAAGATAACCTAAATGAACGTAAACTAGTCTAACCTAAATAAACAACACAAATACTCACTACAAACATCACCTTGTTAGAATGGAACCTTTTATAACACAAAACAAATTCCACTATAGTAAAATGGAAAGAAAAAACACTACCCTAATAAAAACTCTCACTAACACGTGTGTCAACCAAAACAAACGTCAGCGAAAAAGAATTATAATCATATTGAGTTGTCATAACTAAATAATAGCTCGGCACGTTTAATTATTTTTACTATTATAAATATAACACACTATAATGTACTATTGACAGCCATTGAAAAGTAAAATTAGGGTGAAAAATACGTTCGTTGACTTAAGTTTTAATTCTACAATCCAGGTATTTCCAAGATCCCGACAAGGACAATAAAATAAGACCTTTTTGCTATAGGATATGACTTCCTTTTTCTTTACACCAATGCATCTCTTTGACCAAGTTTTCTAGTTTGAATTCACCTGCAAACGATTCTTTGGTAATCGTTTCAGTTGGCGCAAATATAGGCACTCTTTTTTGTTAAGTTTATCTAGTTTATATGTAAGTTGTTCATTTGTTATAATTATTTCCATTTTTTAATTAGAGTTTCGTTCTCCTTTCATACATAGTATAAACCCTGGCTAACTATTCACTATTAGTATGCTATTTAATCTACCTGAAGTATTGTAGTATTCTTAGTTTATACTGCTACTAGAAGATACTCAGAAATAGTGACACTTTAGTGAAGTTTAAGTGGACTTTGCACACATAGTTTTGCAATTTTCGATATTTCCATGACAAATTTCATACAATAAAACTTACTTAATTTACATGTTTTTCACTTGACTTTTTTTTTCGACAAAAAAGACTGTCGTTCTTATATTTTGAGGATCATCATGTCTTTATTTAAAATATCTAAAAATTCTAAAAATATCTAAAAAAGATATGTAATAAAAAATTGAAAGTAAAATATATCAGTAGTCTAAATTCAGATAAATGTTCAACTTACCAAATTAAGAGTAACCCCCAGTGCCACCATGTAACCCCATCCCCCATCAGGGGGTATAAGCATGTATTTTTTACTTTTTGTGACTTCTTGGGTATTCATTTCGTACACTTACTATGAAATAACAAAGACAAGTGAGCCTCAAAACAGTGACACCTCGTCTTTTTATCTTCTGTCAACAATTTATATGATTTAATTGACGCAATGTAGAATTAGTGTATTGAATTAACCAGTTCTTACATATTTTATTTATTTGTCTTTAAACACTATTTAACACCGCCATGCTTATTTCCTTTTAGCTTCGACCATTTATTTTCTAATTATCTCCTAATTTATCTGTATAATAATATATAAAATGAAAATAATCTATTAATAATGTATATAATGTTCATATATTATAAGATAAAATAAAATAAAGATATACTAAAAATGTTCAATTCTTTTGCTTGTTTAAATATCAAGATAGTATCGGAACAAGGTTATGGCTGAATTCCAGTATGACATTTCGTTATTCCAACGGATTAATGGAAAAAAAATTGTGGAATTTCAAGTGAGGATTGAATCTACAACCATTATTTTTACAGTATGCCATCTATCGTCTAATTTCAAATATATTTATTAAAGCAAATAATTAGATGATTTTAGATTAAATCAATGCAGATTGCGTAAACGGTTTCATAATTCTATTTATTGAAAAATTGGGCTCTTAAATGTATTACATAAAATATGAAATAAGAAAATATTTTTCTATTTCCAAGTAGCATGTCAGCGACACACAATAACAAATTTATTTGAAAACAAAATAATATACATGATTTTGTACCGTAATATTATTTTTATTTGAGGACCGTCGTGGCGCAGAGGCGCAGCGTCTGCCTGTAACGCGACGGTTTCTGGGTTCGATCCCCAGTCGGAGAGGATGTATTTTTCTATTTCCATTTTCTTCGCTCTGGCAACTAAGGCAAAGCGCGGCATTGAGTTCCGCCACTCAACACGCAATGCCTCGAAAACGGCGGAAAGCGGGGACGGAGTAAACAGGGACTAAGTAACGGAGTGTCTTAACACTAGGTTCGTATAGTTCCTGCAGTTCCCTCTGCCTACCCTGCTATGTGCGGGATAAAGCGTGAAGCTTATTTAGAGGTATATATAAATAAAATATATTTCCTAATAAGAGCGTATTTGAAATGTAAAGTACGAATTTTCATAATTTACATCTAGGAATATCGATTTATCCATTTAGTGAGTACCAAACTAAAAGTATTTTTTTATAAGTTAATTATTTGAATATGTCCAATATGTGGGATGAGACAAACGAGGTCCTTACATGAGGTTGTTTTAAAACGCCGATAGAGGGCGAGGCATTTCGGCAATGTTGCATTTTTAAAGTAGACTATCATCTTACCCGCCTAAATATTCATTGTCTTATAAAAACTGATCTGATCAGAATCTGAACTGAACTGATCAGTTTTAGAAATGTACGTCGTATTCGAAGTATAAACAAAGAAGTAGCCAAAAAGATAATATAACAGTGCCACCGACACAAAAATCTTCAGATATTAACTAAAATGTAGTGATCAAACGGTCCACAAAGAGACCGGCAATATCGGTTTTTTCCCCAACCTTCTAGTGATACCGTTTCACTTCCACAACGGAGAGTATTTGCGAAGTGGTTAAATTAGAGATTTAAAAATTGTCCTTACAACATAACAAAAATTTAGCTAATATGATTACACAAGAGCTAAGATGCATTAAATAGGAAATAGTTAAAATGTAGAAATCTATGCAATTTTTAAACTGTTAGTAAGAATATATTCGAAAAAATGTAAATTCCAGCTTGGAAATGACATAAAGAAAATGTTAATTTAATTCTAAAATTTAATTCTAAATTTGAAGACCGTGATAAATAAGCTTTTTTAATGTGACTGTCCGTCGAGCAGATGAATCTGCTGATGGCATCCTCTTCCGCGTTGGTATAGTATGTGCAATCGTTAGTGTGCTTGGTTATTGCTACAATGCGTGCGATATGCTGTCATGTATGGCACTTTTTGTAGTTTTTGTTTGCACAATGACCACCGACTCGTATGTCAATCTCTGAGACTCGTTTATCGTAAGGGTGCGTGAATTAGGGCTACTCCCACAGCCCTTTTGGATTAGTTCCGCCTTCTCCGTCTGCATGTGGGCTAGGTATAATGTGTTTGGGGAGTCTTCCAGTATGCACGCACCTGTGAGTTTTAATATTTTAAGGGATCGAGTCTTTGATCGACCTGTGTAGATTCCGTCGTAAACCTCGTTTAGAGCATAGGTGAGGTCTTGTGGACACCGATGGGATCTTAAGAGCTCTAGACTGATGGACGTCACAAGGTTTTGGGCCGATATATTTCAGTTGGAATAGCTTTAGAGTCGTTCAATGAGGGGTAGTTGGTTTATATCCCCGATAAAAGTGATTTTTTCGGCCCCTGTTAATTTGGCCGCCCTTGTGATCCCTCCAAAATGGTTCATGAGGGCCTCATCTACTGTCATTCTCTTGGGCTTTTCCCTTGCACCATTTACCAGTATTGAGGCGATCGTTCTCACTTTGTTTTTGGATTCCCTATAGCACCATATATACCAAAGTTGTGGTTAAAGAAAATTGTTTCTCAAAAAAAATTACATTTCACTTAATGAGAAAAGAAAACGAAATATTACGTACTAATTTAGTTGTGAGCGTTTCAGACAGATACATTTTTCACAATATGACTTACATATTATACATGATATAGTTTTTTCTTTAATAATAATAATAGGTATATAAAACAAAATATATTTTAATAACTAAGAAAATAATAATATGTTAAAGTGGGTAATACTAAATATTGTTCTATATTGGTTTTAACGTAATGATTTTTAATAAGACATCAATTGTGGCACACAATGTATTTGATTTGGACTTAAACCCATATTGTCGTTTAAAAAAATAATCTATTCGTGATAAATAAGTGTCCAGATCACCGATGTATGATTTATTCGAAAATTTTTGAACATATTGGCAAGATTGAGATAGGCCTGTAGTTCCCTGCGTCAATTTTTGTGCCGGCTTTATATATCAGAGTAACTTTCGCTATTTTTAGATCATCTGGGAAAATTCCTTCGTCTAGACACTTATTTATGCAACTTGTCAATTCTTTTATAATGTAAACTTTTAAACATTTTAATACTTTGGCGCTAATGTCATCTATCCCCGTGCTAACGTTAGAGTTCAAATTATCAATAATTTTGGTAACTTCTTTTTCGCTGCAACGCCTGAATTCAGTTAAGTAATCATTGTGTTTGTGGTTGTATACAGTAAAAACAGTATTATTATGATATTTATCTGGGATTTTGCTGGCTAACTCAGCACCAACTGTGGCAAATAATTTATTGACATGTTCATATATTTCTTATTCTTGTTCACTTATTTATCCAAACCGATTGTAGGGCGTTTTTTCGGACCTACGATGCAGAAGCAGAGTTCCAGTTTCTCTTCATCCTCGTCCATAAACAGAGCTACAGGCCGGAGTCCTGGGAAACCGTATAGCTATATTAAATTTACATATTTCCAGACCTCGTAGTATTATTTTACAATTAAAATCTTCACAAATAAGGAATATGATTATCATTTGTCATAAACTACAATAAAAGTAATCATGGTAATAATTAAAATACACAATATTTTCTCTCAAGCTATATATATAATAAATAAATAATAAAATAAAAATAAACAATGCATCCTATCAAACTTTAGACCTTGTTTTTACTGATATTAAAAACTGTTTTGTTTCTTCTGCGTCATCTTTTGTTAATATTGATAAGCTTAACCCTCTCATAATCATTATTTAATGAATTTTAAAATAAAAACGTTAGGAAGTAACTTACTAATATTAATCAGATTTCAATTCGAATATATTTGGACATAGATTCCTCGTAATCCCATTAAATGTAAGGTAAGGGTAGTTCCCTTTCAGTACGAGCCGTTACCTACGTGCAACTGGAATTTACATAAATTCATCGCTTTTATAGTATTTATCATCTAAATTACCCCCTTTTTATAACATTGTTTGGAATAATATACTGATATTGACGCCTGATCTGACTACGAAGGACCGGCTTCATCGCCTGAAATCAAACGCTGTTAATCACGAGGCCATAGCCCTCCTTGCGGGATATCCCACTACGAACGATTTGGCCAAATGTCAACGCCAATGCTCGCCTAGCAAGCTACGAACATAAGAAGTGACGACTTGTTCAAATGTCAACGCCAGTGGTCGCCTAGCGGGATAACTCACTATCAATTTCACGCTCGGAACGCCATTACCGTAGAACAGAACAGAACAAAAACACTATCAATTAACGACTTGGCAACTTGACTTAAGTCAACGCTAATAGCAAGTGAGTTAAATCGCTACGATCCACATACTCACAATCGAAGAATGCGGTGCATCGGGGCTCCATTCGCCACGCCAAGCCACTATGTGCTAGGTCTCGCTGTCTTGGGTCGAGTTTACCTATGGACACAGAAAATTAGTGGCGCGAATATCTTACAACCACGCCGCAACATCCTCGGCACGGGCGCCACGCAGGCACACGCAACCACAGCGGCGCGAGCGCACCGCAGCCGCCTCGCGAGCGCCTCTCAGCCACAGTATGCCAGTTGCCTCTCGTCGCAGCGTATTCAAACATGTCAAAATATAAAAGGTAAACATTCAATTCATGTAACTGTTACGCCTTACACAGACAGATGTAATAAAATAAGTGAAAATAGACTGGGTCATACCTGACCATAACTGAAACAAAAGTCTCATTATTACTGCAAAATTAAAAAAAAATAATTACAAAATAAAAATTAAAACAAAATGACAGTCTTTTGACAAATTTACAAGCTTCAGTAGCAATAAACATTCACGTGGGCTTAATTGATATTAATTTAAAGCTCATAATGCCTTCAGTATAATTATATAAATATAAATATAAATTTTACTATATTTGTACAGTAGATTGAGTTTTGTTATTGAGTTTTGTGAAATTATTGATCTGATTTTTTAATGCTATACTTTTACATATATATTTCGGCCTTAAGTTCAATACAAGCAATTTAATCCATAGCAGCACTTAGCATAGCAGTTTACGCAACTGTTACTTTCACTAATCACACAATTAACTTTTAGATACTTTTCTTCCGATATATTAAGTAACGATCGAACTCATAAACCTTTATTCAAATGAGAAAATCGGAAAATATTAGTTAACTTATAAATAAGTAAGCTTTTTAAACCTTTTACAAGTTACATTAAATTTACGTTATTCAAGATTTCGTCATTCTTTTCCTGCCATTGACTCTTGTATCATACCTTTATTTTTCGTCACTTATTCTGACCATGTGCCATAATTACCTAAGTACGTTCTTCTTCGTTCTTAATGTGACTTCTTCCCTAATAATTGGCATACACTGTATCTGTATAGTGAATTTAGTCAGTTTAACCAAATCCGCATATCGTGGGGCGGGACAATTTCTCTACAGCGTTCTCTCATTCTTCATACAGAGAGGTCGTAGCTGGATAACATCGATGTCACCACTAATGTGTGTACAAACTTCAAGTTCTACTGACTATTCATAGTCGCATCGACTTATATTTATGGAGAATTATTATTCTTCATTATATTACCGACAATAGAACGTTTTCACGTCCAATTTTTACCCATTTCATACTTTCCTTTATCTTTAATTTCATTAACTTCTCCACTTCTTTGATCTTTTGAGACCCATTACCATCAAGCTTAGTTAGATAAAATGGACCCGCACTTAACTGAACTTGCTTGCGGCGTCCACTGTAATCGATATCGCTGTTGTTTATAAATATAAATTGTGGCAAATCTATACCAATTTTATAATATTTTTTATTATGAAAGAGACGAAACACGAAAGAAATTGCAAAGTACTTGTTTAAAAATCATTGTCTATAATCTACAATCCGACAAATTAGACATTTCGATATTTATAAAGTGGGTGCTTAATTAAATATTATTAGTTTTTATTTTAATATGATACAGTCCAAAAAATGTTTTTCACATTAAGCATTTTCATTTTCGTTTGTCATTTCGTAACCTTCAAACGGAAGGCTAATTAGTGAAAATTTTCCTCAAGTACATGTATTTACAAATTAATATATTAACCATTTTTTATCATATGTCAACCTTAATAATACATTTTATTTAATTTGTTGTATACAGAACTAAAATCATGTGACGACGCTTTGTAATATTCTTAAACGATATTAAAATATTTTCTTGTCATGACATGTCATCAAAAATTTTTAATATAACTAAAATCTTAAATAATTTCAGTGTGTCTTAAATCTTAAATATGTGCGTTAATCTGTTGTTGGTGGGACATTTTCATATTATGTCAATTTTCTCTCAATACAAAACGAAATTATAACTATAGGTATCATATAATTAACTGAATTCGCATAATTACAGTATTACAATACAATATTACAATGTGGCAAAATTTTTACATAACTCTTTTTATCTTTTAATGGTGTTTACAGCTCCACAGTGAGGAAAATGATCTTGATAGACGGGCAATGAAATAATCCCACCTATAAAGTTATGGTTCTATTTTTAAGCAGAAAATTAAAATGAATTGAACAACATATACTTAAAAAAATTTGTAATTTTTTAGCATTTTTAAATCTTTCTTTATGTGTATTATAAGTGCTCACTTTTTACCAAATTTTATTTTTATATGTTTGTGCTCACTTTTTACCAAATTTTATTTTTTTATGTTCGTGCTCACTTTTTACCAAATTTTATTTTTATATGTTAAGAGGAAGTAGGTTTTATGAGGTCAATTGTATACAATATCCAACAATAAAATAAGCAATATAATTTTTTTAGCAAACGTTTTATTTGTCTGAACGAATTTCAATATAAATTTATCTTAACAGTGCATGTTATGTTAATTAATATAATTCATAGTTAAAATAAAAATAGTGCTAGTAGCTTTTGTTTTTAGAGTAAAACCCCTCCAACTTAACATTGTATTTTTTGTGTGACGAATTATAATTTCATTTCACTCTTATAATTTTTAGCCTAAATAATTTGTTTAGAATATTGAATGACTATGGTTAACACTTACTAACCAGCTTCACTAAGAGACAATGAAATTCTGCCATAGCGAAACAAAATATATATTTATTGATATTGTAAGCATTTTTCATTAACACATAAAGAATATGTAACTGTAACATACTGTAGAACCTTATTGGATAATCTAACCTATATATTTACTGTTCCACGAAAGACTAGAATGTGAATGTCATGCAAACCACGTATCTCCAACAAGGGAACTAGTCCATGCTTCTAATGCTATAGGTAGTTGTACTATAAATAAGAAAGCTAACAATTAATTTTGCAGAGTCATTGCGTAATTACTTATGATTTATAGTTTTGAAACGTTGTGTGGCTCTGGATGTAAGATATCATATTAATTGATAAAACCATTCAAATAGAACTAAAATTATCAGTGTAGGCTGGAAAATAACGCGCTCGGTATTAATACAGAATAAGTCGTTGAAGTAGTTTAATATTGCTTCATTTTTATATTTCGGTGGAGGTTTTTTTAAAATAAATTTAGTAACTACCAAAAAATTACATTTTAATAACTTGCCCCATTTTTTTCTTTTCAATCATTTATAGCGTAAATATTAAGGTGAGATTTGCAGTTTATGCGTTTCTAGCGGTGGTAGCATGTGACGTAAACGTACTGCACTCATATTACAGTACAATAAATATAACTTCATTCTAATTTGAAACACTAAGTATGTAAAATTTTATTATTTTTTCGAATTACACGAAATAAAATAAATCCTTAAAATCCTTAATAAAAAAAATATTAACCGAAACCGCTTATATTTATATAAATCTTAAGTAATTACTGAACTCTAGCGAACTCGATGACACGTGCCATTGAATCCAATCTTTATATGACCATCTGATCTAAGAATGATGTGAAATTCACAACGTGGTATTAAGATTCAACGAAAAGGCGAAGTGAATTGTGCTCGACAGGCACGCTGGAAACGCCGGTCATTAAAAGAAGAAGAAATTCGACTCTCACACTTCGACACTCAACACGCAATAGCAAAATGGAAAACATAGTCTGTACTAACCAACTAACCTTTTTTTTTTTTTTTTTTTTTTTTTTTTTTTTTTTTTTTTTTTTTTTTTTTTTTTTTTTTTTGTCGCTGGGAAAAAATGCCATTACGCATCCCTTCCCGTCGGGGGACGAGAGAGGGGTATGTGGGACTCCCGGTAAAGGCGTTCCCGGTATACCCACTAAAAATACCCAGCGGCGCTCCGACCTCACCTGCGTGGAGAGGGCCTGGGAGTCCATAGCGTCCAGGCCCCCGCCGGTGACTGCCCGCCCTACGGCAGGCCCCTCAGACCCCCCCTAGTGGGGAGGGGTCGTTACAATGGCCGGAGTGCACGGCCATTGTGGCCCGACGAGTGGGGTGATCCTGGAAATGCAGGCGGTGGCGCCCCCGCGCCTGTCGCCTGCGGATCACCCCCAGGGGCGGAGGGCGACGGACGTTGTGTCCGCCGTCTTCTGCCCCTTCTTCGTCTGCGGAGCGGCGCCGCGATAGGGTCATCCTCCCGCGTGCGCTCCGCCGCCTCCTTCTGTGACATTACGTCCTCACAGAAGGAGGCTACCGCCGCCCATGCCTCCTCCCAGCTCAGCATGGCGGCGACCACGCTGGGGAGCGTGAGGTCGGCCCCGACTACTGCCACCAGGGCGCGACGAGGTTGAGCCCACGATGGGCACACCTCCAAAGTGTGCTCCGCCGTGTCCACCGCCGCACCGCAAGGGTGGCACGCTGGAGACTCCTCCCTCCCTATCCGGTGCAGGTACGATCCGAAGCAACCATGCCCGGACAGCACCTGCACAAGACGCAGGGAGAGGGAGCCGTGCCGCCGATCGAGCCAATCGCCCAGGACGGGCCCGATGGCGTCCAGCAGCCGGCGACCGAACGCCGCGGAGGTGAGGTCCTCCGCCCACTGCCGAGTGACAGCGTCCCTCAGCTCCCGGCGGATTTCGTCCCGCTCCCCCGGATCCGGACGACGGTTCAGTGCCCTCTGACCCGCCGTCCACTCGTACATTCTGGCGAGCACCCAAGCCTCCAGCTCCCAAGCTCACCACTCCAGCTCACCGTGCGGTACGCCCTAGCCACCCGCTGTGCAATGGCCCTTTGTGACCTGCGGATGGCAGCGGCGTTCTCCCGTCTGCACAGTGAGTCCGCCCATATGGGAGCCCCGTACAGGGCCATACTTTTCAGTATGCCGGCGTATAGACGCCGGCATCGATCGCCGGGACTCCCGACGTTCGGGAGGAGCCACGAGAGGGCGCCCGCTGTTTTGAGCAGGCGCGTCGACAGCTCGGCAAAGTGGGCGCCGAAGCGCCACTTGCTGTCGAGCACCAGGCCCAGATATTTCATCTGGGCCTGCACCTCAACGCGGGCACCCTCAACGAATATATGGGCGTCGGGCGGTTGGCGCTGCCGAGGCCCACGGAAAAATACGGCCTCGGTCTTGTGCAGCGCCACCTTCAGCCCTAGGCGGGAGATTCGGTACACCACTAGCGAACCTCCCGCCGAGGCCAAGCTGGCCGCCTCCCCGAAATTCCTCCCCCTGGCAGTGAGGAGGGTGTCATCTGCATAGCAGATGACAGACGCACCACGGGGGAGATTTCCCCGCAAGAGCCAGTCGAATCCGATGTTCCACAGGAGCGGTCCTAGAACAGAACCCTGTGGAACACCGGACTCGACGCAGTATCTGCGGAGTTCGCCCGACCTGTTGGTTAGGCAGACTGTCCGATCGCTCAGATAGTCTGCCAACAGACCCCGCAGATACTGGGGCACCCCGTGAAAACGGAGCGCCTCTAGCACGGTGGAGTGGGGAATGGAGTTGAAGGCGTTGACTATGTCGAACGACACAGCCAACACTCCATCCCCCGCGGCCATCGCCTCCTTCACCCCGTCCCTGAGTCGGGACAGGGCGTCCACCGTCGAACGCTCAGCTCGAAAACCGAACTGAGCGTCCGCTAGGTCCGGGCCAATTGTGCGCAGGTGGCAGTTGAGGCGGGCGGCGAGGATCCTCTCGAACATTTTTCCGACCTCATCGAGCAGAACGATGGGTCGGAATGCCGATGGGGAGTCCGCCGGCCGCCCTTCCTTCCGGAGGAGGCACAATTGGCCCTCCTTCCAAGGCTTCGGGAACCTCTCGCACGTCAGACACGCGCTGAAGAGGTCCCGAAGCCTCCCTCCCATCTGGGAGGCGGCGATGGCCACAACTTTGGCGGGGACGCCGTCCGGACCTGGGGCCGTCTTCTTGGCCCGGAGGCAGAGCGCTGCCACCTCCACCTCGTCCTCCGTCACCGGGGGGACCTCCTCGGCCGGTGGAGCTGCCACCAGAGGGGCGCTCATTACTGGTGGGGTGAAGTTGTCCCTGCGCGGAAACAGGGACTGGACCACCCCATCCAGGAGCGCCGGCTCGAGGGTCTCAGCAACTGGGGGGCCGCACGGACGCAACTTGTTGCGTGCCGCCTTGTACGGCCTCCCAAACGGGTCAACGTTGAGACCCTCCAACATTTCCCCCCTCGCGCTACCCTGAGACTCTGCCATTCGCGTCGTCAGGGTAGCCTTCGCCTCTATGTAGGCAGCATAGAGGCGGCCCTCGTTGTCAAGGTCGCGTCGACGCCGCCGCCGGCTCCTTGTGTAGGCCCTCCTGGTGGCCACACAGTCGGCCCGGAGATCCGCCAACTCCTCTGACCACCAGTACACGGCGCGTTTAAGAGGAGGCCGGTGAGACCGAGGCATGCTTGAGTTGCACACCTCGGTCAAGGAGTCCCTTAGACGGACTGCCGTGGCGTCCACGTCCCGGCCGTCGACAGGAGGCGACAGCCAGTCCTGCACGAAAGCCGCCTCCTTGGCGGCCTCCCGGTCTAGGCGGGTGAGCGCCCACCGTGGACAGTGCGACCGACCCGCGCGGTCCCCCCGGGAGCCCTGTGTGGAGACATCGAACCGCACGTATCGGTGGTCCGACAGCGTCTCCACCAGCTCCACCCGCCAGTCCACAATGCGGGCCGCCAAAGAAGGGGAGGCGAAGGCGAGGTCCACGATGGACCCCCCCTCTCGCCGCACGCACGTGAGGACTGTGCCCCTGTTGAGGAGGGACAGACCGGACGAAACGTACCAGGCCTCCAGCTCGCGACCTCGGGCATCGGTGGTTGGGTTACCCCACACCACCGACTTGGCGTTAAAGTCGCCCACCACCAGTACCCTGCGCTGCACCACTCTGCCGACCACCATGGCTAGGACTTCGAGAAAGCTCTCGAAGTCCGTGAGAGGGCGGTTTGGGGAGATGTACACCCCAATGAGGGCCACTTCACCCCACGCGGCGGCCACGTATCCCGGTCCCCTCTCTAAGAGCGAGAGGGGAGGGGAGTCTGTGGAAGACCGCGCTACCAGTGCTACCGAGCCGTTGTCGTCTCCCAGCCAGCTGCTAGGGACAGAATACGGCTCGGCAACAACCGCCACGTCCACCAACCACTCTGCGAGGGTTTGGACCAGTAAATCCTGGGCCGCTCTGCAGTGGTTGGTGTTCGCCTGGAGAATGCGATGGGCTCCGTTCATTCGGTGTTCATCGCATTCCCCTCGGTGGCCGGCGCGGTAACTGGTGTTACGACGGCGGCGGCAGCAGCGGCAGGTCTCGCCTGCGCTTTCCCCTTCTTAGATGGCGGGCAGCACTTCCTGCCCGTCATCACGTGGTCGGCGGGACGACCACTGGCAGCGCATACTGCGCAGCGCGGAGTCGTAGCCTCGCACGTGGCCGACTTATGTCCCTCTTTGCCGCAACGGAAGCACAGTTCCGTGCGCTCGGCAGTGGAGGGACAGAGAGCCCGGGTGTGGCCAATGCCGAAGCACTTGAAGCAGCGCATCGGCTTGTCCTCAAGTGCCCGGACCCCACCCGAGCTAAGCCCAACCCGGAGGCGACCCTTGGCCAGGACCGCCTTGGCTGCTACGACTGGGCATTCCAGCAGCATAGTGCCCATGCCTCCGCGGCCGGGTCTAATGGCCCGGCCCTTGATAGCTGTTACGGCGCAGCCCCCCGCCGCCGCTATCGCAGCCACTACCTCCTCTTGAGTGACCGAGTCGTCGAGGTCAGTCACTTCAAGAGCCGCGCATTTGACAGGTCTTGCGACCTTTGCCGTGCCGGCGACAGCCTCTTTGAGCTTCGACGCAAAGAGGTCTGCCTTGGTGCCGCCCTGAGACCCGGAGAACTCGAAAATTCGAGCCCCCGTTTGGGTCTTCCGGCACGTAACTCTGCCCGCCCCGAGTTGCGCTGGGTCGACACTTGTACGGGCCCGCCGCAATACGGACTCGTACGTCTCACCGCGCTCCGCTGCCTCTGTGGTCAGCGTGACCACGACGGCAGCGGTCTTAGGAGGAGCGAGCTTCTTCCTCTTGTCAGCCGCAGGCTGGCTGGCCTTAGGCTTGGCTGCGGGGGGCTTAGGGGCTGACTTCTTCCCCTTCCGCTTCCTTGATGTCACCTTTGTCCAAGGGGCGTTAGAAGGGGTGGTGGAGGGCAGAAGCGGGTCTTCCCTCTCAACGACCTCAGGTGCCGTCTGGGTAGTCGGGACAGGTGCAGAGGACTTCTTCCCCTTGCCTTTGCCCTTTTCCTTGCCCTTCGGATTCTGCGCTGTGGTCGCTGACGGACCCGGCGCGGTAGGCATCGCCTTGTCCGCCGCGAGAGGAGGGCGAAGCCGCTTCTCCGGCAGGAGCCGGTCTTCTATGGCCGCGAAGCAGGTCCTGATGAAGGCCCTCTCCTCCGTGACAACCTTGCGGATGATATCCTCAAGGTTGGAGGGGAGAGGAGCCGTAGCAGGACCTTCCGCGGACGCCTCTGGTCGAGCCATGAGCTCGGCGACGCGCGCGTGCAGCCCGGACACCTCCTTCTGCAGGCGATCTACCTTCGCCTGCAGCTGCCTCGTCTCATCAGAAGTGGTGCGTTGCGCCAACTCCTTGACGATGCCGAGCAAACTCGCTGCCCGGCATTTCAGGGCCTTTTGGAAGGTCCCCTTCAAGTTGGAGGACTTGGATGCCACCTCCAAGATCTCCAACTGGTCCTCCAGTGCCATGCGCTCCATCTCCTCTACGGAGTGGTCCGCGTAGAGGACGCTGGAGGCGCCGTAGCCGGCCTTCGCTCTGGCGGTCCGCGCCTGCTTTTCCTTCGAGGCGATCCTCTCCTCAAAGTCCGTCTGGACGACGACCCGCTTGGCGGGCTGCTCCGCAGTATCCGGAGATTCTCCGGAGCTTCGTCTAAAGAGAGCCCTCTTCCTCGACTGGCGGCTTGTGGAGCCGCAGTTCGAGCCACTCCTTATGGACTCCACGTCGGAATAGTCCGACCCGAAGTCGCTCCCTCTAGCCAGGCTGGCCACAGATGCCGCGCGGCTGGTTCCCGATGCCGAAGCATCACGGGACATGGGTTGGCCCTGAGAAGGGCCTTTTGGTTGGCCCTGAGAAGGGCCTTTTGGTTGGCCCTGAGAAGGGCCTTTGGGTTGGCCCTGAGAAGGGCCTTTTGGTTGGCCCTGAGAAGGGCCTTTTGGTTGGCCCTGAGAAGGGCCTTTTGGTTGGCCCTGAGAAGGGCCTTTTGGGAGAAAACGCCCGGAGGCGTCCCTCAACTGTTTAGACATGTCTAAACGACGAGTTCGAAAGCAGACAAAGTAAGATTTCGAGATGCAGTGTTCGTTTGCCGTTAGCCTGCCACTCCGTTACGGTGGTCAGGCTACGTTGCCCAGGGGTTACTGCGAGGAAGTCAACACTGCGGGGAACCCCCAACCAACTAACCTAACCTAACCTAACCAACCATTTGTAGTGAAAATTAGAGAAATATTATTAAATTATGTTATTAAATTGTATAACATTCAGTACCAAGTCGATGACCGAAACTGTAATATTATTTTATCATTAACCTAACATGCAATTATCTTACATTCAGTATATTCAGAACTTACTATGTAGACGTAGTTATAAAGGCTTAATTAAAATAAACCATTATAATACTTTTATTACGTAAGAAAACTAATATATAAGATACCTATATTAGATACATATTTATTAAATACGGTAGCGTACGAAATTCCTTCCATCAGTGGGCTTTGAACAAGAGGAAATGACATAATTGACAAGGCACTCTCTGCCAGTGGAAAAAATGCAGAAATGATATAAAGAATTTAATTAGAGCGCATAGTATTGGAAAAAATTGTTGCATTAATGTTCAAGATTAGGTGAAAATATAATAACAATTTATTAATAATAAATATGGCATGAAAAGGAACGTAGAACGGAAACATTAGCATCGCGTGCAGTTATTTCCTCCTATGGTGTAATAAAAAACAATTTTATTTTGTAATATTTGTGTGTACAGTTTTAAAATGTTATAAAATATTTAATGTCATCCAAAGGCTGTTATCATTTATTTTATGCTCACCATGTAATTTCTATTTTCTATACAAATTGCTGTGATATAGTAAAATTCTGCCACACAAAATCAATATTGTATATTTATTTCAAATAAAACATTAAATGTAAATATCAATTATCTTCTCAAATTCATGAGATATGTTTAAGCATTTGATGAAATTATAAGGTTTCGTCATTTCCTCGTTCTCGGCATATCGCAAAACAAACAAGCGGAATACATCCAATATAAGGAAGGTAAATATTTAAAAAACGTTATTTGGTGACTATATATTTTTTCTTTAATTGTTGTAGTTTTGTGTCTTGAGACCTATGCAATAGAAAGATAAATTAGTCAAACAATAACTTAGCGTACTATCTATAGAAAGATAAAGCGTTCATTAATAATACACGCTTTGTAAGTGATAGGGTCCAAATAGAGAAAAAGAAACGGGCTTCTTGTAATATGTTGAATTATGAGCGTTTATCCCTTTTTACTGGCACTGATTAGAAATAAATTATTATTTAGGTATTCCATGTAGATGCACTTCAGTACTGTAATGTATGCAGGTACATGTAAATTACCTATGCTCATAAGTAAGAACATAAAAAGAGAGCTCCACCGATCCAAAACTATAGAAAAACATATCAATTCCACTGGCAGCATTAAAAAAGCGTACAAAGAGCTAAGTACCCACAAGATATGGATTAAACAACTTAAAGAGACAAATAAACTATCACACAACAGGACCGATATTATAAAAACCGCAACAAATTTCTATAAAAACCTATATGATTGTCAAGCTCAAAACTTTACAAACATATTTGACTGTACCAGTACACGACTGCCTGTCGAAGATGTCTCGCAGGTAAAAATGATAGACGAGTTTGAAATTATAGAAGGTATAAAGAGGCTGAAAGTGAAAAATGCCCTGGCCCTGATGGTATAACCAACGAGGCAATAAAAATAGGTTGTAATTATATTGCACGTCCTCTCATAGGGCTCTTCAACTCTATATTAGATGAATGCACCACACCTTTTCAATGGTCAGAGTCGAACATGATTCTACTCTACAAAAAGGCGACCCCACTGTTATAGGTAATTATCGCCCTATCAGCTTGTTGCCCTCACTATACAAACTCTTCTCTTCAATAATCGAAAAGAGGATTAGTAAAAGTATAGAAGAACAATAGAGCAAGCTGGTTTTAGCCGTTGTTTTTCTACTATAGATCATATACACGCAATAGAACAAATTATCGAAAAGTATAATGAATACCAGAAACCACTCTATGTAGTGTTCATCGATTACCAGAAAGCCTTCAACACAATCCGACATTCTTCTATATGGATTGCTTTAAGCTCACAGCACGTTGAACACAAATATATAGAAATAATAAAGTGTCTATTCAACAACTGTACAAGTAGAGTTAAACTTGAGACGACTGGACCACCAATACCCATAAAGAGAGTTGTAAGGCAAGGAGACCCACTATCTCCTAAAATTTTTATAGCTGTTCTGGAGATGGTCATCAATAAACTAAACTGGGATAGAAAAGGGCTGAACATAAACGGTAAATTCATCAGCCATCTGAGATTTGCCGATAATATTGTTTTACTATCCGAAAGTGCTAAAGAGATGGAATCAATGTTACTCTCACTGAAAACTATGAGTTACGAAGTAGGATTTGTAATGAATCTAAGCAAAACAAAAATTATGACCAACAGCACAAAACACCCCATACATCTCGAACAAAAACCATTGGAATACGTGGATAGTTACATTTACCTCGGCAAACAAGTCTCTTTTAGTAAGCAAAACAATAAATTGGAAGTTGAAAGAAGAATTTCTGGTGCATGGAACAAATTCTGGAGTCTAAAAGAAATATTGAAGGGAACCATGCCTATGAATTTAAAGAAAAAAGTAATGGACATTTGCCTGCTCCCCTCCATTACGTACGACTGCCAAACGTGGAAATACACGCTACGCGTGAGAAACAAGATCAGATCTTGCCAACGAAGCATGTAAAGAAGCATTGCAGATGTGAGAAAAATTCAGAAAATCCCTCACAGTATTATAAGACGGAACACGAAAGTTACAGATGCACTAATTTCTCACAAAAATTAAAATGGCGCTGGGCTGGCCATGTAACCAGTATGACCGATGATCGTTGGACTTCCAGATTGACGTTATGGCAGGGTCCTGCAGGTATTAGAAAGAGAGGACGACCGGCAACTCGTTGGGACAACGACATAATAAAAATAGCTGGTAAAAACTGGTACACAATTACCAAAGATTAAGAGAAATGGAAAAGTCTGGAGGAGGCCTTTACCCTCACATAAGAGGGGTTCTTGCATGTCTGCATAATAAATTATTATTTTAAATATTTTAATGTTAAATTATATTAATCAATTTAATTCAAATTCAATTAATTCAATCATAATTGGCTCAGTATTATAATTTATTCTTATTTTTAGTCTATTATACTTATTATTAAAATGTACAGCGTATTTAATGTAGAAGAAGAAATATGAAAAAGTAAATGAAATTATTTAAATTGTTATGCAAAGATAACTTAAAGCATTCTGTAATTTTACTTTTTAATATGCGAAAAATAAAAGGCTTTTTTATTTTTTTTATATGTAAATTAAAATTGCTTAAGAAATATTTTTATTTTCATAATTAAACAAATTATTGTATTTGCTATCATCACGTTAGTACACACGTGATAAATAAATATACATGTCATAAATAAAGGAGCATATAAAATAATTTATATATTTTATATTTCAAACAGTTTTTTAGGGTTCAGTGCCTTTAAAGAAGACATAAACCCGCATAGATCAAGTTTAAATTGATTGAGCTTATATTCGCTTCTTTGCCTTACGAATTGTACAGCAGAATAAAATTTGTACAGAACCGTCGTTGCACGAGTTCGACTGACTGACTTGATCTGTTTTTTACAGAAACGAACGCAAATATTGCCAGAAAGGAAAAAGCAAAGGACAAAATTCTAGTTCTTTTCTACATAGAAATTAGCTAGAATTTTTTATATTGTTGTCAAGCCTTCAGCTGTAATATAAGTAATCCATTGAGTTGTCTCTATATCTACAACTATCACACTTAATCTTATCATAGTTACATCAATTCAACCAACAAATTTATAATTATTCTTTATAGCATTATTACATAACAGTGTAACGACTTTATCCTCTTAACTAAAACGGATATACATTTACAAAGCAAACGTCTGTTTCAACTAACAAAGGACAACGGTAGACAGATTATCATGTGACCCTTTGGGTCGACCCTGCTCTGCCCTATTTACGAGAATGTTTGCTAAATTATACAAAATGATGTTTATCTCAGAAATAATGTACATATTTTTACAGTTTTTTAAATTGTTATTTAAATGTCTTTTATTTTAATACAATCAACATTAAAGAAAGAAATTCCTACATTAGAATACATTTGTCTACCCAATATGCTGATTCGTTTAAAAGTTTAAATAAAATAATAACACTCCACTCTACAAGCAACACTTAGAATTCTGAAAAGTAAAGTAGCAGGAGTATCATCGTGAAAGTAATTTAAATAATTGTTAAATAAAGAAAACTTTTGCAAACTATCAAGTGTCAGTATAATTTTTGTTTTGTTTTACTCCATGTAAACCATGATTGACAAAATTTCTAATCAAAATTAAATAAATCTCAATTGGAAAATTACAGAAACAGGAATAATATTTATTACTATCATCCCATATAATCTCATAATCAGAAGAAACTGCTTAGCATTCCATGGATTCACCGTGCAGGTGCCGGGCCCATCGTGTTGTAGCAAGAGGAGCTCCGAGAAGCGCTTGGGATTTGCAACCCAAGTAGGTTTAAAGGGGCCCTTTAAACTGCATTAACGCTTTCATTCATTCACTGTCCGAGCTTCTCCCACTACCTAACGAAATTTGAAATGATTCATAGCCAATACCGCCTTTGAAATACGGGCTAGAAATGTGTTAGTAATAGTTCTATACAGGCCGACATCTTTTATCAAGCTGTAGAGAGATTTCGCTGTTATACCTCTCGCTCCTACTTCCACCGCATATGAATTTACTCTAATCCTATTCCTGGTCACAGTCATCTTTAAAGAAAACAAATAACAGCGGGAATTTAACCTGTTCTCAAAAAAATAACCTCCATGTAGATTAACATTTTATTTTAGAAATTACAAAAATAGTGTTATAAAACTGTGTCTTTAAATGTTTTTTTATAATTCCCATAGAGCCTTACTTCACTAAGTTTAATATAGCAGCAGTCGTGAAACGGTCACGGCCGTCCACTTCTAGAGGGCGCTGAACAATGAAAGCTCAAAGTTGTTGATAAAAGTAAATGAGGGGTGGGAAATTATTCGTAAAATTGTATCTTAAATTTCAGTTCATATTCCATCTGAATTTATAATTAAGGTAAGTTATTTTGTACTGGTAATTTCAGCTTTCAAAAGCTTATTCTATTGAGACTATCACTTTCTAAGCTGTCAAGTAATGAATATTTCAATTGGAATATTTATTATTATATTTAAATAGTTAATAATATTTAAAAGGATCGTCGTAGTGTACAGAGGAGCATCACCTGCCTGTAAACGCGCGTTTGTGGGTTCGATTCAAATTCGGGCAATTGCGGCTTTCCGCCACTCAACACGCAGTGTCTCAAAAAACAGAAACTGGGAAACGAAGTGTCATAGCACTAGGTTTTCACGTTTCTTAAATTTTCCTGTACCTAGCAGGTTGCTATGAGCGGAATAGAGCGTGAAGCTAAAAATATATTTAATTGTGATGTGAGAGTATTTATTTAGCTTAAGATAAACCGGATTAAATTTCTATTTCTACTTTTTTTGGCTTTTTCTGCACTACATACTCACTATTACCACAATTAGGAAAGATATTCGCTAATACTTTTAATAGCCGTTAAGTCAATTTTAAATTAGTCAGTTTACAGAAACATTTTTTTTAGCTTATCCCGCACATGGCAAGGTAGACAGAGGGAACTGCAGGAACCATATGAACCTAGTGTTAAGACACTCCGTTGCTTAGTCCCTGCTTACTTCGTACCCTATTTCCGCCTTTTTCGAAGCATTGCGTGTTTAGTGGCGGAACTCAACGCCGCGTTTTGCCTAGTTTCCAGAGCGAAAAAAAAAATAGAAAAATCTATCTTCCGCGAGTGGGAATCGAACCCTCAAACAGTCGTGTTTACAGGCAGACGTTTACGCCTCTGCGCCACGACGGTCCTCTTAAAAACATGACTAGAAAAATTTTGTTTTAAAAACATTTTTAGACTTTACTATGATATCTCGTAGAGCAGTTTAATTTTCCCCACGTCAGGTTGGCTGTACAAAACAAAGAGAAAATTAAAAATGGTTCAACTTGAAATGTCTCTTTTTGTTAGATGATTTTATTTTTACTACTGCAGTGGACAAGAGTAGAGAAAACTCATTTCGTTCACACGTTTATAAAACTTCTGTTTGTCATCATTCTATCTTCGGACAGTTTATTTCTAAACAAGACAATTGCAAGCTTTATTCCTATAAAGTTGACGACAAATTACTTTAATTTTAAGCTCTTTTAAGATTATATGTGGCATTCAGTTTCAAAGTAAAACAAAACAAGCTAAACAAAAGCAAATCGGACGTTATTTTTAAAAATCCTATTTAAAGCATAAGTGTTCTCTTCTTTTATTAATATTTTTTGCCTTTTTTATTCATTTGAAATAGAAATCAACGTGTGACGTAAATTTGTCTGTAAGCTGCTGATAATTTTACGTAGACTTTTAGAAAGATCAACGCTGCGTTTTTAAAAAACGCATAGCTTAGTGGTCAGAACGCTTGCACAATTTGCAGGAGGTGCGTGTTCAAATTCCGTTGTGTTTAATTTTTATATGTTTTCTTTTAGTATTTTTCTATTCTCAGTGTGATATAAACACTTTAAAAATCAAAATAATAAAGATTAATAAAATTTGCAATATAGTTGTAGAAGTTTATGACTATAAAAATATATGTATTTATAGAAATCTAACGCACCGATCTTACCGATCTTACCAATCTGACTGGAAAAAATCGTAGAAATGCGTCACTCGATATTCTATAAAATGTCATATTTTAACGTTTTCTTAATAACTAATTATAATTTTCATATTATTTAATATTTTCAGTGAGTAAAGTAAGAGAATTCAGTGAGTGTGTCAGTCATTCTATTGTGCATTCATGTTTAAATCAACGACGTGTTCAATATTGATAGATTGTGTCTTGCATATTAATAAGCTCCAACATAAACCAAGCAAGTACTTATCGTATTAATAATTATAATATATATAACTTATGTATATATATGTACATATATATATATATATATATATATATATATATATATATATATATATATATATATATATATATATATATATATATATATATATATATATATATATATATATATATATATATATATATATATATATATATATATATATATATATATATATATATATATATAATATATATATATATATATATATATATATATATATATATATATATATATATATATATATATATATATATATATATATATATATATATATATATATATATATATATATATATATATATATATATATATATATATATATATATATATATATATATATATATATATATATATATATATATATATATATATATATATATATATATATATATATATATATATATATATATATATATATATATATATATATATATATATATATATATATATATATATATATATATATATATATATATATTATAATACGATGAGTTTATATTATGATAATATTATATTACTATTAATACAATATTAACAACTTATGTTCCTTTTTTTAGAAAACTTCTCATTCCCAGTAGTGATCGAAACCTACAACTATTGCGTTCACACCTAAACGCTTGCCAACAGCGCCGCGGTGGCTTTTTCAGTCTGTTAAAGGTGTTACGTCATATCTCTTGTAAATAGTAAAAAATCGTAAGTCGCAAGTTTCTATCGTAACCTCTATGTACGACTATTCAGAATTGGAATTTCATAGAAAAACAACCCAGAAGATTTTTGATAAAAAAGTAAAGATTTCATGAGGCTGCAACTTTATTTTTATATATTAAAAATTAGCTTTTATATGCTGTAACTAATAAATAATATATTGGAAAACATCAAATACGTAACTAGCCTTAGTCTTGTAGTGTCGTTATGACTAGGTGACAAATCTTATTCAATTGAGCTTTAATTTTTTGTCCCCGGCCTGGTAGGCTTCAAACGCGAAATCCGTGAAAGCCAAAATCGCAAAAATGCACCAGGTTTGATAAAAAAAACAATTCTTTGCAACGAATATACTTTATGGTTGTAATTAACATCAAGTTAAACCTTGAAAGTATTGTCTGTGACATGAACATCTATATACAATATGTACATCTAATCAAATAAAAAGCCGTACATAGCTATGTTTTATGTTCAATGTCGCGATCCATGGGGTCGGTGGTGGCAGTGGTGGCGAACCACCAAGCTAGTGCCGACGTGCTTTCTTTCGCGAGAAAAAATACAGTGAAATTTTGTCTTTAAAAGTGACAATTCGTGTAAAAGCGTAAATTGTTAATATATTTTAGTAGTGAAATATATTGTGCAATTATTATATAGTGGGTGGTGAATTTTTGAAATAAAGATTGTTTTTTGTACAATAATCCTAAGCAATCTACGTCTGTTCGACAATGAAACAAAAATACAGCTAGCGTAGCGAGCTATAAAAAACTTCAACCAATCTCATTGCTTTATTTAATTTGGAATAGGTACTCTTACTACTTAATTTAATTAGCCCTTCTCTTCGACATCCACGATGTTATATTTTTGCACGTCTCTATTTTCTAAATATTTCCGATTCTTAAGTAAAAAATACTTTGTAAAAAAGCAACTTCATATACCAACGATTGAAGTTTTAATTAGTTCTCAGCATTTGAGTAGCGTTTAGTCAAATAATTTAATTCCACTAGGTACTATGCTACTTTTTGCTTAGTTATTTAGATATTGAAATAACGATAACTTCTATTAATTATTTATATACTAGAAGACTCGAAACATAACCAAATATTGACTTTTCCCTATAACTGATTGAAATACGTAACCTAAGTGTAATTAAGTCGTAATAAATTTAACTAAATTATATAGTGTTTTTAATCAATCCATGTAAAAACAAATAAAATAGTTGTCTGAGAGTGAGAGTTTAATGAAAATTTTCCTATAAATATATAAACTCGGTCTCTCACTTTAATAATGAAATGCTGTTGGTTATAAGTTCAAATTTAAAAGCTTCATTACAAGTATAGATTAACAGTGTTCAAGTTTGCTGGCGTAAGAATTATGGAAGCAGGGTAGTGGGATGCCCAAGTTATAAGAAGAAAACTGGGTCAAGTGATTGGAGCGACCACAGCACTTTTTATATAGAAAATACAATTGATAATATAAAGATTCAAGAGAAGCTTCATGCTTTTAAAAATATTCTACTATTTTTCTATATATTTTTATCTTTTTCTTCATTTTTGTTGAATTAATGAAAAAAACTTGTTACCTGTTATAAAAATACTATATTTTTAGTATGTTAATATTTTAATATTTAAGAATGTTATTAGTACATATTTTAATCTACAATAATTTATATATAAAATTAAAATAAATACATAAAATAATTTATTTTATACTCGCGGTCTCAATAATAACGTTAAATTAAACGTATTAAAACCTATAACATATGATTAAAAATAAAACAATTGAATTTGTCCGTACCAAATGGCTTACTATTTTCGTTATACAATACAAATATATTGAAAATAGCATACCAGAGCTTCCAATACAATGTTAAATCAAATTTGCAATTATTGCTGCGCTCATTTAGCAGCGTACGATATACTCGTAAAGGCTTTAATTAATTTCAACAGATGTACCTACGTGTTAAATTAAACGTGTTTTATTAAAATTGACATTTCAGCTTCATATTGCAATAATGTAATATTGTTTGCTTTGCTCTCGTAATAAAAACTGAGGCTGAATCCCACATTCAATTGATTCTAAACTATTTGTCTGTTGTACGCTTGAGATAGGCCCAGCTTAATGATAGTAATTTAAGTCATATGTGACAAATGTTAAGGTAGTCATGGCATAGTAGAAAAGGCCACAGTATATGAGACGTTTTTAGGTTTGATGCGAACTAATTTTATTTCCCAGCTTTGGATGACGGATCTTGGATTTAATAGCTAAAATTTATGTTATAACTCTGTCAAAATAATGTAAAGGTGAAAAAATACAGTTTTTTGATAAATTTAAGTTAATTATGTTTAACTATCCAGCAATTTTTAAAATATGGAAAAAAATATAAATTATGACCGACAGCCGGACTACCCGTCAACGTGCATATATTTCAAAACTAAGCCTTATAAGTCAAGTATGAAATAGTAACATACAACTAAGTATACAACCCCAAAGGAGCGCCCTTAGCTTGATTTACGACGAAGGTTTTACCGCACAATTGCGGACAAATTATTTAGGGTCTTTATTTCATAGAACGGGAATATCTCAACGGTATTATTTTATTATTAAATGATATGTCTCTTGCCAATATAGCCTGAATTTATTATTGTATCCCGTACATATATATATATATATATATATATATATATATATATATATATATATATATATATATATATATATATATATATATATATATATATATATATATATATATATATATATATATATATATATATATATATATATATATATATATATATATATATATATATATATATATATATATATATATATATATATATATATATATATATATATATATATATATATATATATATATATATATATATATATATATATATATATATATATATATATATATATATATATATATATATATATATATATATATATATGATAATGTCACATTCAGTACGGCAATTCTTCTTTTTTATTATCAAGTCTATATTTTACATATCATAAGGTAACAACAGAGTTCGTAATGAACTACTTGTGCTTAAAATTGATAAACTAAACTAAGAGTGAAGAAAAACCATGTTCAGTAGCGGAGACACGCCTTTGATGACACCTGATGGCTACAGCAGCATTTCTCAAGGTAACACATTCTTCTATTTTTTAACCATTCTTAAGTACATTTATCATAACCTGAAGAAAAGTAAATATTCTTATGCTTTTTAGAGATTAACCAAACCCTTGGAAACGAAATCGAAATTAATGAAATATAAATTAAAAAATTTGAAAACATGTGTGTATTTCATATGATTTCTGGACAAAATTAAATATTAACAATTAAAATCAGCTGGTATGGAAAGTCGCTTTTTTGAAAGCGGCTTATAAGAAAAAGGCCCAACTTTTAAGCTGATTTAAGGTCTTAAGTCACAGAAAAGACAATGAGCAATCTTTTTTCATTAACTAAACGGTGAGACTGTAACAAAAGGGTTGGCTTTGGTTGAGAAATAATGATACTATATGAGAAAAAGGCTTGGAGTTTAACCTATCAGTAATTTCATTATATCTTACTTTATTTTGACGGCATTACCATTGTGGAATGCTATATCTTCGGTTTTAAGTAAAATCTATAAGTACTTATTACATAATTTTGTTAAATTTGTAGATAAATTGAATAAATATTAAACTTAAAGATTTTCAAAAAATAATAAACAAAAGGAGGGTACATTCGATAAATATTTCAACTATTTTAACCGTATTTCAAAAAATAAGATGTTTTTTTTTTTTATTTCAAAATAGTTAGCTCTACAGACACTTGGTCCGTACCCTTTTTTAAATTACACTATATGTTCTTATTACAAATATTGATTATATTAATACATAGAATTAATATTTATCATAATGAACATCTATTATAATCTTTACATTTTTTTTTATATTTAATATTACTTAGAATTACACAAGTTTAATATTACTTAGAATTACACAACCAAGGATAAAACATATTTTATCCTTGGTTAAAGTAAGATGTTCTATGTTAGTCAAAAACTAGCATAGAACCGACCTTCGATTTTTCAGTTATGTGTCAACCGATTTAAATAATTCTATTATTTAACGCTTAATTTTCTTAAATATTTTTCATCACCTATTATTTATTATTATTGTTCAAATATAAGAACATATAGCAGTCTCATTTATTTCTTATAGAATGTTTTGTAAGAGCCTTTACAATATTTAGGCTAAATAAACAAGAAAGCAAGCTAAAATAATAGATTACACTTAGATAAACGCTCCTAACCAACAAATTCTTGAGTTTTATAATATATAAAGTATATGTTTAAAATCAAGATAGTTTAATTTTTATATAATATGAATACCGTACGACTGGTTAGATCGTCGACCTTGATACAAATGACATCGAAGTGTTCATGTCCTTGTACTTACATTGTATTGAACATTGGTCTCATAATTTATTTATAGTGTCCTTGGACGTGTAGTTATTTCTTTCTTTAAATTGTTGTTTTTCTAAATATTTTTAACATGATTTGTTATCACTTTTACCTTATAATAACTTACAATTAATGCGAAAAAAGATTTTTATTCCACACGAATAAGCTAAACAAGTATTAAAAAATAGGAATCAATATATAAGTTAAAAAATAATGTATTTTTTTTATTTGAAGAATATTAAAATTAACAAATAGTAAACATCAGTAAATGATACAAATGATGTACCTCTATGTACAATCTTTTACTTTTGCTGCGTGCTTCATTTTAATGTTCCTATTTTGATAGGATATCCCTATTGTGACGTTGAATTCGATTTAGATATCCCAAATATAATTATAAAATTAAATATTTTAACAGATTAAAAAAACACAATAAAAAAATTGTTTTTTTTTTTTAGCTTTACACTATTCTCGCATATAACAAGGTCGCCATGGTAACTTAGCGTTAAGACACTCCGGTCACTGCTTGCTGTCTTCATATCGAGGCATTGCGTGGTACTCAATGCCGCGCTTGCCTAGTGAAGAAATGAAAATGCAATAATTCATTCTTTCAAGTGGGAATCGAATCCACTAATCCACCGTTACGTTTACAGGCAGACGCTGCGCCTCTGCTCTTTAACTTTTATTTTGAATAAAAATATTTGATTTTGACTTTAATTTTAAATAATAAATAAGTAGACCTTGGAATATACTTAGTACAAATAATAAACATGTTTGTCTTCAACAATGTCGCTATGTGCTTACAGCTATCCATTATCGCCATCCCATGTGATTGATTGTCTCCAATATCATAGTGGAACCTTGATTTGCTAGTAATTATGTTAATAACAAATCTATTCCATAAATACATGTGCTACCCATAATAGCATAGTTGCTTAGTTGTAAATTAATTTTTTCATACAAGGATACGTGTATATAAAATATTTTCTTATATGTGTATATAGGATATATCAAGATTGGGAAATCTCGATAAGGAAATAAACGGACCCTCATAAAATCACTTCATCTCTGTCTATCACTTTCTCCAAATCTAGTGGAATAATCAAGCTGAATTAAATATCAAATATCCATTAAGCCCTTAAAATACAAAAAAGAAACTCTCATGTCGATACAGTCATACGAGGATTTATGTTTAATTTCTTTACATTTTGTATGAAAATTGCCGCTTAATCAAAACCTACCGAGTACTTTCTGTCATCCTAGAGTTTTGAAATTTCGTAATAACATAGAATTTATATACTGTGTAATGATATCTCTTTTTTTACCGTACATTCTCCTTTGTGTGTTCTCCATTCAACGTGACATTGGCGAAGTGAATTGTGCTCAACTGGCACGCTCGAAACGCCATAAATAAAGAGAAGAAGAAGAAGAAGAAGAATTTATAGTACAATCAAAAGAAATATGGAGATTCGAAAATTGGAAATTGATGACGGAAAACAAATTTATTCTATGGTTCATTCAAATTTACTTTCGTCAACTTGTAATTATAATGCATTCATGAAATAGGTACAAAAGCCTCAGTGAGGGAATTTTACAAGCATTTCATTGAATTTTTTAAATGTATATCTATATTCAATTATACTTATAAATATAGCGACTTAAACTTATTTGTAATTAATTGTAACCTTTTTACTTTTTCTTTATATTGTAATTATTATATTATTTAATGTTATTTTTACTCTATGTTTTTTTTAATGCTACTAAAACTAAAAGCGACATATTATCAATGAATGATTAGCATATAATTAATTTGATAATTTAAAAAGGCTGTCAAATTAATCACTTTTCACATTAATTATTTATCTGTTGATATCTCGGTATTCACTTCGATATCCATATTTTATTATCATTTTCAACGTTACACTTCTTTCGCTAGGAGTGAAGACAAGAAAAGAATTGTGTTGAGATATTTTACTCTTAACAAATCTATCCTTTTTCTAGTAATACAAAAGATTATTTGATCAAAATTTATTAATAAACTTGCTGGCGCAGACATGATCCTTGTCACCTACTCCGTAGGATTTCACTGCTATTCTTTTCATTGAAAGTAGTAGTGCTTTTGCTTGTATAATTTTTGGTATATTAGGTAAGCAGACACATATTTTATTAATTTTTTTTATAAAATTTTGCCTAAAAAGCCAAAACTATTTCCTTTCGAAAATATAAAATATTTCAAAAATTATTTACACGAGAAATTCGTTTAAAGTTGTTAGATTTATCTCCACACCTAACACATGGAACGTTAACAAAGGGCCTTCTTAATGGGTTAACCTCATACCATAACCCATTAGATAATAAACTCGTTATAGCGAGGCAAATATTAGCCAGCTTACACGTGCTACGTCGCTACGTGTTAATCAATAAGGGAAGTGAGTAAGCTGCCTGCGCATATGTCCGGTAGCCCAGGCCTCATGGTCACGTATAACTTACTAACTTACATATGCTTACTGTAGAAAATTCCTAGGTTTTTTTTTGTAGTTGTTTGTCTTTCTATTAAGTTATTTACACAAACGTAATTTATAACAAACATAAATAAAAGGATAACTAATTTAAAATACAAATTTATTTACTATATGAAATTGGCTTGCTTAAATTCTCCTAACTTAAACTTGTATTGAAATCAAGGATCGTTTTTCGAAATGAAGTACCCTAGACCGTAGTTTTCCATCTTTCACACTTTTGCAGATATCACTTTTAAGAGACTGTGTCTTATTGATTGTTTCTTAATTCTAAATCCATAAATAAATCTAAAGAAAATCTACAATAGTACATTTTGTTCAAAAGAAACAGTGAATTTTACTTAGTTTAAATTTTATTCTAGTACGACAGCAAAGTTGTATAATAAATTACATTAAGGTGGAAGATATATTATGAAACTAAACTGTTTTAAGTTCACATAATTCGACTGAAGTAGACATTGTTGTTACACAAAGGGTCCTTTGTTTTATTGTACCTTTTGTTTCTTAGGCAATCGATTTTATCAACGGAGTCTATTAACACAATAAAAAGTAAGACTTATTTAAAGAATTTTCGTCAGTAAATCTGTTAACTGACTGGTATTCAGTTGTGACCATCAATGTCAATGTCGCACAAATATTGCTAAATATTCCCCGTTAAATAGAATGTGTGGCCAGTATAACGATTTGTGTGCATTAACATAAAATATTGATATTTTTTCCGATTCCTTGCCAAAGTTTAAGCAAAAAGATGAAGAAGTTTAAGCATTAAGATGTTTTGTCAAGTTCTGTTAGTAATATTTAGCTGTAGTAATTCATTTTGCTTGTTATGTGATATTCTTTCTTCTTTTGTTATCTGCATTTTTTTTCGTAATATTTTTGTAATTGAAAATTCTTTTGTTATCTTTATTTATTTCTTTTTTTTTTGTATTATTTTTGTAAACTCAAAAGATAAGTATTATATTATTAAGCAGCTAGACAGTAATCTTCAGCAGTGCTGTGTACGACTGTAACTGGTACAAACAACAGATAAGTGTCAGTTTTAAATGTGCCATTCAAATAAAAAATAAAAATAAATGTCATCATTTACCATTCAATGTCATCAAGAGCTGAATCGTAATTGATAAGCTTTGAAAAAATTTTCACATTCGAAAATGTTTACGCTCTACTTAATAAGCCATGTAGCTAACACAGAATACGAGAGGACTCTTTCCTCGTGAGCGATTTTCATAAATACTGGTCGTATAAGTAACTGGTCTCTTAATGCTCCTATTGGCTTTCTTAATCTTTAATTTTTAGTATCTCTTCTTCTTGTTAAATTAGAACTGTATTGAGTGCTATTTGGCGGAATTCAACGAGGTGCTGTGTCACGCTAGAAATTAAGTCCAGAAAATAATATTACAGTGCAAATAATAATTTTTAATAAACACAATAAAAGTGTCAAGACAAAGGATGGACTTATACGGTCTCTATTCAGTAAATATAATTACAATTCTCTTTCTTCATTTGTACATGATTGTTAAAGGAAAAGAATGAATTCCCTGAGGAAAAAATGTACTGTTTGATCTCAAAGCGTACAAGATATGATTGAGATAGAAATTTATTATTCACAACGCAATAAGCAACAAATTTTATGATGGTTGTATACAAGGTATATGATTTTAGGATGGTTGTATTCATCAGCTTATTTATTGTTATAAATACTTAGCTTAATAATAGTTAATATTTTAATAATATATAATTTTTTTGGGATATCTTTGAAGGTAATTTAATAATATTTAATTTTCTTGGAATATTTGAGAATGTTCGAATTTCTACTGCTAGAGATTTGTTCTGCTAATGTAATCTTTTATATGACTAGGGCCATTATTTTTTTCTTTTAATTTACTTTTAAATAGAAATACACGGAAAATAATATATCACACAATTTTCTTTAATTTTCTTATAAAATTTCATATTCATTTTAAGTAAGTTGTTTGGTTTTCATTTTTTCGGACAAACAGAAAGACAGAAACTTTTAAAAATATTTTTATGCCTACTGGTTTGTGTAAAAACTAATTAGTTGCAGTCATTCGATTTTACAGATATAACTAGTAATAACACGTTCCTTACCAAATTATGAGGAAAAAATATAATCATTTTTAAATACTGTGACATTGATAATTAACAATAAACATATACGTTCCGTGTAACCTTCATATTCCAAGGAGAATTACGACGTCCATAGCACTCGAGTATAGTAAATATTTAATGATGTAGCTGAAAATAACTGACGGCCGCGTCATTGAATTGAATAAATTGTCATTCATGTCTTCTTCATAATGAAGGTGTAACTTTTAGTCCTCCTTGATTCTCGGAGCTTCACATTTTATCCCGCACATAGCAGGGTAGGCAGAGGAAACTGCAAGGACTATAGGAACCTAGTGTTAAGGACATGTCGTTGTCCTAGTTTTCTCCGTACCAGCTTTCCACATTTTTTGAGGCATGGCGTGGCGGAACTTAAAGCAGTGCTCCGTTTAGTTACCAGAGGGAAGAAAATGGAAATAGAAAAATCCATCTTCTCCGAGTGGGAATTGAACCCACAAACCGTCGTGTTTTCAGGCAGACGATGCCGTTCTCGAATGTTTAATAAAAATAAGTAAAGGTTTGCGGATTCGATTCCCGCTAGTTAAAGATGAATTATTTAATTTCCAATTATTTCGCTCTTGCAACTAAGCAAGCGCAACGGAAAGGCGGAAAACGGGGAACGTAGAATTTCAACAGTAGGTTTCCACGATTCCTGCAATTCCCTCTGCTTACCCTACTACGAGCGGGATAAAGCGTAAATCTAAAAAAATAAGACAAATATGATAAATACATATTTCTTTTATGGGATTAGTTAAATATTTTTATAAAGTGATAAGATACTTTTAATATTATATATTGTAAATTCATGATATCGTATGTGATAAAAATACAACATAATTTAATATTCTGCAGCTTTTAAAAACGAAATGTATTATTAAAATATATTTGGTATAATAATAATTACAGTACTCAGTAAAGATACTCTATTTATTGATCTCTACTAAATGCGGTGTTACTAAAGGACCTATTACGGAAATGAAATGAAAAATGGCCTAGATATAAAAAATGTGTAATAATTTAAACAAGTAGTTAGCAGTGCCGGTCGTTCAGTTCTATGTGTATTTTTTAAGTTACGTGCGAATAGCTAATGTATAAAACAAAACGGGCTTAAAATTGTGGTGGATAAGGCGAGAAGTTTCAGCAAAGATCTTTACCGTCAGACATCCTTGCTGTTAGAAATCTTTACATTATGCAACTTATAATTCTTAAGCACGAAAGCGTAATCTTCACACTTAGTTCAGGTTTTCGTATTAATCAGTCACTTGTACAATTAAAATAAACAAAATATCAATATTTGTCCACTAACATCGTTGAATTGTAAAAAAGTAAAAAAATGAATTCAAAACTTATCCCACAATAAATAGCGAGTACATACTCTCACACAAGATGTCAACATACAGACACTTGCACACACAAAAGCACACACGTACTCACGTACGCACGCATGCAAACATGCACACACACGCACACAGTTATGAACACTTAAATAAATAGTAATGAGCTAAACAAACATCAACAACTATGCAGTCAAGGACACTATTAATGAACGAACGTTCAATAAAAAGTTAGTACAAGGACATGAACACATTAATGTCATTTATATCAAGTTAGGCGGTTGACAAGAAGAAATTACTTAGCATTCTCCGCGCGGTTACCAGGCCCATCCGAAAGCTCCAAGCAGCACTTGGGAATTGCGACCCAAGTTTAGCTTTAAAGGGGCCCCTTTAAAATACATTAACGCTCACCTCCATTTTCCAATCTCCTCCCACTACCTTACTAAATTCTACATAGCTCCACGAGTTCCACCAAGTGCGCTGTAGAAACAAATTAGTAGTAGTTATAGACGGGTCAAGATCTTTTAGTAAAATATATAGAGATAGCGTTGTTATACCTCACGCTCTTACTTCAACCACGTTCTATGGTAAGATCGAAATACTTGTACAGTTATAGGTGCTAATTTTACGGGATATTTGTTTCCCATGGAACTGTAGGTTCTACGTCTTAGTCAATAAAATCTACCATTATTTAAAAAAAAAAATACTTTCTTCATCATATTAATAGTAAAATAATTGTGCAATATACAATTGTAATATACAAATAACCCTATTGTTTCAAATAGAAGGGCATTCAGGTAGCCGTGACCGCTGTTTAATAACAGCTATGCTCAATGCTGTACGTAGCAAGTTCAAGTAAAAATCGATCCAGGTGGATGGGCGCCGCCGTGCCCCTTAGAGTCGTCCCCTCTGATATTGATGTCTTTTACTATAAAAGTTTAGTCAATACATAACGTTAACTTTCTTCACAGAGTATAAAGTAACAATTTTGCCAGTTGTAACATGCAAATATTACATACACAGAAAAAAATTTCACAGTTTGGTTCTATCAAAATATAATTAATTACTTTTAAAAATAAAAAAACACCCTTACAGCCGTATAAGCAACCTTCTTAATTTCTTGCCAGGTTCTCGGCACCTGATGACGAATACAATTAACTAATTTCTACGATTTTACTAATAGATATAAGTACCTAGTGTAAAGAAACTTGCAGCTGTGTCTTGTGATTACTTGTGGCTTTTAAAATGCACTAACTCCTACGTATATTAACTTATGCCTCCACTTTCTGAGCTGCGCTTTCGATTTAATAAATTTTAAAATAAATCTTCTTGCACCGCCCTCTAAGTAAGTTACAGAAAAATTCTATTACATTTTGCGTTACATTTCCATGTATTTACCATTTCACTTCTAGACTTTCATCCAGCTGTAAAAGAAGCTTCTATTGTTAAAAATTATTTCTCAAATCGTTTCAATAATTTATGTACTGACCTTTGATTTTTCTCCCAATAAAAATTGTATTGTTAATCAATCATCAACTTTTGCCCAAAAGGTTTTCGATACTCCATTTTTTTTTTGTACAACCACCTTTCTGATATATTGATGTGTAATATATTCATAAACTTGATATAATTAATGATTTGATGCCTAGGTATATTTCTTTTAAAAAATATAACTGGTTTGGCAACAAAAATAATTTAAAAGTGTTTTTTTTTATATTTGTCTTCGTCGTCTACAGTCACGACGGATGACAAAGGCTATATTAGTGTAGTAAAATGTACTTTGCTTGTACGCCCTAACCATACGATCGTCCCTAATCCAATGGTTCTTCATAAACAAACCAAACAACGATGTTGTTGATGACAACAGTAATGACGACAAACACTAAAATATCTTAAATTATTATAGCCATGTTAAAAGTATGTTCACTCACTTCATTCACTCTGCATTGGGTTGCTCGAGCTCATATTGATTTTTGTTTTGATGATTTTGTTTTGACCGTCAAGGACCATCGTGGCGCAGAGGCGTAAGCGTCTGCCTGTAAACGCGACAATTTGAGGGTTCGATTCCCACTCGGCTAAGATGGCTTTTCTATTTACATTTTCTTCGCTCTGGCAAGTAGGCAAAGGGTGGCGTTGAATTCCTCCACTCAACACGCAATGCCTAGAAAAAGGCGGAAAGCGGGGACGGAGAAAGCAGGGACTAAGCAACGGAGTGTCTTAACACTAGGTTCATAAGGTCCCTGCAGTTCCCTCTGCCTACCCTGCAATATGCGGGATAAAGCGTGAAGCTATTAAAAAACAATTGTTTTGATGATATGGATAATATTGGTTTTTGTTTTTAACTCAATTACGAACTTAGTTGATTAGTTTCATTAATGGCCTTATAATTATATTACAATAGATTATAAGCTACTGTCTCACTAGGGTAAAAATTCAGAAAATAGAAAATAGGTTCACTTTGCCGCTTTTAAATATCTTACTTTTGCCATGACGTAAATTGACAAAACTTTGGGAATTTAATTTCATTTTTACTATGTAATACAAATCATATACGCACAACTTAAGTTTAAATACTCAAAATTAAAATATGTGAGAATATTCATAAAATATCGAAAATCATAAACGTTATTATTGACTAATGGGTTACTCGCGCCTATGTGCTTCGTTTTATTAGATTAACACTTTTTATGCTGAGACCACAAATTGTCGCGACGTAGTGAAGTATTTTTAATGTGACCAAGCACTTCGTCATAGGACGCAAAACTTATATCGTAACAATGAAAACACAAATCTTCGCTATTAAGTCTGGCCATTGCATTAGAGACGATAAAAATAGAAAAGATTTTTGTTAAAAGTCAGAACTTATGAAACTGAAAAAAAAGCTTGCAATGATTTACTAAGCAAATATAATTGACTAACATGTAGTATAAGTAAACATAATTGACTAACATGTGGTGTAGTTTACTTGACTAACATATAATTGACTAACATTTATATTGCCCAAGAGTGTTCGTACACTCCATGTACCTAATACCAGGTGCTGCTTATATAATTTATGCTTCTGTTTTTGACCGCTTTAAATGGTGAACAGATGACTGCGGCTCCCCATTTGCTCCGTAGTGAGACAAACTATGTTTGGGCTACCTTTTCTAGGCTCCTCCCTGAATGAGCGCTCCCTAAATAGGGCTGCTTTGTCGTTATCTGAACTGCCGAACTTGCCCCCGTCTCAGTCGGGACACAGAGCGACCATCACTAGAAAACCGCCTACGTGCAGATGCCAACTAAAGTTTGGACACATCGATCCTCTCCCCATCTTCAGCGTGCCTTCGCCGTAGGACTTTAGCTCGAAAACCTCTTATCCTACTGGAGTCATCTGCGCGTGAATATACTATAGTGGGCTAGCAGTTGCGCTGGTAATAGCCCACTATCTCCTCCCCTGCGCCAGTGGACCGAAGAGTTGGTACGACTGACGAAAAGCAGAGGTGGATGGCGACACCTGCCCTTATGGATCCTGAGGTATGCAACCTTAAAGGCAAATCCCCTTGGGCCTTGCCTGAACAAGGTACGAGCCGGGTGCGCCTGCCTATCGACATTGTCTACCACAAGACACCGATGAGGACTTGGATGACATGGTGAATCACCCGTAGACTGACTGCACTGAGTTATAAGAGCTGCAGTGGGCGATAGAGTGGTCACATCCCTACGCCAAACATATAACACAAAGAATATATAATGATATGATATTATCCTATATAAATTTTCTTTAAAAAAGTGCCACTAAGCATGATATGAATGATTTCTTATAAATTACTTGACCTTTTCAACCTCTAATATTTTTACCGCATATCATTTAATTAAAATGGGTTCAGATATTAAGCTAATTAAAGCACGTTTATATATCTATATATACGTACACGTTTATACATAGTTGAGTTATTGGTGATGCTCAAATTTGTTTTAGTTGAGGGACAATATAATTTGACTAATTTGGTACGTAAAAAGTATTAACGGATAAGTTTAGTACGCAGTCCATAATATTATGTATATAAAGTACACTATCCGTCAGCACGACACTCGATCACGCTTACGATTAATAATATGAGATTTTACGTATATGCCTGTAACTGGAGGCATATTTTTATACATTTTCTGCCGTTAAAAAAGAAGTTCCTTCTTTTAAATTCAAGTAGAAAAAAATACGATCAAAATTTTAAAACTTCATTTTTATTTAAAAAGAGAAGGCAATATTGACGCATTTTAATTTGTCTCTATTACGTAGAGAACTCTAGGGCGGGCAGCTTTTATAGCCGACCCAGATAGTTAAGGGGTAAATAGCAGGTATTTTCGAACTCACCATAGGGAATTGTGGTGCTAGTTTAGAAATAACGTTCGCTTATTATACTTTTAGAATATTTTCTTTTTATTTGTATTAAAAATATTTTAATGAATTATTTTAAAGAAATGTTTTTAATTGTTAAAATATTATGTTAACGTGTTAAGGTCCTTACAGTTAATGTTCTATACGTTAGAACCAACTGTAACTTCTTCTTCTATATTTTTAAAATCTTTTACAGAAACACTCTGAGCTTATAGTGTTTCAACTTTCAAGTTTAAGAATATTTGACGTCTTGTAACTTAGAAACCATATTGTCAAAATACGTATTGTCTGTAAAAAATTATATTTTATTGAAATTCACTCACTAGTTTCATTTTTTAAAAAACGGAAAAATAATTGTTTCTTCGATGAATGATAAATTTAGAATTATGATCATAATCATGATAATAATAATAAGTAATCTATCATTTCTTATTCCAGGTACGTGAATAGCTGTATTTAAAAAATGGCCGCGTCACGCTATCGTTTAGGATACAAGGTAAAATTTAGTAAAAGTGTTAATACATTTCTATCTTAGTATAATGTAAATATATATATAGCTACTTAAAATGTCACTGCATGAATTTTGCTCCTTATATTATTTTTATATGTTATTATTGTGTTAATAAATTTACGTATTTTTGAATGAATGTCATTCAATTTATTTTATAGTGTTTAAGTAGTCGATAAATATCTATTATCATCAACACATTATCTACGTACTTTGATAACCGTCCTCTTTAATTAATCGATAAAAAATATTTAATATTAACAGAAAAATACTTAATATATTTTATAAGTAATAATAAATTTCATGCATGTTATTGACGCTTCATCAATACACTACATATTAATGCTTAAATTTGAAGTTTGATCTCTTGAAAAAGCTAATTTCAGAAAATACTCATTCGACTTGATTATATATATTTCTATTTCTTTGCCGGATAGTTTACTTATGAAGGAAATCTATACACTACTACTTCATGTTAATTGATTTATAAGGCACTTAGAATCAGGTATGGGTAACAGATATTGAATAGATAAATTTGACGGGACGGGACAAGAAAAACCTAAATGGCTCGAGAACCCGAGATATATTTAGTTGATATTTATGACAAAAAAAACTACAAAAATAAAAAAGCTACGCAATTTCTGTAATATCATAATTTACAGATAAAAAAAATAAAGAACTTGTGGAACACTTAATAAGATTATAGGAAGCAATGTCAATTTGATTTTTCTAGTTAAATATTACACAATCCTGTAACTTACAATAGTAAATTACAATAGCAAATTGCAATAGTATATTTAGTATAGTATATTTAGCAAAAAAATGAGAACTGCAATAAAACTGACTAGTTTAATATATCGAAGGGTACGAAAAAATTTATCTCTGGATTCAAAGTGCGGTTGAAGGCTCATCGCATTTTGGAGAACTGAGCCAAAAGTAGTGCCCGGGATTTGCAATCGAGGTGTAACTGTAATGGGGCCCTAAAGCTAAAGCCCTTTGAAACACTATTCACGATTACCTACAATTGATATGAAGTCGTGGCGCAGAGGCACAACGTCTGCCTGTAACGCGACGGTTTCTGGGTTCGATCCCCAGGCGAGGAAAATGGATTTTTCTATTTTTATTTCTTTGCTCTGGCAACTAGGCAAAGCGCGGCGTTGAGTTCCGCCACTCAACACGCAATGCCTTGAAAAAAGGTGGAAAGCGGGGACGGTGAAAGCAGGGACTAAGAACAGAGTGTCTTAACACTAGGTTCGTATGGTTCCTGCAATTCCCTCTGCCTACCTTCCAAGTGCGGGACAAAAGGGTGAAACTAAAAAATCTACAATTACGCCATTCATTATTCATCTTCGCCATTAATTATTCGCCAATATCTTTAGAACTACCATCAATAATTTTATAAAAATTAAAATTTTTAGAAATGTTATCCTAGACATACTACTAATACTACTAATAAAGATTATTAATACTTAGTAAGTAATCTTAGTTCTTGTAATTCGTAAGCTGTTTGGTGAGCCCTCTCTTCTTTAGACATCCACAAGTCGAATGGACCTGATGGCATTTCTGCATTAGTGCTCCGTTCTTGTGCTCCTGAGTTGACACCGGTACTAACGCGTCTATTTTGGCTTTCCTATTCAATTGGCGTAGTCCGAAAGTCATGTTAGAGCGATCTAATCCATCTGATCCTGAAGAAAGGTGACAGCTGTCACCTTTCTTCAGGATCCAGAGAGATTCTTTCTTCAGCAATCCGGCAAACTATAGGCCTATCGTTATCACCTCCCTGCTCTTCAAAGTTATGGAGAGTATAATAAATAGCTAGGTCTTGGTTTATCTAGAGGATCACCATGATTAACGACTTGGCTGGCTGGTATGGCTTTCGCCATGGTCGTTCAACTGGTGATCTTCTAGTTTATCTTACTCACCGTTGGGCTGCAGCTTTCGAAAGCAAAAGCGAAGGCCTGACAGTTAGTCTGGATATGGCGAAAGCCTTTGATCGTGTGTGGCATAGAGCACTCTTAGCAAAACTTCCATTGATGGGCTTCCCGAGAATTTGTGCAAGAGGATCACTAGCTTTCTTACCAGGCGTAGAATTAAAGTCGTTGTCGACAGTTTTTGCTTTGATTATCAATCAATGACATCTTAGAAGATTCTAACATTCATTGCTATGCGCATGATAGTACTGTAGATGCCGTATACTCCGGCCGTGCAGGTCTTTCTCGTGAAAACGTCAACGATTTCCGAATGAAACTTGTGTCTTATATTGAGACCTCCCTCAGTGATGTCTTATTGAGGGGTGAAAGTAATCTTGTTTAATTCAACCCCCGGAGGACTTAAATTTGCGCGTTAACCACTAAAAAGAACCCTTTTGTCGTGTTACCAGTTTTTGAGAACACTTCTCTTAAAGCCTCGCCTATTATCAGTATATTGATGCTAGCGTTTCGAATGACTGTCAGTATCGCGATCATTTGGATAGCAAAATCAAGTTGACCGCAAAGATACTGGTTTACGCCTGCACACCGATTGGCCCAGGTTCGGCCTCACATAGAGTATTGTTCGCATCTCTGGTCTGGTGCACCCCAGTTTCAACTTGAACCACTTGATCGCATACAGCGTAGAGCCATTCGTATCGTTGGGGACCCTATTAATTATCTATGAAAGGCTAGGCGTTTCCTCACTGTGCGTTTTCTACCGCTTATACTATGGGGAGTGTTCTGGAGAACTGTTTGATCTGGTACCTGCCGCTGAATTCTCCAACCGCACAGTACGACACAAGTTAAAGTATCATCCCCACCATCTGGACACGTGGAATTCTACTACTATGCGGATCCGTAGAAACGTTTTTACACGTACCACACTACTGTTTAAAAGCCTACCTGTGGCAGTGTTTTCAGATCGATACGACATGGGTACCTTCAAAAAGCGCGTTAACGCGTTTATCTTAAAGGTCGGCAACGCTCTTGTACACCTTTGCTGTTACTGGGCCGTGGGAGTCGGTGATCACTTATCATTAGGTGACCCGACCGCTAGTTTACCTTGTCCTTACCATAAAAAAAATACCACCAAACCTTGTGTGAAGATCTTTAAGCTATACAATATATTATTTGACTTCAACTATAACAATGGCCATTTTAGTGCAGTTTATGACGATTTAATACAATACTTCAAATTTAGTACAAATTCAATTTTTTTTAGGTATTAGACACACTCAAAAAATTAAGGTCGAGAATATTGTGCTCTGAGAAATTAAAAGATTAGTAAATTGTAAACTCTACTCATGTACGACTTTTTTTGACCATATGAGTGTACTCATATGGTCAAAAGACGCTGTTATATAACACAACACAACACAACATTCATGGGATTTATAAAACTATTTTTTACGAGTATTAAAAAATGGATAAAAGGCGTTACAAATTCTTCTTTGTAAATTAACTTTAAAAATATTATAAAATAAGAATAAAAATCAACTTCTAAAACAGCATATATAGCTCTGTCTTGCCAAAAAAGAAATGGGAAACGTAAATACAATAATATTGTAATGTTTAGTTACACATTGTACCACTGTGATATTTTTGCCCTTTCGGCTAGCAATTTGTAATGGTAATCATGTATGTCTGATGTTTAATTATTTTGTACAAAAAGATAATAATGAAAGATAATTTAAATAAGCTTTTACTTTTTCCAATAAATATATTTAATCATTTTAGTAAATTTCATTTTAGATAATACCATTCACATCTTTAATTTTATATTAGGCATTGGCTTGTATCCAAGTCGTGAAGCGACTAACACGAGTGTTCACATCTGGGTAATTTGCTTGACCACACAAGTAACCCCAGGAGCTAATTCCTACCACAATATTATTATGTAAGAGGGGGCCTCCACCATCACCACTACATTCACCACGGCCGCCCACATTCAGCCAGCCAGAGCAAACCATATTATCAGTGACATTGTTTCCTAATGGTGCATAACGGCTTCTGCAAATACTTTGATTCACAGTCCAAATGCCCACATGCCGTAGTTGCTCAGATTTACTGCCACCATACTGTAAACAATTATATAATTACACACTTCATATATGATAAGTATGTGAAATGTATATGATAAACGATGATTTTTTCTATCGATTCTAAATTTAAGTCAAAGATATACAAATCTTTAAAAAAATGGTTTAGTTCGGATAAATAATCACGGATTCAACTTTGTTACATAGCGGACTGCTAAAGATTTATCTATACTAATTTTAAGCTAATTTTTATAATTTCATGCTCATCTTTATTTTGTTTGTGGGCGAAACGGGCATTTAAAGCTAACGTGAGGCAAAGGATTAGAAAGAATCGTCACAATTAACTTACCGAAGTTGCACCCCAACCAACAGAAATTACAGCTTGATTGTCCAATAATACGTAATTTGACCCAGCGATGGTTGCAGGTTTAACTACACTATTGTAGACAATTGTAGAAGAAGACTGTATAAGCGCAATGTCACTGTCGAAATTTCGTGAATTGTAATATGCATGCACTACGATTCTACTAGTGTAGTACACTGTTCCACCACTGTTGGCCCAGCTAGAGCCAACGCGTATTCGCCACTTAGCAGGGGAATCTCCGCTATAAAAAATAATTTAATAAATATTTGCTAGAAATGTAAATAAATGTATGATGCATCTATAAAAAATTGTAAATTTGATTATCGACCTTATACATATTATATCGAATACAACATTAAAGGTTAAACAGCTTAGTTCTTTGTTATCCTCTTAAGACTTTCTTCGTATTTATCGTTTTATATGTAAAAATGTATATGGATAAAAAACATACAGTTTATGTTTCTAAATACAGTTCTTTATTCTACGCCTAAAATTACAACTTGTTAAAATAGTTAGGTGGTACTATATATAATCCATGATTATTTTAATTTTATAATAATATACTTACTATACGCAGCTTGCTGAAGTCAAAACAGTTCTTGATGTCAAAATTGTACCAACACAATATTGGGTATAATGAATCAAATCATTAGAACGTAGAAGTGAAGTCAAATAAGGATAAGTAGAAATTGTCGTCAGAGAACCACCAACGATCATCGGCGAAGGCCCAGCTGTAAGAAAATGTAAAACTTCTATATTGAAATGCATGTAAGTAAGTATTGTTGTCAGATTTTCCCAACAATATTAAGTAGCATGTACATATTTCAAAAAGAATATTTTGTTGATTTAGTTATTTATGTTAAATTATATAAATGAAAATTGTATAAACTTACCCGTTACTGCCGACAGTCCTAGGAACAACAAAGAGAACATTAAAATCCTCAGCATTTTGTCCTTACTCCACATTGAAATACAATTGTTGAGAAATGTTCCATTTATATATGTAGTTTGTTGAAATAACACTTCAGACGTGCAGATAAGAAATTTCTATGAATTAGAGTGTCATCCTGCTATTTTATATTTTATACCATATTACAACAATAATAACCCGTGACTATATCAGTAATAATACCATACACTTATACATTGAAATACTACGAAATTATCTTGAGTAGTCGAAAGATTTCATTCATTCCAAACTAGACCGCAAGAAAAGCAGTAAAGTTGGCAACTTGCCATATTTATGCTAAACTGAAGCAGAACATAGTGACGCTGTTATATAACACAACACAACACAACATTCATGGGATTTATAAAACTATTTTCTACGAGTATTAAAAAATGTATAAAAGAAACGAAAATACGATAATATTATAATGTTTAGTTACACATTGAACCACTGTGACATGTTTGCCCTTAAGGCTAGCAATTTGTAACCTGTATGGTAAGTTGTAAGTTGTATGTGAGATGTTTAATTATTTTGTACAAAAAGATATTACAATAATAATAACCGGTATATATATATATATATATATATATATATATATATATATATATATATATATATATATATATATATATATATATATATATATATATATATATATATATATATATATATATATATATATATATATATATAATATATATATATATATATATATATATATATATATATATATATATATATATATATATATATATATATATATATATATATATATATATATATATATATATATATATATATATATATATATATATATATATATATATATATATATATATATATATATATATATATATATATATATATATATATATATATATATATATATATATATATATACTATATATATTATAGATACACATGCCGCTACTTCGATGTAGCTTCTCAATATTATCAACAACTCATAAGCTTGAAGTGATTTGTTTATAACATGTATGTCCATTTCTTGGTAATAGTTCGTAATATGCTTTCCTCCTCGTTATTCTCAATCGAGTTGATATCGATACCATGATGATATTTAAAAAAAAAACAATAAAACGATAGTTAAGACTCAAAAAAAAAATCGTATATTTTTAAACGAATAGTAACTATCTATTCGTTTATATGTATATTACTATATATGTTATTCGTTTATATGTACATTCGTATATATGTTGTTGAGATGCTTAAAGGCATGCACTCATAGGAGAAAATCCCTCGAAGTAAAAAGAAATATCTAATTTGCCGATATTCTCACAATAAAACGATAGTTAAGACTCAAAAAAAAAATCGTATATTTTTAAACGAATAGTAACTATCTATTCGTTTATATGTATATTACTATATATGTTATTCGTTTATATGTACATTCGTATATATGTTGTTGAGATGCTTAAAGGCATGCACTCATAGGAGAAAATCCCTCGAAGTAAAAAGAAATATCTAATTTGCCGATATTCTCACAATAAAACGATAGTTAAGACTCAAAAATAAAATCGTATATTTTTAAACGAATAGTAACTATCTATTCGTTTATATGTATATTACTATATATGTTATTCGTTTATATGTACATTCGTATATATGTTGTTGAGATGCTTAAAGGCATGCACTCATAGGAGAAAATCCCTCGAAGTAAAAAGAAATAACTAATTTGCCGATATTGATATGACTACTTTGATAGTATATAACTTTATCGACGAAGACAAAAAGTTTTTAGACTTGTATATATATATATATATATATATATATATATATATATATATATATATATATATATATATATATATATATATATATATATATATATATATTATATATATATATATTGAAGTTTTCATTTGTTACTTGCTGTTCAAATTGAAATTTTAAAACTTGAATTTTCATTTTTAAGTAATTAGTGAATTATATTATATGTTCGGGTAAATAATTTTAATATTTTATGAAATTATTGTCTTAATTATAAAATGAAATATAAATATAATATGAAATATTTTATTAATTATGAAAATTTTATCTTTATAATAAGTTTGAAGTACAGTTACAGTACATAGACTATTGCCTGAAATCCTTGTCTTTATTTTTACTAGTAACAAGTAGTTATAAGAAACGCTAATTACTTTAATTATAAAACCTCCATGAGAAGAATTTCTTTCCGTAATTTACGCGTTACTTAGAATCCAGTTAGTGTAGCGCGATACACGAGCGTTCACTCCAGGGAATTCTCTGTCTGCGCAACCTCGACCCCATGAGCAAACACCGACGATAACATTGTTGTGAAGGAGGGGACCACCAGAATCTCCTTGACATTGATCACGGCCACCGACATCGAGCCAGCCAGAGCACAACATATTGTCGGTAACAGTATCACCAACTCGAGCGTATCGGTTTCTGCACACAGCCTGGTTCACCGTCCATATTTGGACATGACGTAGTTGTTCAGAGGTTGGCTGCCAGAGCTAGAATATTACAAAAGAATACCTTATGTATTTAAAAATGATTTTATCGTTAGTTGTATATACTATTTATATAAATGTACATGTTATGATTTATTCAAATAAATAACAATTTGTATGCTATTAATATAACAAATACTTACACCGGGTGCTAACTGTCCCCATCCGATAGCCCATACGACTTGATTATCTTGAAGATTATAGTTAGCTCCAGCAATTGACCCAGCACGGACATTATTGTTCATCGAGAAAGATGACGAAACACGGATGACAGCAATGTCGTTATTAAAGTCCTGGCGGGCGTGATTGTAATTTGGGTGTATGATAAAATTGCTGAAAATATGCACAACTCCACCACTGTGAGCATTAGTAGATCCAACTCGGCCACGCCATTGTACAGGACGATCTTGAACCCACGAGTTTCCTTGTCTAGAACTATAATTAAAAAATAAATAATAATAATAATAATACTTTATTGCACAAAAAAAATAAACACATTTCTAACAATACTTAAGAGAGTGAAGGAATGTAAATTGCGTCTGTGTTTTATCATCAGCCACTTTAATTGACTGCGAAACTGCTACACATGGTCGAACTTTCTCAGTTCAAAAATAAATCTTATTATAAGATTTTGCAGGCGCTCAAGATTATTAAGCAGCTTGAGATAAGTCGAGATAACAGGAATCAGCATAGTCTAAGATTGGAAGGAGAAGAGTGTGAGCCAAGGAGATTTTGGTTTTAATCGGTAAAAGACTTTTCCATCTTCTCAATCTGCCTATGGCGGAGAAAATTCTACGACTAAGATCAGAAACGTGAGGTGACCAGAAAAGTACGCCATCCATCCTTATTTCCAAGTTCACAACACTCGCACTAGGCTCCAAGCAAACATTGTGTAATGTAATCTATGGTAGAGGAGACAAATAAAAATTATGTTGTATATGTGTAATAAAAGTTTCGCTTTCTATATTTTATGAGTAATATTAACACAAATTAAAACTTATCTGCTAAGCTAAGAAAAAGACATCACAGTTTAACAAAATACTTACTATAAACAGTGAGCAGCAGTGAGAATACTTCTGTTATTTATAATAGCAGCACCACAAGCTTGATTAAAGTTTCCAGATCCAGATGACGAAAATAGCATAGCCACAGCGAATGGATACTGGCCGATTGTTGTTACGGAACCTCCTACAATTCTTTGAGGATTTGACGGTGCAGCTAGAATGTGAAATAAATATGATATAAAAAGCTATAAATATCACACAAAATGGAGGACCGCCGTGGCACACGTAACGTAACTTCTGTGTATAAACGACGTAAAGTCCCACCAAGGGATGCTAAAATATTTTTATTTTTGCCGGTCTGGTAACAAGCGAAATTGCAACATGCTCCAATTGAGTCCCGCCACTCATATTAATATCACACTAAATTGTAATATTATCCCAAAAGTGCTGACCTACTTAATTTTTTAATGATTATAGAACATAATTTTAAAAATATTTCTAGTACTTTTATTTCCTGAAGTGGCGTCTTCTTCTGTCATCTTCAATAACACAAACATTTAATTGTAAGCCTAACAAATGATTCCTACTTAATGATTCCTACTGGGGGATTCATTCCCCATATTATCATTTCAACTTGTAATGAATTAGGACTTAAATCTTTTAAAACCAGGTTCCCTCTACTTATCATTCTACATGTTATATACCAGCGTGAAGATGAAAAACATATACTTTTATTGAGTTCAAGCCTAAGGTCAGTAAAGATATTATATAACAAGTCACTTACCAAGTGCTACCGCCAGCCCAAGAGCCAGCACCAAGATCACACGCATTTTAATGAATCGGAATACAACTATACAGCTACATCGGAAGTACAAGGGTATATATATACTTGTTATGATTATCAAAATACAGTAAACAACATAGATAAATTTAATTTATCAAAAAATCTTTTTAATCCTCGGATAACGACCATAATGAATATTGAAGTTTTTATAAATCATACTATTATTTGAATTTACGTTGAGAAATCATAATTCTGTGATATATATACACGTTTATCTGACACGGCGGCCGTCATCAAAACTACTTTTAGGGGAAAATATTTCAAGGTTATATAGAAAAAAAGTAATTCACAAGTAACACCTTTCATTCAAAAAAAATACCTAATGAGAAAGGGATATATCTGGATAATGTACGCTTGCGTCATACTTGAGAAATGGCGTTTTATTTTGGAAAAATAATTAAATTGTCATTTATTCTCTCTTCACAAAATACTCGATACAAAATAGATATCTTACATAAATAGACATTTGTGAGAGACTGGAGCCCGTGATGGGTATAAAAATACCTGTATTACAGGTCTCCAGGTCCCCAACACCGCCTTATTAACAAAGTGAGCTAATTATGTTGGAGAGATTGTTTGTGTGTGTTAGAGTATGAGTGTGTGTTTGTGTGTATGTGTATGTGTGTGTGTGAGTATGTGAGTGAGTGTGTGTATTATGTGTGTATCAATGTGAGTGCCTACTAGTGATAAGTGATACAATTAGTGTGATAGTCCTTCACTGTTGAAGAATAGGGTTATAAATTAAAAATTAAGAGATTTTCGGTATCTTCATAGTCCAATGTTTTTAGCCATTCATCTACTTTTTGTTTGCAAGCCGATTTATTTAGTGAATATATTCGTAAATCTTTATTTAATTTATTATAAAGAATACTACCCAGAAAGCAATAAAATCTATTGGAAAGCTTTAAGTGGAAGGTTGATAAACTGTTTGTGAATGTTTTTTAATGTGAATGTTTGTCTTATAGTCAAAATGTCCCAGGTTTTGTATAATTTTTTTGTTGGAAAAAGAAAAGGAAGTCCCGCAGCAACCTTTAAAAGACATCTTTGCGCTCTTTCTGCGTCAATAAGGTTACTTTTAGCTGCGCCACCCCACGATGTAATGCAGTAACTTATTAAAGAATGGGCTACAGCATAATACACAGTTTTGATTGTACGTCCATCTGCTACGTGCTTTAAATTTTTGAAAATATATATTAATTTTCGAAGTCTGGTTACGAGCGTTTCAACGTGAGGCTTGAATGTAAGAGTTTGATCTACAATTACCCCCAGATATCTTGTAATTTCACTTCGTTCAAGAGTTGAGCAAGAGCAAGAACAAGTTACTGGTGATTTTACTAATATATTACATGAATTGGCAGTAATAGATAACGTAGTTGGAGGAAGTAAGTTTCATTTTGGAGCAAAAGCAACGTACTTGGTTTTGTTAATATTAAGGGTCAGTTTGTTATATCTTAACCAATGACAGACTTCATTAAAACGTTCTGCGCACTATTGAAGGTTTCTTCCCATGTTTTTCCTCTGAAGAAGAGAGCTGTGTCATCGGCAAAGGAGAGTACAGAGTCATTATGGAGCTGGAAACGGCAAAGATCATTTATGTAGATCAGGAAGAGCGTAGAACCCAATATACTACCCTGCGGTACACCGTATTGAATAGGAAGTTCACTGCTTATCCAGTTTCCTATTCTAACCTTTTGTTTCCTGTTTTTAAGATAATCTGAAATTAACTTTAATGGCATACCTCTTACGCCAATCTCTTCCAATTTACATAAAAGCAATGGGATTGATACTGTGTCAAATGCCTTCGCTAAATCAATAAATATAGTAAAACACTTCCATTTATCATCGAGGCCTTTCACAATTTGGTCTGTGAGTTCATGAACAGCTTCACATGTCGATTTTACAGTTCTAAAGCCAAATTGAGATGGTGAGAGGAGTTTATTATTCTCTAGGAAGTTAATGAGGCGTTTGTTCATGATACGTTCTAGAATTTTGGACATAATTGGCAGAAGAGATATTGGCCTATAATTATTTACACACTCTTTGTCACCGCTTTTGTAAATTGGTCTTACAAGTGCAATTTTAAAGGCTTGAGGAAAGATACCTGTAGAGATGGCAAGGTTACAAACGTGTGTTAAAGATGGAACAAGTTTGTGAATGTAGCGTTTTACGATTTCGCTTGTTATTTAATCCACTCCTGCTGAAACATTGTATCGCATTCCTAAGACCAGATGTCCAACTTCAGTTTCGTCAGTAGGTAGCATAACGAGTGATTTTAAAAGTGAACTGTTTTCATGGTTGACGAAAGTAGTGTCAATTTCACAAGCTAGTTTTTCTCCTACTGTGGCAAAAAACTTATTTACTTCATTCACGCTGAGTTTTGGATTATCAGTCGCCATAAGGTGTATAGAATAATCTGTGGACTTCGAAGGAAAACAAATATTTTTTAAAACATCCCATAGTCTTTTGTTATTCTGTTTTGCTCTTTCTATTTCTTGCTTGTCGTGAATTCTTTTCTGTTTTTTAATCAATGTGTTACAAAAGTTTCTGTAGCGTTTATATGTAATTTTGAGGGCATCGTTGTCTGGTTTTTTTTTAAGCTTCTTATAAAGGTTGTCTCTATTCCTCATACAACGTAAAATGCCTTCAGTAATCCATGGCTTAGGTGTTCTTTTCCTATTAGATACTTTAATAATTTTTGTATTCTCTGCAATCGCGTTAGTAGTTAATGAGATCAGAAGATTAGTAGCCGCGTTGGCATCATTACCTTTTAGTATAAGATTATAGTTTAAATTATTTATAGCAGTATCTAAAACTTCATAATTAATGCGTCTTACTGTGTGAGAAGAGTAATCAATCTTAGACTTTAAGTCAATAACGACAGCGACGCTTTCATGGTCAGTGACAGTTGATTCAAAGACAAAACAGTTAGCCTCATATTTAGATTTTATCATAATATGATCTAGACAAGTGTGCCCATGAGTAGGGATGTCATAACCAGGTAAAAAAACAGTGTCCAGCTAACATATTCAAATATTCATGAGACCGACTGTCGGAAGTGTTTTTTGTTATATCGATATTTATGTCTCCACAAATGATGATATTTTTATAATTCGGTAATTTTTCAAGAAGCCTATTTAAAGACGTAATAAAATTATTTGTGTTGTGTTGGCTCGGAGAACGGTATATACCAATTATACAGGTATTTGCATCCATATGTGATCATCTCGGCAATAACTCCATCTGCTACCGCTGACTTACCACATTTTAGGCTTCTTATTGCACTCTCAACTTCTTTTATACTGATTTTGACATCTGCTACATCAATACTCAGCTTGTCGCTCTTAATTGAGACTGAAGCGTCATCATATTCATACATCTCCTTGTAGAATTCTGCCTATGGCTGCAAAACGTGTGATCTTTTTGTCAATATCTCACCGTCCTTCGAAAGCACCCCTTTCATCCTAAAGGTTGACGAACAACTCCGTGAATCACTAGCTTCTCGCCAGAAAAGCTTCGTATTTTCTCGAAAGTTGCTCGTCAACCTTTCATTTCTTTTACTCTCCGTTTTATCACGCTTCATCTTTATCAGCTTTCGTTTGGTGTTTTTGCAGCTTTCTTTCTTTTTAACCTCTCTCATACTTTTATTCTTACTCGAGGTCTTTATAATCCTGCCATGCCTTCTTCTTTCTTTCTACAGCATTTTTCACTTCAACATCCCACCATTCGTCACACTTTTTGCTAACAGCTTCCACTATGCACTTCCTAAGGTTCTTTCAGCATACTTCAAAATTTTTATTTCGTATTTCACAACTGCCCAGCTTTTTAGAAACTCTTTCTATATATTCCTCTCTGATCGGCAGTTCTTAAAGCTTCTTATGCGATTAATAGATTCCAAGTATGCACACCTCGTGCGGTTACGCCATTCTACGAACAAAACCCTTATTCTAACAATTACTAGATAGTGGTCCTGTTATGAGATCTTATTGAAACCATACCAAACCAGTCCATTATATTGTTATTATTTCAAAAAATATATTTTATTAACACTCTTAAATTAAAGTGATTAACACTGTACCTTCAATAGGACTGAGGATTGAATGACGACTATTTAAACCCAAGTGAGGCAATAGCGGAGCAACGCGCAAGTCATCCACCTTCGAACCCTTATTTTTTTTATTTTCACGCTTTATCCCGCACATGGCAGGGTAGACAGAGGGAACTGCAGGGACCGTGGGAACCTAGTGTTAAGACACTCCGTTGCTTAGTCCCTGCTTTCTCCGTCCCCACTTGACCTTGGTGGCGCACAGGCGCAACGTCTGCCTGTAACGCGACGGTTTCTTGGTTCTATGCCCAGTCGGAGAAGATGGATTTTTCTATTTCCATTTTCTTCGCTTTGGCAAACTACGCAAAGCGTGGCGTTGAGTTCCGCCACCCAACACGCAATGCCTTGAAAGTGGGGATGGAGAATATTTATTCTCTTTTTATTTATCTTACAGTGATTGCTACCCATCAATGTTGCATGAATCCTCCTAATAATTTTTATCGGATATTAATTTAACACAAGAGGATCACAGTTAATATTTATCCGTTAAGCCATACACACTTATTATCAATAAAGATGGTAAGTAAAATCTATCTATAATAATAGTAACAATAAGTCATGATGATAAGGAAGTAAATTTAGTATAATTTCCTGATAATAATTTCCTTGTAATTTAGACTCCAGATCTCACTAGCAAAATGTTGATATTATCACTTAGCACATATTGCGTATTATTTGAATAAAATACGTAAACATTTAAACAGTTAAGTGCAAGTAATGTCGAATTCAGTTGATTTTTGGAAATGTTTTTTTTTAATTGGTTTGTTTTATCATGAACATCGCTTTCCGTTTCCGGCTGTCAAATAAGTAACAATACGTTTGTAGTGCTCCCGAGTTATTAATTTAAAAACTAGTGAAAAACAGCAAATATCATACAAAAGTAACAAATAACCACAACATTGGAACTGGATCGACCTGAATTCCGTCAAAATTTCACCAGGAATAGAAATTATATTGGAAAATATCACCAAAAATACCACAGTTTGAAGGTTAGAGATCATTCAATACTTTAACGTAAACATTTCAATTATCAACTGACATTTGTCAAGTCTCACGGACGTACACAATAGCAGTAGTACCAACATTACAAACGAAACATTAACGTTCGGATACACATATAGTGAAACGTTTTGTTATTGCATTATGGAGAATAAAGGTATGTCAGTGGAAATGCTACAACTATTTCAAATGATGAAAATAGAATTAGAAAAACAGACAACAACTATTACACAGAATATTACTGATACCTTAATGCAAACTATAGATACTAAAATACAACCATTATTGGAAGAAAATAAGCAGTTAAAATCTGAAGTGCAAACATTGAACAGAAAAGTAAAATATTTAGAAGAGATGAATAAGAAGAATAATATTATACTACACGGTGTTAAAGAAACTGAGACGAATCACACAGAATTATTAAACATAATAAAAGATACCCTACAAAAAATTAATATTAAAATACAAAACTTCGAAATAGATAAATACTACAGACTAGGAAAAAAGCAAGATAACAGTAAAATTAGACCCATACTTATCGCATTTACGTCATATCAAACGAAGGTAGAAGTAATGAAAAATAAAACAAAACTGCCACATAAAACTTTTCTTACTGATGATTTATCAAAAGAAACGCTTCAACTACGTAAAATCCTACAGCAACAACTAAAAGGAGAAAGAGAGAAAGGAAATGAAGCATTCATCAAGAATAATAAACTGATAATAAAAGGAAAACCAGAAGTAGAAAAGAGGAAAAGAGAAATTTCTATGTCACCTAAGAACATCCAAAAACAAATGGACTCCACAGAAAGGATAAATAGTACTGCCCCGATTAAAATGCATAAAACTGACACATTTGCGTACATGAGAGCCCGATCTATCTCCCTGTCAGAAAAACAAACACAATCTCATAAGGCATAGGAATTCTCTGACACCGGAAACGCGAAGAAATTAAATATAACACAAATAATTTTAGCAGAACCGAAACAAATCCCCAATACGGTTGGTCACCGCGGGGAGGTCGACCGTCCCCCCCAAGAGCCTACAGTAAATAGTTTCAAATGCCCTAACAAACAATTCTCCGAAAAAACTAAGCAAAAACAAAGAACCAGGTTAAGTATAGCTATACTAAACACTAGATCGCTAAAATCTCAAGAACGCCTAATCGAATTGGAAAATGCATTGGAAACAGTAAATTGGGATATTTTAGGCATATGCGAAGTGAGGAGAGCTGACGAAAAAATTGAGGAATATGATAAATATATATTTTACTACAAAAACGTAATACCTGGCCTTCATGGGGTAGGATTTATGGTAAAAAAATATCTCAAAAATGAAATCATAGAATTTCGTGGCATATCAGATAGGATAGCAGTCTTAAATATTAAGTTACCTGGATATAAAAACCCTTCTTCGATCGTTCAAGTATACGCCCCGACCGATATTACAAAAGAAGAAATAAAAAACGACTTTTACAACAAATTAAACGAAATAATGCCAACACTATACAAAAATATAATCATATTAGGGGACTTCAATGGTCAAATAGGGAAGAGGGAAATAAACGAAGACAAAGTTCTCGGACCATATACAACAGGAAAAAGGAACGACAATGGGCAAAGACTGATAAATTTTGCATTGGAAAACAACCTACATATCATGAATACCTACTACAGGAGAAATACTAACAGGAAATGGACATGAGTGTCACCGAATGGCAAGATAAACAATGAAATAGATTACATTGTTACGAACAAACCAAGATTGTTTACAAACATAGATATTGTCAACCAATTTAACTATAACACAGACCACAGACTACTTAGAGGACAATTATATACAAGAGAACCAAAAACATCTAGGAAAAATATTTACAGTACGAAACCTGTAGTTCTACCTATCCCGGACCACATTCTGCAGAACTTACGCACAAATCTTGAAAAAATAGATAAACTTGATGAAGTTCAAACACAATACGACGCTCTAGAAAAAGAATTGAAAACAACTGAAAACAAGTTGAGAGCAATAAAAGAGGAAAAAGGTAAAGTAGGTCCAGCAGCAAGAAAATTGATTGTGGAGAGAAAAACCTTATTAAGTGATAGGAAAAACAACAAAGAAGAAATAATAAAGCTAAGCAAAGAAATAAACCTGAAAATACGAAAACACAGAGAAAAACTAAGAACCGAAACATTAAATTATCATATAGAAAAGTCAGGCGGAATCAAGAAGGCAAAAACCGAATTAAGAGATAACATAACATGGATCGATAATATTAAAAACCATAGAAATAAGAAAAACAACACAAATAGAATAAAAATATTAGAAGTGGCAACTGAATTTTACCGTGAATTATACAACAATAATTTAACAATAGAAGAATCTAAGCAGTTAGTGATGGATGTTGCCACAGTCGAAGAGGAGATACCCTGTATACTACGGGAGGAAGTCGAAAAGGCTATCAAATCACAGAAGAAAGGAAAAACGCCTGGAGGAGACTGTATATCTAACGAACTACTGATAGGATCATCCAAAGTAACGTTAAACATAATCACGGATATATTTAATGAAATTTTGCGTACAGAATACATACCAAAACAATGGTCTATATCAACAATTATATTACTACACAAAAAAGGGAGAAAAGATGATATAGCTAATTATAGACCCATCAGCTTGATGTCCAATGTGTACAAAATATTTTCAAAAGTACTGCTACATCGTTTGACAAAGACTTTGGATGAAAACCAACCCAAAGAACAAGCAGGTTTTCGCAGTGAGTTCTCGACGATAGATCATATCCATTCCATTAAACAAGTAATCCAAAAATGTAGCGAATATAATATTACCTTTTACCTTGCTTTCGTAGACTATAATAAAGCATTCGACTCCTTAAAACATGATAAAATTTGGGAAGCCTTAGAAACACAAGGAGTAGAGAAAAAATATATTAGATTGATTACCAACATATACAAGGACATGAAAGCAAAAATAAGAACTGAAAGGGATGGCGCCTTTTTTCCGATAAAAAAAGGAGTAAGGCAGGGAGATCCTCTGTCACCTAAACTTTTCTCAGCCGTACTTGAACACGTGTTTAGGCGTCTTAATTGGGATAAATATGGATTAAATATCAATGGAGTGCGACTAAACCATTTAAGATTTGCAGATGATCTAATAATAATCTCCGAAGATGCGAAAACCTTACAAACGATGATGGACCAGCTTGTATACGAAAGTGACACAGTAGGATTGACAATGAATACGGATAAAACTAAAATAATGTCAAACTCGGAAAAAAAACCTATAATTATTAAAGGAGAATCCATAAAATATGTAGAGGAATACACCTACCTCGGGCAGATCATTTCTCCAGTAGACCTTACAATGAAGGAAATTAATAACAGAATAACTTTAGCATGGAAAAGATACTGGTCCCTTAAGGAGGTAATGAAAAACCCACATGTACCGCTGAAAGCGAAAAGCGGTATATTTAATTCATGCATTCTACCTGTCATGACATATGGTTGTCAAACGTGGAGCTTAACTAACAATAACATACATAAATTAGAAGTTTGCCAACATAATATGGAACGAAGCATACTGAACATCAAATTAAAAGATAAAATAAAACTAGATACTATAAGGAAGAAAACTAGAATTACAGATATTACTTACTGTATCAAAAAATTAAAATGGAGGTGGGCAGGACATATGATTAGAAGTTACAAGGATAAATGGTCCAAAGACGTAACAGAGTGGTGCCCGAGGCAATACAAAAGAAGGAAAGGAAGACAACGTCGTAGATGGGAAGACGATATAAAAAAAACAGCGGGACATACTTGGACAAGAGAAGCGAGAAATCGTATTCGATGGAGAGCTCTAGGGGAGGCCTATGCTGAAGAGCAAGACAATTTTCACGTACCGGTGTCAAACAAATAAAATTTTTTAATTATGTTGTATTAAGGTGATAGTTGTTAAATAAAGGCTATTATTATTATTATTATTATTATCATGAACATAAATTTGGATCACGTTTATTTATACAGAATGTACTAGTAAAAGTGTAAGTAACGAAGTTAGTATCTATTTAATGAAACTAGCTAGCTAGCTGTTTGCGAACGCCAAAATATATTGAGCGTTGTATGGTGTCATTGTGCAGGTTAAAGTGTGTCCATTATATTGTTATCATTTCTGAAAGATGCTTATAATGAGTTCACAGTCAGAACAAAGGGGAACTACTGTTTATAATTCCCTAATATCGAGAACGTAACACATAACTCATTTACACTTCTAAATCCTTATTTATGAGTATGGTAGACGAAAACTGAGGATAGTCCATATTAAAACAGAAATAAAGTCAGCTGAACGGATTCGGAACGGATCGGACGGACGAATTCAAAGTTTGAATGGATTATAGCCCATTTTTTGTCTTTTATTTTATCGTGTTTGTTATGGCAGCTAAGTAAATCATTCCTCCAATTTAAACTTATAATTATCGCGTCCAATGTAATACATATACATGACATATTTATATAACAAATATGAATCCACGGGTTAAAGCATGGACTAATGTAACAGAAGTTAACTTAATATAAATGTAAGCAATATTTAAAAGCATATGGAATAATAAGAAATGGCTATTGTCGAATTGGTTGACTTTGCTTTTTTCTAAAAAGTGGTGTATTAAAAATAAATGAAATGTAACATAATTTATTATTTTTATGAATAATTGCTTGCAATTGTTCACTTCATATATAGTAAAAAGTAAATAAAATATATATTGTTATCTAATAAAAAAAGAACTCAACAAAATTTTTATCTATCTGTTTATGTGTCCTCAAATCAAGCCAGAACTGGCAGAAATAAATGAATTTTTATAAAGTAACTACTCAGTGCTGACCTATATATATTATAGTTTTACCCCGATATTCTGTAGTCTGTTTCTAATAAAATTACATTATTTTCACTTCTAAAATGAAAAGAGATAGATTTGGAATGCTAATATTTCGTGGTCTTAAACTATATATGGTTTTATCTTAATATGCAAAACAAACTTCAAATGGAAAATAAAAACAGCGACAGCTAAATAACGTCGAGTATTTGCAAGTAGAGGTAATTTTATTCACGTCTTTTTAACGATACAGTCTCTTTCGCATGTCTCCATATAGCGAGACATTGGTGAAGTAATTTGTGCTCAACTGGCACGTTCAGGACGCTATAATTAAAAAACTAAAAAGAACTATTTTTATTTCTTTCTCACTAGTAACAGTGGCATACGGTGTTTTCAAAAAAATTTTTGCATACAAATTCAATAAAGCTTTAGAACATATTTAAAATATCTATACTCTTCTAAATAAATTATTTCTGCATCATGTTGGCTGGATTTATTTGATTTATACAAATATTGATATATCTTAAATTTTTTTTTTATATAGTATAGGTGGCAAACAAGCAGACAGATCACCTGATGGTAAGTGAATACTGCCGCCCATGGACATTTGCAACACCAGAGGAGCTACAAAATGCGTTCCCGGCCTTTTAGATGGGAATACGCTCTTTTCTTGAAGGTCTGCAGGTCGTATCTGTCCGGAAATACCGCATACGGCAACTCATTCCACAATTTTGTGGTGCGGGGCAGAAAATTTCACATAGAGCACTCCCCATGATATATGCGGTAGAGAATGCATAGCGAGGCTACATCTCTGCGTAGTGCCAAGGAGTCAAGCCGGTCAGAAATCTTTTCGCAATCAACAATTCGAGTCGCTTTCCTTTGAATGCGGTCTAGAGGGAGAAGCTGGTACTGGGGAGCCCCTGCCCTAAGATGTGAATAGTATTCCATGTGAGGCCGAACCTGAGCTTTATAAAGTTGCAGGCGGTGAGCCGGCGTGAAATACTGTTTCGATCTATTGAGCACACCGAGCTTTTTCGAGGCTAATTAAGCCTTACCCTCTAGATGACCACGAAACGTGACTTCGCTCGATATATCGACGCCAAGAATTCCGATATTGGCTGTGGCAGTTAGAGGAGTGCTCTCAAAACGGACCGATACGACCAATGGCAGCTTTTTAGCGGTGAACACGCAAACTTGTGTCTTCTTGGGGTTAAATTGGATAAGGTTTAGCTTACCCCAGTCTGATATTTTCTGAAACGAAGTTTCAATTTCAGACACAAGTTAGGTTCGGCTTTCAATGACGTTTTCCCGTTGGCACGGCCATTGTATAAAGCATCACCCGTGCTGTCATCCGCATAACAATGAATGCCACTCATTTGCAGCATATCATTAATGTGCAAGAGGAACAGCGTGGGTGATAGCACACAACCTTGCGGGACACCAACATTAACACACATAAGATCGGAGCATTCGGAGGAAGCGGAGGAAGCTTTGAAGCGGAGGAAGCTTTGAAAGTAGCGCTTTATGCCAAACTCGATCGAAGGCCTTCGCTATATCCAGACTAAAAGCCACAGCCTCGCCCTTACTCTCGATGGCCTGTGCCCAACGATGTGTCAAGTATACTAGGAGATCACCAACCGAGCGACCCCGACGGAAGCCGTACTGATGTTCGCTAAGCAGCTGGTGATCCTCAAGGTACTGTAGGAGCTGGTCGTTAATAATGGATTCCATTACTTTCGAGAGCAATGAGGTTAAGGCTATTGGCCTGTAGTTGGTCGGATCTGAGCGTGGACTCGGGACTACGCCAGAGGAATAGGAAAGCCGAAAAAGGCGCGTTATTGCCGGTGCCAACTCCGGGGCGCACGTCTTTAGAACAATGGGAGAGGTTCCATCGGGCCCGCTCGATTTGTGGACATCCATGTCCGGCATGACAAAATTGCACCGTGGTATTATCGGCGGGTCTTGGCCCTTGTCATCCAGGAATGAGTTGGACGCAAAGAATTTGCCCAGGAGGTCGGCTTTCTCCTTTGCGTCGTGGACCAATAAATCATCTCCCTTGAGCAAAGATGGTAGAGAAATTTCCTTGGACGGCTTTAGCGAGGGACCAAAATGCGCGAGTTCCAGATGGAAGACACTCTAGTCGCTCGCCAATAAATACATGCTCAGACATTAGATGAAATTATCGTACTATTTATTTAATTTATTTTTGATTCTAAAATTTAATTAATTAGTTAGTTTATACATTGTTAAGCTTTCGTTATTGTCAATATAAGCTAAACAAAAAAACAAAGACCCGAAGGATGTTTTGTCTGTATTTTTGTTTGCTTATTCGGGAATCTATTAACGAAGAGATATACAGAATGGTAGGAACCAGCGAACGTGCACACATACTTGAAAGTGACCGTACGCATACCTATATAAATCCTGATACTAAAATTTCAGTATTAAAGTAATGTATATGTTACTCCACAACTAATTTTATCTTCCAGAGAAAGTCCTATGAAATCAATAAGCAAGAAAAATGTAACTTACATTTTTTTTAAATATTAAAATCTTTTATTTGCATTTGTGTATCGTATAAATATCTGTATAAACATAAAAAACTACATTTATTTTGAAATTTTCATAATTTAAAATAATTTATATAACTCATAGATGTATGCAGCAGCAGGCTACGTGACAGATGCCCTTGATATGCCGTTCTACAAGTGTACCAGGCCAGCCATCTTTGATAAGTAACAGAGCATGAGATGCAAAAAAAGCCCTACAACTGCTATAACAAGAGTTAACCAACGAAAATTAATAGAATATATAGGTAAAAAAGAATAAACAGCAAAAACTTAAAATATCGAAACCAATTACCTTTTTATCGGCAAAAGAGAACAAGCCAATATTATATTTATTACTATATCAATCGTACATAGTTAATACCTTTGCTGACTTTTTATCTCTAAATTTCAAATCAACATTATATTTAAGCCTAGTAGAGTCTTAAGCGTTTTAAAAAATAAAATGATATTAGTTTTGTTATCTTTTCTAATCTATTAATGCATATATCTTAATAACATTTAGCTCAGATTAAGAAAATCGAAAAAATTCTGAAGAGATAAGATGCCGGTACTTATATTTTGTGTTATAAATTTAATATTGCTAAATATGACTTATTTATTAAGAGCTTTTACTAGCAGCTTTGCATGCGTGTTTAAATCGAATAACAAGAATTATGTAGAATATATGAAACGTTTTGTATGTGTGAGATAACTAAACCTTAGGTCTTTACTTGATTAACTAAGTAACTCAAAAAGAATATTCTGTTCAAACCAGTACTTCTGGAATTTAGTGCGATCATCCAGATAAATTCTTTGAGTACTAGGTATATTAATAAAACCTCACCAACTATATATAATGTAACTGTGTATACATAGACTTGAAGTTATTTTTGCAAAAAAAGTGTTGAGTAAAACTAAGTTGATAGTATACACTGTGTAATGAAACAAACTAGGTTCCTTCTTCAATTACATTTATTAATACTGAGTACAATATTAATATTAATTGATAGACAAATAACGAGCGACATTCAAGATAATAAATTATTTCTTTTTATACAAATAATAATAAAGTATTCTTCAATTACAGTACAATTAATTGATAAAATAACAAATCACAACAACTGTGTAATTTAAAAAGTAAGGCTAAAAGACGCATGTGGTCGCCATTCCATAGCACATTTTGTTTCATTGCTCTTGGTTTATTTTAAGCTAATTCAGTATTTAGTTGACATAATTAACATAGATCTACCACAGGTAACTCGATTATTTGTTTATTTTAAGTAAGTAAATAAGTACGACTATATTTATTAACTAGCCTTTGATCGAGTGGGGTATGGGGCGCTCGTAGTTAAGCTTCCCGATAATTAATACAAGTGAGTGACCAGTTTTCTTATCGAGCGTACCATAAAGGTGCTTTTTTTCGACCATAAATGCTGGTGTCCGTCCATACAAAACTGTTAACATATTATATTTTATAAGAATATGTAGATGATATTACAGTAGAAGCAATTTACTCTGGCCCTGTGTATATATGGATATTCTGGAAAGCAAGATCAAATTGGCCGCGAAGATACTGGGTGTCATCAGAAGAGCGAGACAATACTATACGAATTTACATATATATTATATTTTATTTATATAGAGCCCAGGTTTGGCCTCGTATGGAGTATTATTATCAAGTCTGCTTCTTCAAAAACCGCGTCTACCCTCACTTTTTAGGCATGCACTTGTACCACCACCTTTGGTGTGACACTGGGTCGTAAGCGTCGGTGATTACTTACCATCACGACCTAAACGTTCACTTGCATTGTCTTCACCATTAAAACAATACTGTGTATTTTTGCCATTTTTACTTTTAGTATGCCTATATATAATTAATTTTTATTTTTGTATGCCTATATATAATTAATTAGTACTTAATATTCTTAATTTTTATATTAATATTTTATTTTATAATCCATTGTGTATAAACAATAAAAATTATGATAATCTTTTTAAATTATTCTAGATTCAATTAGTGTTGGGTAGGTGGGTATTTATATTTTTATTTGGACATCAACAACTCAACAAGATGTTATTTGTTTCATGTAACTGTCTAGGTATTGTGGAAAATAAAATTTTATTATTTATTTTATCACTTTCTTATCTATTAATACATATATCGGATTAATATTTAGTTCGGATTAAGAAAATTCTAAGAAATTCCGTTAAGATTAGATTGTTATATTTCGTCACGAGGCCTATATATAGTCCTGTTGTTTTTTTTTGTGTTCAATGTAAACATTGCTAAGGTGTCATAAGTTATATTTTTATTTTATTATTAATTACTAACCTTAAGTTACTTTATCGTCTCTTCGAGTAACAAAAACAATGAAACATATTAAGTGCCTGAGTTACCTTAACCTACGAAGCTATAAAAAAACTCTACCTAAGAGTTTTTTATCTTCTTGCTCTATCCTAAATGTGGCAGGGTAGGCAAAGGTAATCGCAGGTACAAGAAAATTAATATTAGGTATTAAGTCATTCTATTCCCTATATCTAAATCATGTTCGCTATTTGCACAATCTACAAGTTAAATCCTAAATATTCCTTAAGACAAAAATTTAAGGAAATAAATATATTGACAGTTGCAACACAATATCTTTAATAAGTTAATGTATGATAAAAAAATATTAACGATTTTACCAAAATCGGCGATGTACACCATATTAATACCAGAAACACGTATAAACTTACCGCGACTTACCTGTAACTAGACTTGACAAGATTGCTCAATATCATAACGTAAACGACGTTTGTGTTAAATATTTTTATGATTTTTAAGTGTTAATCTACACTGAGGATAGAAAAAATTTTATATGTATGTTTACTGAGCCATGCGTTCTACATCACGCCGCGTTGAAATTCTTATATGATTTTATACAACTTATATCGTTGTTAGCATCTCTGTAGGGAGGAGGATGGTGCGGGTTCGAGTCCCGCTGCGTTAATTTTTATATGTTTTCTTTAAGTATTTTTTCTATCCTCAGTGTGGATTAACACTTTAAAAATCATAAAAATATTTAATAAAAATAGCATTCTCTTTCGCCAAACGATTGTTCTTTGTAATGGTCTTTGGGTAGCGGAAATTTGTAAACATCTCCCTACAGAGATGCTAACAACGATATAAGTTGTATAAAAGCATATAAGAATTTCAACGCGGCGGCGTGATGTAGAACGCGTGGCTCAGTGGTGAGAGCGTCTGCACGGTTCGCAGGAGGGCGCGGGTTCGAGTCCCGCTGCGTTCAAATTTTTATATGTTTTCTTTAAGACGTTTGTGTTTTAAAAGTTATCAAATCCATATTAATAATTTCATAAATGATAACACGCCTTGGTTATATAATGCTCGTTTCAGTCAGTTTTAAGAGTATCATTGTCACTAATAAGAATTATTAAATTATAATGTTTGACAAATAAAAAATTGTTAATGGTGTTAGGTAATACGATCATTCATTTATTTGTGGTCTCACTGAGTTCCTTTATTTTCATGCAATAAGAATATCAGCGTAGAATCCCTAAGGATATTTGTGTTTCGTCATCTAGACCGGATATTTATCTATATTCTAAATAGCTGGTATAATCTTTAATGTCACCGGTCGAAAAACTTTATAGTTAAGTAAAAATATTAAACCAAAAGAGGACTTGAAATGTGCCATTTGTATCCTAACATGATCCATTTCGGCTACATATCACTTCCCTTACAACTTGTAAACCAGCTATTTAACATATATATCAGAAATAAAGCGTTTATAAAAGTTCTAGCTTACAAAGTATTTAAAATGTCACTAACTTTACTTAATCAATTTATATTTTTAACTTAATCAATTTATATTAATAAAAATTATAATTATAGCGAATTAGCTTATTTGCTACCTACTACAAGATCATATAGAAAGAAGATATTAGGTACCATGGTAGTCAAAGTAAAAATTATATTAATTAGAAACCATTGAGATGAAGCATTTCAGCGTTTTACTGTTAATATGACACTTGTGTAGTTGTTTCCCAATCTAGAAATGATATATTTTCATTACCTCGCTATGATAGAAAGACTAAACGTGGCTTTCAGTTGCGCCAATTATCATGCAAAGCTTGAAAATTGGACAGTAGGGATTGGAGAATCTAAACGCTACGTTCCTTCTGTCTACGATCCAATTCAAGTTATTAGATTTTTATATTACATATAAAGTTGTATTTTTATATTAAAATAAATTATAATATTCGAATATTTCATGTAATTGCTTGTCACTACGAATGAGCTACAAAAGAATTATGCTTATTTGTAACTCGGCAGCAAAATTGCAATAAATATGATGTTTTAATAATTTTTTATATAATATAAATGTTATAAAAAATATTAGCTCTGTCCTCGTATTTTTCTTGTATTATTATGTGGATGAAAGATTAAGAGAATAAACTTGTCAATTTATCAATAACTTTTCAATTTCGTTTGTTTTTAACTGTTAGATTTAGCTGACATATTAATTTGTGTCGAAGAATCAGGCGATGATACTTTACGCTGTAATGTCGTAACGTCTTTCAATATATAATTATAAAATTTTTAGGCATTGAAAGCTGCTTATTTGTGTTTTCTATTCTTAATTTAACTACACTCTTAGCACTACACAGATTATCAATACTTTGTAAAGGATAGGTGTAAGCAGTACATCCATATGCAGGAAAAATACTAACACTAGTATATGATCTGGTATATTATATTATAGATACAAAGATACTAAGTTAACTCATTCGTTAATTATTGTTTACAGCGAAAAATATTGAATGCGTCAAGTAAATAATTTTCACACAGAGAATATTTGTTGATATTTTTTAATATGTAAAAGGAAGGCACCGGCGGCACTAAATGCAGCGCCGTGTAAGTCTTCTGTATATATATTACACTTAGAATGCTTTAAAACTTGAGTAGGCGCAACAATTTAATGATTTCTATTATGCATGAATAATAGTTTGCTATAAAATAGTTGCAATTTATAATTATTGATTACAACCCCGAAGATGTATATATGTCAGTCTTTTTAATTGCATGCTAATAACACAAAACCGGCTAGATCGAAATTAATGAAATTTGGTAATAGTAATAATTTAATCAGTTTCTGTGGGAAAAATAAAAATTATACAAAAATTAATTATATTATAAGTTTAGTCAGTTTGTTAGTAACTAACATGCCAACTGTAAAACTAAGAGATTTAGGAACATTTGTTTGCTATGGATCTTTTAGTTATGCTTTTAAAAGATAAAGGATTCACCTTTAGAAAGACTAAAAAAATTCAGGCGGGCGGCAATGTACGCTCATTTACGTTAGTTAATGTTGCTTCCTTCAATTATGTAGGCACTCAGTTATTAGACGTAATAATTTGTTATATATATTGGACATTGGGAATGAATACAATATTTTTAATCTATTTTATATTGTTTTAAGTGTATGTTTATTTCAAATCTTTGTTCATTGATATTACCTTATCAATAAAGTAAACGTTGTTCTGCAGTGGAGAACTGGCTGGAAATGACGAAATTTATTCTAAAATTATCTTTAAAAAAAACAACAACATTGAAATAATAGCAAAAGCAAATCGATTATGATTATTACGAAACATTAAAACCTCTTTGTTATTTACAACTGTTTTTTTAGTCTAAATATACCGAACGAAAGCTTATATATAAAAATAAAAAAATCATGACGTCTTTAAGTTAAGGAATGAAAATATTATTTTCTACTTTCTTGTTTCTGTTTAAGTATGTGCAGGTGTTTTATTGAGGTTTTGAAATTGGTATTTGCATTAAATAATAGGTTTATCTTACTTTTTAATCGTCACGAAATCAAGTCAGTCGAGTCGATAGCAAGAAATCCGCTAAGGATATTTATTAGTAAGGATGGCAATGCGGAGCTGAAAACACAAGCACAAGGAATACTTGTTTTGCTATCCAAATTTTAGTAATCAAGAGTCAATTGTATAATATCATTCATCGTCATACATTGCATCTTTGAGTCGTAAGTATTTGAAAGGATATAGCTCATTTTAGGCTCACTATTTGCTACTCTGTAGTGTCGTATTGTTGTAATATCAACAATAATTTCATTTTTATAAAATTTGTAAGCAAGCGGTGTATGTATTTATTGTGATTTTTTCTTCTCATTTTACGATCTCTGCATGCTCATTTGTCACTAAATCGACAAATTTTTAACCAAGTATTGCTTTAACCCTGGATATTTTTAAAGTTGTGACTTAGTCAGTCCCGGATTAGCCATATAGCAGAAGGCAGCAAATGCTTCGAGCCCCACGTCTCGTGAAGTCCAGGGAGTGTCCCAAAAAACCATAAATATGTAAAATCTGTAATACACCTTAATTATTCTCGAAGTGAGCGTTGATCATACTGTATTTACACAGGTATACTATTATATTCCAAGTTGTTTTTTTAATTAAAAGTTATTGACTGATCTGACTTGATCCGTATAATAAGAAATGTTCTTATTATAAATATTGATTATATTAATACTAATACATAATATATAGAATTGACATTTATCACAATGAAACTCCTTCCACTAGCTTTACATTTTTTTATATTTAATATTACTTAGAACTAAGGCTATAGCTGATAAGTGAATTACATACATCTATAAATTTGCTAGTCACTTGATGGTAGGGCCACACAACAATGGCAAAAATAAGTTTTGATGCGACTTATATCTTAAATATTAGGACATGTCCGCTATAATGGAAGTTGTGACCGCTGCGTTCCTGTCCTTCATGGCCATCTTCAAGTTGTACTCCACAATGCTTTTAGTTGTTGCACCCGTCGCATTACGAATTAGTCTTATGACTGAATTTTCTTTACCCTCGCTGTAGTATGTGCAGCTGTTGGTGTGTCACGATATTGCTATGACCGCATGTGAAACACTATCATGTAGTTGCAGCTTGATGGATTTGTTGTTAATGACTTCGACAGCCTCGCTGGTCAGCCTCATGAATAGTCAGTACCCTGGAATCTTTTTCTTCCCCCATCCCTGGCTAATCAGAGATTCTTTGTCCTCGTCCTCCTCTTCTGTGGCCTCGTCCTCCTCTTGTGTGTAAGTTAGGTATAGGGTGATTTTAAAATCCTCAGACACTGGCATCAGCTTGATGTTTTACGAAGAGTATATGCCAGTACGAAGAGTATATGAGAATATTCCTCTCGTAAAGCGTAGGCAACGTCGATGGGAATTCTATAAATACACAACAGGTTCTCACTTATGCTGAGAATTCGTGACGGCCTTTGTTAAAACATTTCAAAAAGGTTCTCCCGATCTATATAGGGTAGTTAGTTTAGGTGTCCTATTAAAAGTACTTCATCGGCCCCTAATAATATGCTTGCCATTACTGTTGAACTAAAGCGGTTCAAAAGGGCCTCGTCGAATATCAGCGGATTGCACTTTTGTGATCTTTCTTGTAGACCATTCACCAATATCGACAAAATCAGATGTTGCACTGTATGCTGCCATATAATTATCCTTCGTAATTCACGCGATGATCTGGAAAATATTACTGTTTTTACATATGGCGGCTTCTGATTCCTTTGGTTTTACTTCCAGTATAAAATATCTACCTCGTAAAGCAAGCATAATATCCTCGTACGTCCGTAACTTAACTTGGTATCCTTTAAGACGGCAAGAATAGCGTTCTTATAGTCGTCATTCTGTTCTCGTATTTGTACTAGGTTTGGTAGTTGTACCTGGTCCATTGCTGCCTTTGTCAGTTTTAACCGGGTTTTTACTGGTAGGATTTTTACAGATTCTCTTGTGAACTTCTCCACTGCCGTCTCTTGTTAATCATGTACTGGAAGTTTCTTCCCTATTGAATCCCCTAATATTATTTTCGATTCGAGCTGTTTTTATAATGCGACCTCGTGGAATAGTTTTAAAATGATAACCAATAAGAAAATAGTAAAGTGGATACTTATTTTGATAAACCTACTTTAAAGTCTGTGGACTCAGTCCTTTGTTCCCACCACTATTGCATAAGTTTGTTTTCTTTTGATTTATGATTTTTTTTTCTTCGAATAGAGACCGAACAGAAATATTGGAAAGAAACCATTACAAATTTATATTTCTATTTCAGTTCATACAAAATGAGTGCACACGAACGCATATTATTTAAGTTAGTCATTTCTTGTACATAATACTTTCCGCAGAGTAGTAATCCTACAATCAAGAAATCGGAACGGAAACGTCGGGCTTGAACTTTTTTTTACTGCTTAGAAATATTTTTCTTTTTCAGAACTAAGCGAAAATTGATTTGACTGAGTCAAATGTTAATAATGTTGAATGTTTCTTATTGTTTGAGTTTGGTTTAAATTTACATATATACTATAAATATTAAATATATCTGTTTTACCGAACCTCTTTCTATGTTGTCCATACAACATGCCATTTGTTAAGCATCACGATCATAATCACGACTAACGACCATTGGTACTTTGATCATACCTACAGACAGACGCTTACGCCTCTGCGCCACGTACTTCGTCGTTTATACTATTAAATTTTATTGGATATTTTTTATTTTAAATGAACCGAATTGAATTTAATAATGAACATCTTGCAACGAGTAAATTGAGGTTTCTTGGTAAAATATTATTTTCTCCAAGGCTTTTGGACCCGCTCTACTTAATCTTAAGTATATACTTATATAAGTATATACGTTATATGTACTATAACTTGCCTTAAAAATTAAGCATAGCCAGCGTTTTCTTTAATTTTTTTATTCAAAGAGTAATATTTATAGAGCAATAGTTATACTATTGACTCTCTTTTCAATTAAGATGTATTGTACCACAGGTAATAAGGAAGGTTGGTTAATTTGCCTATATAACGAGAACGCTCATCAAAATACAACTGCCAACTTTGTCTAAATATGTAAAATAACTCCACTTCATACTTCACTATATACCTGAAAATAAGAATAAACTAATAATATAACTTTTGCTATTAACTCATTCTAATTTATACATATACACAACATACATATTAAATTTTTGTATAGGTATTATATTCTTTATCAATTTGTGACTTGGCAGTGTATAAAGCGTGATGCACGCATATATTTTATTCCCTCTTCTGAATAAGAGCCTGGCTATTAGTTACACAAGCTTAGAGCTTAGTACAAGTGTCAGACTCACATAGCTGTAACCTTTTTACTTTAACGTCCATTATTAGTTATATTTCAGTATGTTAAGAAATAAAGTTGTTTTATTATTAGTATTAGTCCTTTTATAAGTAATCAGCGACTCATATTTTATCACAACGTTATATCGTAGATATATTACATCTGATCAACACATGGGTGGCAAATAACAATCACTAAAAAAGAACAATTTACTTAGAGATAAATTCTAATAATATCTAGACGTTGTTTTGTTGTACATAAATCAGTGATAATATTCTTAAATTTGTTAAATATCCCGCATGCCTGCCAATCCGCCACGTTGAGGTATAAAAGAAAAAAAAATTGTTTCAGTAAAAATTAAGAAAAGATATCAAAAAGTTGATAATATATAATAGTTTTTGTAGAAAAATAACCTGTAAAGTTATTATATGCAATTCATTTCATAATAAAGTGGCGTTGTGTCTGTCTGCAGAAGCCCCGTTCGTAGGTTCGATGCCTACTCGAAGAAGGTGGAATTTTCATTTCAATTTTCTTCGCTCCGGCAACTAAACGAAGCGCGGCTTTGAGTTCCACTACTCGAAGAATAATGCTTCAAAATGGCGGAATGCGGGAAATAGAGTGTCTTTGCACTAGGTTCCCACGGTTCCTGTGCCTACCCTGCCATATGTGGAATAAAGCGTGAAGCTACAATTGAAACGGTTCATAAAAATTATGTCCGTAGGCACCCCCTTAATTTTGTATATTTTAATAATTTCTAATTGTCGTTGAATTATACTCATTAAATTGGTACGGAGCTCTCAGGGCGTCAACCCGCATTTGATAATTATATTTTTATGTTTCCATGTGAACGAATTTAAATAATAATCAGATGGTTAAATTCCATTTCCAATCTTTATTTATAATCTAAATTATCTTTTTGCTTATATTGTAATATGAATTCAAACTGTATTTGTAAGCGCAGAGCTTATCGTCGGACTGCAAGTGACATTTGGGGGTTCAATTCCCTCTTGGGGAGTTTCAGACACTCACCACTATCCGTACGTGTTCAACACTAAGTTTTTAGTTAAGTTTGTACATTACACTTAGTCTGCTTACTCTGCTATTCGTCTAACATAGCGTTAAGTAAAAAATACAGATAATTTCCAGTAGGTTTACTGTCATCCTGCTAGAAGTGCTGTTGATATTTTTTTTCGCAACAGCAAAACGTATCAACATATCACAAGCGGGGAAAGTAGAGACTAAGCGACGGAGTGCCTTAACACTAGGTTCCTATGGTTCCTGCAGTTCCCTCCGTCTGCCTTGCCAAGTGCGGGATAAAGCGTGAAGCTATAAAAACATATTACATTTAATTAATATTTTATTTTTTTTAATTTTGAATGCATTCTGAGTCTTGTGTCTTCAATTAGAATAAGTTTCATTTACTTATTTTTTTGATGCTGTAAAAGCAGTTGTGGATTCGATTTATACCTCAGGAATTAAATTATTTTATATTCTCAGACACATAAAGTGAAAAGCGACGTTGAGGTATGGGTGGCCATCATACAATGTTTAAAAAAATTAGCTAGGGACCTAATATATTTTTATGTTACAATTAATTATAGCTGTATATCTTCAATCAATCTTAATAAAAATGGCAATTATAGACTAACAGACTGATAGAAAAGTCTCACAAAATTATCCTACGGGGTTATGTTTTTGGTACGGTTTTTAAAAGTCAATAAAGCCAAAAATATCATTTTTGTCAGCGTACACTTCCAACGCTGGTTTACATTATATTGCAAAATATTTTAAAAAAGCTAGTAATGTACTTAAATTAATTGGATTGATTATGTCCAGATTATTTTAAAGCAATTTTTTAGAAAAGATAAGATTTAAGCGATGTCTGTTCATTTTTTACGATAAAGTTAAAATATCAAGTTTATAATTTGTTTTGTCGTGAACTGCATGCAATAATATTATAGCATGTTATTATGGCGTCAACATACAAAACTCAAGAACGATTAATTTGGTCTATGGTAAGAGTATTTTTTTAGTCCCGCACATGACAGGGTAGGTAGAGAGAACTGCAGGAACCATACGAACACTCCGTTGCTTTAGGCCCTGCTTTCTCCGTCCCCGCTGAGTAAAAAAAAATGACGTCCACGTTTGTCCAAGGTCCATGTTCGTCCAGGATAGTCCAAGATCGCGATGGTGTCCTTTTGCGAAGAAGTAGTGTCGCAGAAGGAAACTGCGGAACGGGAGAGAGAGATTTTAATTCCCTTCCCTGGCCGCAGAAAGCGCACTGGGCGTAGGAGAAGGGCGAACAACGCCCTTTTCAGGCCCCCATGAATGGGTCTTAGGGCGAGGGACTTGGGGAAGTCTCCGCCCCTATTCGATAGACCCGAGATGGAACGGGTGCGTGTGTCGGCGCGCGCCTCTAAGGCGTAATGAGAGAAAGATGAGGTCCGCATAGATCGAGCCAACACCAGTGCGGGGCTGCGGAAGAATTTGGATTCCCGCGGCCCTACGTGAACGTGTGAGGAAAAACCGGGTTTGAGGTGCGTGTGAGGAAAAACCAGGTTTTAGTCGGTAAGAGTCCGGCACGCCCCTGAGGATTTCCCCCCGTAAAAAAAAAAGGATAGTCCATGAGGATTTCCCCCCGTAAAAAAAAAAGGATAGTCCAAGATATAGCTTGATCTATACTCCAGGTTGATCCATGGTTGATCTTGTGTAAACACTACGCTGTTAACTGTTACAAGTTGTAACATTTGTTAAATAATATTATTAACATTAATGCACTTATTACATGTGAAGTGCAAAGAAAACTCCCGCTGGACGCCGCGGCAAGAGTTGGTTGGTTGAGTAGGTACATTGCTTGTCGCCGCGCAAACCTAATGTTTGTGTGCTTGTAAGTAGGTGCTATTTAAAAAATAGGCGTTTTGATTAATTAATTTAATTATTATTATGAAGTCATTATATGTCGTTTATTCTATTATTTACAATTAATTAAAGTTATCTAAAACGTACAAAAGTTTTATTAAAATATCTGTAAATAGCAAGTAAAGCACAGCTTTTCTGCCACAAAGCGCACGCCTCCGTCTAATACGTTTCCAAATATATAAATCACCAGTTAAAGTTTTGATTTTACACCAAGATGCTAGTGATTCACTACTTTAGCCATAAGCTCACTTTCATAAGATGCATTTGCATATATATTTATATATATATATATATATATATATATATATATATATATATATATATATATATATATATATATATATATATATATATATATATATATATATATATATATATATATATATATATATATATATATATGTAAATGCATCTTATGAAAGTGAGCTTATGGCTTATATATATATATATATATATATATATATATATATATATATAATATATATATATATATATATATATATATATATATATATATATATATATATATATATATATATATATATATATATATATATATTCGAAATTAAAATGTTGCGCTTCACCATTGCTATGTAATTATGACTAGGTACAATAATACTATAAGAATTTTGATTCCTAATCGTAAGCAATAGACAAGGGAAATAGGAAAAATTTCCTTACTGACGCCAGTGGAATATTAATTAGAAAAATTTATAGTTGAAATAACATGAAGCGATGTATATTTATTGAACTCATATCTAAAGAAATAGGAAATTCTATATTACTAGAAAGATACTTTTTATCTAAGTGCTGAGGAATTATCACAGCAGGGTGTAGAATGTTTTGACTACTGCAAATAATAGCATTTACTATATCATATAATTGAAAAAAAACTAAAAGAGTATCTTATACATTCTTAACAATTATATTAAATAAGATTGATATTCCATAGAATAATATTCAAAAATAATAATAAATTTATCTTACAGAATATATAATATGTTAAATTTTGGTTTAAGAGCGAGATATTGTTAATAGCTTATTTTAAATGAATTTCATTGAATTGAACTTTCAAATTATGAACTGTGTCATTTAATGAATATAAAAGTATTTGTAATCAATATATCTTTCTTTATTAATGATGCCAATGTATTTTCTTCTTCTTGTAAAACTAAGACAGCTTGCATGAGCAAGGAAGGAACCCTAAGAAGATAGTATTAGATATGAATCTAATACAAACTTCTTTGATTGATTATATAATCTTCTTCACTCAGGGTACCAAAAACATATTTCTTAATAGCTTCCGCTATTTTTCCTCGGTTATATCAAATGTGAAATAGCAATAAATTCTTTGTGTAAATATTTATAGTAGGTTTCAACATGCTTCGGCACTTTGCGTTTTCAATTAGCTTATGTTTTGGACACATACTTTCTTCAATTTCTGGACATATTTCTGTCAGCGTTTGGAAGTGAGAAATATCTCATTGTATGACTACTTCTAGTTGTCTACTGCTTATTTTTAATTTTCCAATATAATGGAAACATTGGCTTGTCTTTGACGTAATGTTTTGAATACAATTTTAAGTTGTCTTGTACCTATATTTGAGTACTGTAAATAACGAACTAAAGAAACTGAAGTAACATATGTAATCTTTTTTCGAACATAATCATGAGTAACATGACGTCTATTAATTAGTAATGATAAGGTATATTTCGCTTTTTCTCTAGAGCACTTAAAACGACTATGTAGTATTTTAACATTTTTAAGATAAATAGCTTTTGACAACAAATATGGATTTCCATATGGTTGGTTGGTTGGTTGCTTGTTACGGACATAATTATATTATTATAGGTGCACGATTAATTTTCCTATGAGTAATTTACGAACTTTATGTACCTTTATATAATAATCGTTATCATTACGCATGGTTTTCTAATAGTACATATATTTTATTCTGTTATATTCATATTGAGCCTAAATGTCCTGCCATTGATATATTGCCATATGAATCTACTAGACCGAATCAGGTGAAATTTGGCAGGATGGTGTAATGCCCTGACCCGAACACAGATGTGTAACGTAAAAAATAATTTTTTGAAATAAAGGTAATTTTCGGGGATAAATTAGATAATTAAAAAAAATTGCGAACCTTACTGAGTCATATATCAAATGAAAGGGCTTGTTATCAGGATCTCGAATATATATATTTTTTAATTTTTTAAAATAAATAGTTTTGATGATATTCATGAAAACAGCCGAAAATTGACCACTCTACCCCCCTCCCCCCCCCCCCCTAATCTCCGAAACTACAAATAAATAAGAAATATTTCACTATATTGTTTTTAATAATATATGATAGTTTAAAATTATTTTATTACAATATTAAAATTATTTTATTTTAAAATTATTATCCCGATTATAGTATTTATAATACTAAAGGATTATAATTTCTTTTAAATTTACAAATAGTAAATATTTTCATAATAAAATTTTATTAACAGTATGTTAAACAAATATTCTAATTTTACACTTATTTGCTCGTTTTGTGTTATATTTATTCTCTTTAAATAAATGCAATCAAATTCCTTTTCATTGTTAAGCATTATAATCGCGCACCATAATAAATAACACTTACAGTCCGTAGAAAACAAACGTTATCACGACGTTGATTGGTAAGCCTTCACCACTCGACCTCCCGTGATGTCTAGTTGGTCTGTAATCACAATCACTCACGCACTGGGGGCTTGTTATAATGATGTACAGGATCTCACACATTCAACTTTTTAATTTCCTTAAAAAGTTTTTATTCTTTTTATTCACTTATTTATTACATTTTTTTGGCTTTATATTTATTTGGCTCCATAATTATTACATTTAGCTCCATGTTTACTTGTAATGCAATCACATAATTCCGTTCTCTTCATCGCTCCACTTTAGTATCAGAAAATATTTGATAATATTTTTGCCAAAATACGAAAATTCAATGAACAATCGTATAAACATGACTAGATTGCAAATTGAAAAGCAATATTTTGCTTATATCCAGAAAACGCTGCTTAAATGTGGAAAATTTAGGTAAACAATTAAACAAAATTGATTTTAAACAAAGTCAAAGTCATAACACAGTCATTATTTGAACATCAATTAATTTATTTAATTTACCACCAGTTTGCTAAAGTTCATCCCTCAGATATGAGAAGAATCGGCGCAAGAAACTAAAAAGTGACAATCATACTTTTATAATAGACTGGAGCGAGCATTTCATTTCCAAGGTGTGTTTTCATTTATGAAACGTTTAATATGATAATAGCCTTTAACACACAAACGTATTTTTAGCATTTTTTAAATTGTGATATAGACAATCTTGAACATTTTCTGTAATCCTATTGTAGAAGCATACAGACTGTCCCATGAAAAATTGCAAACTCGATGCAACTTAGTTACAGGCTCGATAAGTTTAAGCCTGTTTCTGGTATATGTACATTACCGATTTTGGTAAAATCGTTGGTATTTTTCTTTACATATATGAAATTGTCATAGATGTATTGTGATGCAACGGTCAATATGTTTACTTACTTAAATTCCTTCCTTATCTGCAAATGTTGCTGAGCTTATTTGCCAATCCATCATTCATCAATATGAGGTCCCTATTGTAATTTAGAGTCAATGGTGATACTTAGAAATGCCGTAAAATCGACAGGTTACCACAATTACCACCATTTAAAAGTATCTGATATACTTTAACGTTTTTGTACAAGATGTTCTGAATATAAGACATTTTTTTTTTACTATTTAATAGTAAATTATTAACACTAATCAATGGACTTTTTAATACGTAAAGATTTTAACATGGAACATAATTCTTAAATGCTTCAATATAGTTATACTGTTACAAAAGTAAAGAAGTCACATTAACCCTCGTTTTTCCTTCTTTTATTGTGCTATGTGTTATATATTACATTGCTTAGGTAAGTAAATTTAAAACATTATTTTCTTTAATTTAACTTGTTTAAATTAATCGTTTTTGCCGGCATTTGATTATAAGAAAATATTAAAAAATATAAAAAGGAATATGAGAATGCATATTTTTATTTCGAAAATTATGAATTGTTTTGAATAATCCAGCTAGAGAAGCGCGATACACGATTGTTAATTCCAGGGAATACGCTGTCACCATTCTTGACTCCATGAAGAAACACCGACAATAACATTGTGGCGATAGAGGGGACCACCAGAATCTCCTTGACATTGATCACGGCCGCCGATGTCCAGCCAGCCAGAGCTCAACATGCTATCGGTAATAGCACCCTCAACTTGAGCATATCGGCGTTTGCACTCAGTCTGGTTCACTGTCCATATTTGAACATGACGAAGTTATTCAGAAGGTTCCTCAGGCTAGGTATTGTTTAAAAAGTAAATAGTCTTAATAAATAGCAATTTAAATTCTATTTATAGTTGAATATGTTATGTACACAATAAAGCAAAACGTAACGAATAACAAGTTTTGATTTATTTGAATTAACCCCATGAAATCAATTAAAATAGATTTAATATTTGTATAAAAAATACTTACTTGCTCATCCTGTCCCCATCTGATAGCCTATAGAAGTTTATAGTCAAGTCAAGCAATTATCCCAGCTTGGACACTAACATTGTTATGATCATAATTTGGGTGTATCATAAAATTGCTGAAAATATGTACAACTCCACCACGGTGAGCATAAGAAGAGCCAACTTATCCACGCCATTGAAGAGGACTTTCCATAAACGGTCTTTCTCCTATGATAGTAATAGTACTATACTAATAATAGTATTAGATAAATAAATATATTGTGTATACTATGTATTATTTATATCAAACATATTAAATATTATATTCTTTTAAAAAGAAATTATTAAATCTAATTACAAGAAACAGTGAGCAGGACTAAGAATACTTCTGTTCTTTATAATAGAACAGCCACATTGGTGTTAAAAGTGTCCAAATCCAGTTGGCAATATCGGACTGTATAGTATATACTGTCCGATTGTTGTAACGGAACCCCCTACAATTCTTTGAGGACCTGAAGGTGCAGCTTGAATGTAAAATAAACGTTAAGTATTAATTAATAATATATCCCACAAAATAGTAATTCCCTATTGAGATTAAAAGAGAATAAAATTTAAACAATATGTCTATTCCTCTTATTCCTCCACTCAAATTAACATATTCTATTATTCATTTTTTCACTCTGGTAAGTGGCGAACGGAGTATCTTATCGCCAAGATCCCTTCCATGCATGGATTAACCTCAAAAAAATGGTAGTAGATAGGACTAAAAACTATTTGACTATAACTAGGTAAGCTTGTGGTTAATTTACAAACTTTTTTTAAATGATTTAATTAATTTATTTATTACAAACTAAAATAAACTAAAACTAGTATTATAATTTTGATAATTATGAGGTTAGTACAATTAATACCGGATACTGGATTTATGGTTTATTTAATTAGGAACCCCGCTCAGGTGAACGCCTCTTCCAAGGATTGCCATTCGTTTCGATTTTGGGCTATTTGCCTCCATTGTAGCCCAGCTATTTTTCTGATATCGTCCTCCCAGCGCGCGTATGGTCTCCATTTGTAGCGTTAGCGTTAGCGTTTATATCCATCTCTCATCCTTTAGCCTCGCCACATGTCCGGCCCATTTCCATTTTAATTTCTGCGCTTGGTTAAGAGCATCATTTGCTTTTGTTTGCGCTCTTATATCTCTGTGTTTTATTTTTTGTAGTCTTTTAATGTTCATCATACTACGTTCCATACCCGTTTGGCATGTTGTTATTTTGCTTTTCGCTCTATTTGTAAATTTCCAAGTTTGACACGCATATGTTGAGCATGGAATAAGACATGAATCCATTACCTTCTTTTTAAGCTCTATGGGCATATCACTTTTAAATATTTTCTTGAAGGTCCAATACTTTGACCAGCTGTTTTTGACTCTCTTTTCTATTTCCAGTTCGTTACTAACCCTATTGAAACGTATTCTTTTACCTAAATAAATATATACTTCTACGTATTTTAATGTTTCACAATCTATTCTTATGTTCCTTTTATACGGTTAGACATAGTTTTTGTTTTTGTTAGGTTAATTGCGAGACCAATTTTTTTGCCAGCACTATATATATATATATATATATATATATATATATATATATATATATATATATATATATATATATATATATATATATATATATATATATATATATATATATATATATATATATATATATATATATATATATATATATATATATATATATATATATATATATATATATATATATATATATATATATATATATATATATATATATATATATATATATATATATATATATATATATATATATATATAAATATATATAAATATATATATATATATATATATATATATATATATATATATATATATCCAATACTTTGACCAGCTGTTTTTGACTCTCTTTTCTATTTCCAGTTCGTTACTAACCCTATTGAAACGTATTCTTTTACCTAAATAAATATATACTTCTACGTATTTTAATGTTTCACAATCTATTCTTATGTTCCTTTTATACGGTTAGACATAGTTTTTGTTTTTGTTAGGTTAATTGCGAGACCAATTTTTTTGCCAGCACTATATATATATATATATATATATATATATATATATATATATATATATATATATATATATATATATATATATATATATATATATATATATATATATATATATATATATATATATATATATATATATATATATATATATATATATATATATATATATATATATATATATATATATATATATATATATATATATATATATATATAAATATATATAAATATATATATATATATATATATATATATATATATATATATATATATATATATATATATATATATATATATAATGCAGTAGCATTATTGATGTATTAGGATTAGAAAATTTCAACGATAATATTTCTGAGAATCAAGAATTATTATTACTATTAGGATGGACTTGTTATTTCTCGTAAACAGCATCACGAGTAGTAAGACAGGACAAAGATAAATATATTATATTTAAGTGCATAGAACTTTCATAAAGATAATAATGAATACTACAAAGAACAGTCGCTTCCAATATACAAGTACAGTGACAGTGCTTAAGAACTTTATCTAAAATCTGTTAAAATAGCTGCTATTAATGAAATTTTACTTAAGTAATCATTTATTATAAAATGGATAAAATTTTAACTGTGGATTCGTCAAAATGCTTACTTTACGATAATGGTATGTTCAAAATTTTTCTAATCAATATTCATAAGCATTAAGCGTAAAGTCATTCATATATTTAAATTATATACAACAAAGAATACTATAGTAATAGTTCATTCACACATACATTTAGAGCTAATATTTAATAAGTTTTTATATCAAATGGGTTTGCCACTCAAAAATTTATTTTTAAAAATACGTTAACACTTATATAATCTCAGAAGTTTTTTATTTTATAACTATATGCTTTTTGGATCATTTAACATAATTTAAACAAAATAAGTAAACAATAAAATAGAAATAATGTCGAATAACATTATAAAACTGATAAAAATTTGCAACAATAGATTTTTTAACATTAGATTATTTCTATCTGTGACTCAATGATATTATCGTGCTACTGGAAATAAAATATACATATGTATGATAAAATTGCATAAAAATTACAAAGAAGCTAATTTAAAAACTATTTTCTTTATTATTATGAAAGTGATGATCACAATTTTGATACTGTTGATTATTGTTGTTATTCAGATTATTGTTTTTTAATAAAAGCATCGCTTAAAATTGCGCAAGTATATCTATTTAGGGTAATCTAAGAGAACACAACTGTAAGCTGTTAGACATAAAGAAAACAGAATAATTTATACACAACTATGTATGCTTTTACAATATTTACTTTTATAATTCTTTTCTTAACGAAAGTACCGAACTGAATATATTTGCGCATAAATGTTATTTAATACGTATACTTACTGAGAAATTACGAAGAAACTATAAAGTGTAACGATATAATTTATATAATTTGGATGATATAATGTCTATATACATATGTGGACATATATATATATATATATATATATATATATATATATATATATATATATATATATATATATATATATATATATATATATATATATATATATATATATATATATATATATATATATATATTTGGAAAATATATATATGTCCACATATGTATATTTTCGTAGAGTTGTAATATGTTTAGCATTAATAATAACAGGCATTTTTATAGTAATAAACGGTTTATTAACCGGTGATTAAGATCTTTCTTGACATGTATTGACATTTTATCAGTCACATGCTCAACGATAACTATAGGATAACCTAGTTTTGATCTCATATAAATGAAATTTTATATAAAATAGCGACAAACAACTTTTCAAGTATTCGGATTAACATTGTAGTGTTTTGATCGATTTCAACGAGATGAGGTTGTTATCTGGACAAGATAAAGATGGCGGTGCGTCTGAGTCGGCACTTATGAAAGGTCAGTGACTACGTTATAAGTGAATAGTTCTGAAACATAAAATTTAAAATAATAATTAAGTAATTGAAATCATTAGATTGAAATTAATTACTATTTCCGGAATGTTGTATTTAAAAAAATATCGTGTGTATCACCAAATATTGAGAAAAAATAATAAATTACTATAACTGCGTCTGTTGAGAAAGCCAATATCCAAGCGGTTTTTAGTGTCGGACAACTAAATTCTCATCGTATCTTATTTTAGACCATAAAGAATATTAATATTGAAGTTTTTTTTACTTCAAAGACATTTTTAGACTATTATTATTATAATAAAAATAAAACATAATTAATCTGTCCCTAAACTTTTAAATTATTTTTTTTAAAAATCTATTTGTAAATAGCAATTTGTAAATAGCATTGTCTATTTTATATTTTAGCTTTCTAATTAGTCTTAAGGTTAGTTCTAGTCTTTAGCTACTCTATGCCACATTCTTTCTGCCACTAGAACTATGTCGTCATGCCAACGTGTAGCTAGTCTGCCTCTCCTTATTTGCCCTTCTCTTGCGTACCATTGAGTTACTATTTTACTCCATTTTTTACCTTTTTTTACCTCTTGCTGAGTGACCTGCCCATCGTCATTTCAGTCTTTTAGTCTGTTGTACTATTTCTTGAACTTTTGTTCTATATCTTGTGGACCTGTTCCTCTATCTATCCAATATTGGCACTCCCAATATGTTCCTTTCCACGGTGTTTTGAAATTTAGCAAATTTGTGTTGATATGCGTTACACACCATGTTTTACTACCATTTCTAAGGACTGGCAAAATGCGTGTGTTAAACACTTTTGATTTTATTTTTATGTGCTAGTTGTTATCCTTCATCACTTCTTTCATGCTCCTATATTTCTTCCAGCCGTTTTTTACTCTTCTATTGATTTTCGTTTTTATGTTTTTCTCAGGGGCTATCAGCTATTTTAGATACTACTGTACTCTTCTGTGTACTCTATTTGGTTGTTCCCCACAAAAATTGAATGTTTTTCTCCATTCTTCATCGGTTTTGTTTAACATAGTTAAATTTCAGGATAAGTTTTTCGTTTTCGATTACAAGATCTTTTAGCGTTGTATCGATTATATCGATATCGATCTTCTGACGTTCTTACAGATAGGTTGTACAATTTACGTTCATCGACGTTTGTTCCCTCGTTTTCCTACTTTATTTTTCTAAATATGGATTCTATAACACTGCTAAAAAGCATCGGCTATAGAGGATTCTCTTTTTTACGGCTTTTTTATGAGGAATGGTTTATCTTTCTTCTCTAATTGGATACTTGCAAAGATGAATTTATATGTTCAATTGCTTGGTCTTGTAGTGTATCCATATTTTCCCATGGACCAAATAAAATCAAACGCCTTACTAACATACTAGTAAGGCGTTTGATTTTATAATATTAAAACAAACCTAATTAAATATGACGTTTTAATTGTCCCCTTTTACTTCTACAGATTTGTGAATTAAGGCATCGCATTAAGCATCATAAATGACAATGCACAAATTTTACGAAACAAGAGACTTATGTATCTATGACGACATGCTTAAAATGAAAAGGATATCAGTAGTTTCTATCCCTTTCATGTTATGTATAAATGTTTAATATTAATTGTCATGACAAATTATATTTTAAATGCAAAACAATAAAGTTTATTTTCCTAATGCGTACCATATTTTTGAATACTTACAATGCTTAGATACCAATGACGGGATGAGTGTCACCATATTTATGGCGCTTTGAATGTAACGATCTATATGATGTTTTAAACGTCCCGATCTTTTTGAGCGACTGTTGATGACAATAATAAGGTAAGTTTGAATGTACCGATATTATTGACTTTTTAGTTGCGTCTATATATTTGAATACCCTGAGTGTACCTATTTTTTTGACGCTGACTGTACAAACAAAATCCCGAGCTAAGACGACTTTAACTAACTAATAGCTACAGCCAAATCAAATTCAACAAAGCCTTTAACAAGATCCTAAATCAAAGTTATAAGGGCACAATTTCATCAAATTCTAGTTAGAACCAGCTGACAACAAAGTTTCAACATTTAATGAAACTTCTAGTTCAAATTGGTTATTTAGTTTTACTTTACCGAATATATGCCACGAATTACGAAATCCTTCAAATAAATATAAACATTAAGGTTAATTATGTTAGATATTATAATTACTTATGTATTAAACGTGTTTGTATGTATATATGTATGTATATTTATTATCGAAAGTTTGATCAAGCGAGCGTGTAGCTAGTTGGAGTACAAATTCCAATTACAAGCAGTGGAGATTGTATGTAAATTACGTGACGATATCAGAAATTGGAAAAGAGTCTGCTCATATAGTACGTTATTTACATACATATATTTTTGACAAAAATATAACGTATAAAATTTTCATTCTCATTTATATGACATTTTCCATAAAAAAATACAAAATAGAGACTCTCAACGTCGTTACTCGCGTTCCAATTGTGAGAATTGGATGTTGTATTTAATTTACGGTCTGATGTGGAAAAGAATTTAATCATATATGGTAATGAATATTTCTTATATTTAATATATAATTTTGGAATTATATTATTCTTCTTTTTACTTTCATACTTTATACTGCCCAGGGTATACAGAGGGAACCGCAGGACCTGAGATATACTAAGTCAACACACTCCGTTCTCCGCTTTTCGCCTTTCAAGCCATTACGTGTTGAGTGCCGGAACTCAACACCGCGCTTGACTTTAATATTATAATATTCCTTGGAAAAATATGACATTAAATACTATCATTTTCATTCTTATATCTACATATAGTATATTTTTCGTGTAAATCACAAGTACAGTTTTGTTTTTATTTTAATAAATATAATTTACTGCAAGTGAGCGAAGTCACGGGCGGGTCTCTGTAGAATATAATATTCCTCAGTGACCTTGATTGTTTGTTAATGCTTATGTTAAGCCTTTAATCTACAATATATTAATTATATGTTGTTATCTATTTATCTTGAATGACACGTACCTATTTTTAACTTATTTTATGACGTCAGATGCTTGTATTACAAGACCAAATGAGTAAAAAATATTTGTTTTGGATATTTTAAAAAGAAATAACAAAGCTTTTTTATGTTTATTTTTATATCAAAATATGTATAAATTTTATGTTTTGTTTTTTTTTAGAGGTCCTTAAATGAAGCTTATACACTTACCGATAAACATTACGACAATATTTATAATACTCCTACGAAAAGTGTACCTTGATTCAAACAAAAATCAAACTTCTATGTTAACGCAATACTTTAGCGAATCGTAATCAAAAATAATCATACCTGAGTGGGAATCGAACCCACAAACCGTCCAGATTACAGGCAGACGCTTACGCCTCTGCGCCACGACGGTCCTCAAAAAGAAATTTGGCAAGAGGTGCAAACTGAAAATTTTATTGGTATTTCACAGAAAAAAAGAGTTAGATATTAATAATAATAAGGTAAGGTACATAAGGTAATAATAATAAAGTAAAGTAAATACATAGCGTCACTCTTTATCCCTAGCGGGGTAGTCAGAGAGCGCCAAACGCTGAGGTCCCTACATATCTTTTTCGCCTCGTCTACTGATATTAACCTAAGATTTAAGGTATTATTAACAATAATAAGGTAAAATGCAATAATGAAATTCTTAATTCAATTATATTTTTTAATACATATATTCTTTAATCTGAAATTCTTGTTTGTAAAAAGACAAAACTGCTTATAAATTTTACTGATCTATTGTCATTGCGTTATAAATAGGTGAAATATATAAATATTTTATGATAGGACAACGATCGTTTCGTAGCTTCCGAGGCGTCCCACATGGAATGTCACAAGCCGAATGACGACCCATTCAATAACTCACATTACCTACATTCGACCGTTAAGAGGCGGCTAGCATTTAAAACGATTACTATCTATTTTTGTTTATATGCATTAGTTTAGAGCACAAGCTGTATAAACTAACATCATAACAAGTAACACAATAACAAGTAACATCAAGAATTGTTCAAGTTAAAAAAGTACTTGTTAAGACTTTAGACTATGTAACGTAAGGTTAATCGACTTTCATATAATTTACAGTACTTGCATAAAGCCTCAAATATTTAAAATGTTTCATTTGTCAAATACTTAAAATGTTTCATTTGTAACAATTAGCTATCACTTATTTGAGTTCGAATAATTATTTTCCGTAGAAAAAGTAGTATCACAAATAGTTCATGTGAAATTTACGATAGACACAGATTATTAGATAGATAAATAGCTTGGCAGGTTGGTATTGCTCATTAATTACCACATATGTATATACTCGGCAATATTATGAAAATATATTATGTGAGCTGCTTTATAGAATGACGATTGAAGAGCTTTTTATATTATCATTCAATTTTTTGAGAATTCAATGGCTACGGGAAACTACCTCCATTGAAATGACGTGCATTATATTTGTATATCATTGTTTTATTGTAATGGTGTATATTTTATAATAAAAAGTTAATAATAAGAGAGGGGAAACTTCGGTTGACCTTCGAAATCACGAAGGCTTCATACTGAAGTCACGTAAAAATCATTAGGACCCCCGGAAAGACGTGTATGAAGGGATTGATGACAGTAACCGAGGCGAAAGAGCTATAAATAGAACGCAGCCTTAGATGCTCCGTTCTCTTGTTACTATTCCACCAGGTGTAGAGATATGTATATTTGTATTTAAAAAGAAAGATCATCCAAAGGCGTTATACTTTTTACTATCTGTTGCGTAGATTTTTGAAAGAAGTAATAGGAGCACAAAAATCATCTTTAATGTATATTAGTTTAAAAGCAAACACTACATGTACTCAGTTTAAACATAATGCACTTTACACATACACACTGACAAATAATATACAATTACAATAAATAAATAATTCACAAAAGAAAACATGATAAAGATATATTAACCTACTCGTATTGACATAGATTAGCTTATCTGATAAATGTATATAAGTATACATTTAATCGTATATCTTTAGGTTTTCGTCCTGTTTAACGAGACAATTTCCGCAAAAAAAGTTAAATTACGTAACAGAGGCATTAGTCATGGTCATAAAAATATATATATATATATATATTTTGGAATGGACTTAGCAAATGAAATTCTATTGTGCAAAGTGAGAGTAGAGTAAGAGTAGAGATAGAATGGCAGAATTATTTGAATATATGTTTAAAAATTAATAAAAAAATTGTAATACATTATTTTCATTTATTTATATATTTTTAGATATATTTATTTCATAAGGACAACACGTTATGTATATGTAAGATTTTCATTAAAAGATGTAATGATTCAATTCGAAATGTAATTCAGTTTACTAAATAAATAGTCATGTAGATCAAGCGAGTAAAGCCACGATAGGCAACTTATACTAGCACAATAATAAAAGATAAAATACTGATATGGTTCAAAGTAGATTGTATTCTCGGGAGGCTCTGAGCTAAGGCGCGTCGTAAATAAATGTTGTAGCATCTTCATTTTCAAAGGAATGAAACAGGCAGGCATTGTAAGCAGAAAAATATCTACCTTTATCCGTAGTACAGAATATATCAGAATAATTGATATTCAATTTTTAAAACATTAGACTGTTTTGATCCTTATATTATAATGTTCTTTTATAGTTTTATACTAATACTAGTAATACTATTACTTTATTTTCATTAACCGATTTACTGATATTTTCAGGCGAAGATGTGGAACACCTTCATTTCTATAAATCGAAATGTCAATGAGAAAATAACTTAATATATATATATTTATAAACTATAAATAACTTAATATATATATATATTTCGCAATAACTTTCACCAAAGATCATTTTTTATTATAGCGTGCTTATTCCATCAGATATTGCAAATCTTCGATTTTATAGGTCAAATGTAAGTGCTTATAATTTTAAATCTTTCTTATTATGACAGGATTTAATTATTTCTTATAGTTCGGCTCAACTACTATGGTTCTGCATCTGGTGAGCTAGTGTTCAAAATTCAATTATAACCTAGATTCTGGCCAGCTTTAATAACAACAGACAACAGACAAATAAAAAATATGTTTTTTTAAATTTTATAGTATTGATTTATTATTTATATTCTACGAGTGTTTTACATCTTTCTGTGGCCATTTTAAACATACGTAACTGACAATTTTATTTAATGTTGTAGCACAGATAAAAATGAAAAATAAAACTACAACTCTATTTGTAACGATTTTGATTACATATTTAAGTTTATATTATATATTATTTTATATTAAATGTCACGATACTTAATTTTTAATGAAAAATGTAAAAAATGATATTCAACTATAAATAAATCAAGAGCTCTGTACGAGATGGTTGTTAAATCACATTAAGAGCGATACGCTACGATATTCAAATCACGTCACACAGTGTATACAAGCTCTATAAGCGTGTTGCGTGAGGCGTCACTGAATCGTGGCCTATTTATGAAATTCGCTGTCACAAATTCAGCATACTTAATAACATGAATAAATTACGTGAATATAATGTAATTTGTGTAGCAAACACGGTTCAAAGCGTCAAAGAGCGGTTTCCTTGATAACTGAAGGTTATAGTTTCAAAAAACTGTAAAAAATTCAATAAGCTAAGTGGAAATTAAACTTCGTAGAGTAAAATAGCAAAAAAATGCTTTTAAATTAGGGTGTTACACGTCGTTTGTTGTATCAAAAAATATTTCCATACCCGGTACAAAATAAAGCCCGGTTAGCTATAGAAATAGTGATACAGTATAATAAACTCGAACGGAGCTGAAATTTTTTAATATATACCTTGTGTATTCTATAAAATATCAAAAATTTAATGATTCCATATATATGCTATGTTAAAAATTTGTTCCAGGTCGAAGTTTATTCGGTTTCTTATGTTATTTGCAGTATTAAGTTATATCATAGTAATCCATATTATTAATAAGAACTTCGATCGAAATCTTAAATAACTTATAACACAGAGTGTGAATGCCGAAGGGGATTTGATATTTTATTTTTAATGGCATTTTTCTGGGAAATTTTTGTATTATAAATATTTATTTTCATTAAATCTATTGGTTTACATTTGTTAAAAGTGCAAAACATGGGAACATATCTATCACGAGCTTTTTTCAATCTATCATTATAAGCGATGCCATGCAAGACGCGTGAAAAAGAAATGAAATTGTAGCTAGCTTTAAAAGCATATATATTATTCAACAAAATATGAATAAAATGATTCGATATTTTAATGTGCAACCCAGATATTCAGATGTTTAATACAGAGTAATTTGAATATAAATTGCTGTTTTCTCTGTATTTCACATATACAAAGCATGTTTAAATTTACGATATATATATATATATATATATATATATATATATATATATATATATATATATATATATATATATATATATATATATATATATATATATATATATATATATATATATATATATATATATATATATATATATATATATATATATATATATATATATATATATATATATATATATATATATATTTTACTTTCTGGGAGGCATCACAGAATGCTATAGGTGTATTCTGTGACTTATCAAAAGCATTTGACTGTGTTGAGCGCAAACCTTTGCTTCTAAAACTTAGACATTATGGTGTAAACACCCCTGCTCTTAGTTTAATCGAGTCTTATTTAAAAACATGGTACAAATTCATTGGGGTCTCTGGCTGTGATGGGTGTACCGCAGGATCCTGGGCCCTTATCTTTTTTATTACTTAAAACTGATCGGAATAAAAAATAATTTTGACGACGTAAACAGTATCCTTTCTCATGTGTCACAGTGGTTCACTATAAATAATTTACTTTTTAGGAAATTATTTATAGTGAACCATTACGACACATGAGTTTGTTTCACCAAATGTTAAAAAAATACATATAGTTTATGGCTTGTAGATTACAGGAAAACCTATAAGGATTTCATAAATTGAAAATAAAATGGTAAATTCGATAAAAAATATTTTTAGGGAAAAAACGTTTTCAGGGGAAATATTTCACTATATTGTGTACGGAACCCTTTCTACGCGAGTTCAACTCGCACTTGACCGGTTTTTTTAATTAAATTCCGAAATTGATACGCGACTTGCCAATATAATTGTTTAAAAACGGGCAAAATCACAACTTATTAGCAATAGCTATTACAGGGTTGATGACTATATCAATGACAAAGACGCGTGGAGTTAATCAGTTCTGCAACCAGTTCCGCTCAGGCTAGACGATACTTGTAATACATTTTTTGTATATAAAATTGTTATTTTATTTAAAAGATGTGTAGAGGAGTTTCTTTCGCCATTTCTCCTCCTCCATGACAAATGACGATTGAACTGCAGGGACCATATGAACCTAGTCTTAAGACACTCCGTTGCTGCTTTCTCCGTCCCAGCTTTCCGCCGTTTTTGAGGTATTGCGTGTTGAGTGGCGGAACTCAATGCCGCACTTTGTCTAGTTTCCAGAGCGAAGAAATATATATATATATATATATATATATATATATATATATATATATATATATATATATATATATATATATATATATATATATATATATATATATATATATATATATATATATATATATATATATATATATATATATATATATATCTCCGTCCTCCACTCCACTCCACGTTTGGCCGTACACAATGCAGTTTTGGTTCCGACGCTGTTATATGGCAGTGAAACGTGGGTAGGTACCAGCGAGGATGTCATATTAAGAATGAAGAAGAACGTGCTCACATAGTTTGGGCACGTCGAAAGAATGATAAAAAAGATATACGATGCAAAAGTGAGTGGTAAGAGAGGTAAGGGAAGACCTCGGTTGACTTTCGAAAACACTCTTTGGCGCTCCATTCTTTCTGACTACCCCGCTAGGGCGTGAAGCTATGTATGTATGTATGTATGTATGTATGTATGTATGTATGTATGTATGTATGTATGTATATGCATATATATACTTAGTCTTGCCATAAATATTGTTATAAAGAAAAGCACGATTTTTTTTTATACGTAACATTTATTCCTTTCATAGTGAGTTAGTTTAATACATCAATATATAACTATTAAAAATATACAATGTTTATTCGAAGTGGTCCCCATTGGCTGCAATACAGTCTTTTAAACGTTGAGGCCAGTTATCAATAGCAGCACGAACTCTTTCTAGAGGAAAATTCTTCACTGCCAACCGAATGGATCGTTTTAGGGACTCCAAATTATCATGGCGTTTAGAGCAAGCCTTACTCTCTAAAACTGACCATAAATCATAATCCAATGGATTTAGGTCAGGACTTGACGACGGCCAGTTTTCAGTGCTGATAAAGTCCGGAACGTTAGTTTTCAACCAAGATTGGGTGGATCGAGCTCTATGACCCGGTGCCGAGTCTTGTTGAAAGCACCATTCTTTGTTATTGAACATGGTGTTAGTTAAAGACTTAACTACCGTCTCAAGAATGGTATTTTCATAAACTTGTGCCGACGTTTTAATACCTTTATCACAAAAATATGGCTCAGTCACCCCTTCATAGCTAACACCCCACCAAACCATCACTGAAGTGGGATAATGCCCACGTTGTACTCTGTTTACTAATTGCGAAGCTTCTTTAGAGCTTCCAGCATAAATACGGTCATTTTGTTTATTAAAATACTGCTCAATTGTAAAAATTTTCTCATCCGTAAACAAAATTTTTTTGTGACCTCCCTTTGCGTACCGCTTAAGTAGTTGTTTGGATTTTACCACCCTATTCTTCTTTAAATTATCAGTTAAGAAGTGACCAGTACGTCTCTTATAGGCTGCAAGTCCTAAGTCATCTTTTAATATACGCGACATGGTTCTAGGAGCTATCTTCATCTCCCGAGATAAAATCTTTTGCTTACGGACAGGATTTCTTCGAATTCTTTCCCTAACTGCTTTAATCACCTTTTTCACACGAACGGTACGTGGACGGCCAGATCTTTATCTGTCACAAACAGAGGAGGTATCATTGTACCTATCAATAGCCCGGTAAACAAACATTTGACTAATACCAAGCGGGTGGAGGGTTTTAAAAATTGCACTTTTCTCCATACCTACTTTATGTAAGGCAATCACAGCGATTCGGTTCTCTTTATCACCCCACTCCATTTTAATATAACAAAATATTTAACAATATAATGGCGCGAAAATAAGAAAACACATCAAGCAATCATATAAAAATGACAGATTCCAAATTCAAACGTAATATTTTCTTTTTTTGAATAGTAACAGTATTTATGGCCAGACTAAGTATAATATATGTATTCAAGACTAACGGTATTTTATATTAACTTACCTCCTCCCTTTTACCGCTTTAAAGAGCGAATTTGTAAAAAAAAATGGCCTATATATTAAACATAGTTTCATAGTTTCATCAAAATTCGTCCAGTTCCTGAGATTAGCGTGTATGTGTAACACTGACACAATATATTTTAAATTTGAACAAAAAAAGTGACTGAAAGGTGACTGAAAGGTGACTACTGATTAGAGGCGTCGTGATTATCTGAACTGTGAATAAAATTTGAATAACATTATGGGTACAAGTCGAAAGTTAAATGAAAAACGCTACTATAATTTGAAGGCAGTCTTTCAGCGACCTTATTATGAGCTACGTAGTTGACGTAGGTGCCTCGTCGGGCTAAATCATAGGTAGGTCGGTGCTTGGCCTACATTCTGTCTCGCTCTAACTATACAATACTTACATAAGTCGCGTCTCACCCCCGTGACGTCATCACGTAACCCCTTCACGTGCGTGTGTGTGCGTTCATTACGCTCTGTACATTGACATTCTGGTCATGACTGTTACTGTTCAATGGCTACATTTTGTCAAGTGACACGAGATGTTATTGAAATTACGACATAAAGTTAATTTTGTGATATTCTATTTTATCTTATATTACTATTTTGTTTAATATTGTACTTTGTACTTCTCATAGGGTAAATCGTTTGTAGATAAATTTATTTTCTTTAAATTAGAGTTTAAAGTTTAGAGTGACTGATGATCAACATTTATTTATTTTTTTAATAATCTGCGGCCTTTCATAAAATTTACAAATTTATCATAATTCTGTAAGCCCCTATATGTATATATATATATATATATATATATATATATATATATATATATATATATATATATATATATATATATATATATATATATATATATATATATATATATATATATATATATATATATATATATATATATTGCACTGTTTTGTTCCTACGATTGTTTATTGTATTTAATTAAGTAATTAAATTACATATATAGTACCTAAAATTGACAGTTACTAATAATAACAAAAAGTTTAAACATATATTTATTAAATATATACAATAAATAAATTTAAACATACCAATATTTATGCCCAAAAAAAATCTAAAAGTTACATGTACGGATATTTTTCATCATGTTTTTACTGTTCGTTGGCAAAATGATTTTTATGAACATTTTTCACTTATATAAGAGTGCGCTCAGGATATCAATTTCAATATTAGCTGCTGCGTAAAAATAAAAGCAAAAGACATATGTAATTCCGTGATAACATGGTGCACTCGATCCCTATTCAGCTGAACCTTTTCTCTCCTCTCTGGCAAGACAAAGTAAATTACCACGTAAAGACCCTCCGGTCTTTACGTGGTAATTTACTTTGTCTGTTGTGGTGTGTTACGTGTTTGTTTTGGTTTCCCTCCTCTTAAGATATTTTAGTTTATATAGTTAGTATAAAATAAATTTAGAAAATTTATTTCATATTGGTTCTGATTTTTCAATTATTGTCGTTGACGATAAAAAACGATGGTGAGACCAAAAAAGAAAAACTTACCGGGATGTAACTATAATTTAAGCTTTTTACCAGCTTTTTATAACTTAAATTTATCATACACGATGTGTTTTTATGAGTTTATTACATTGTGAGTTGTTAATTATTAAAAATTACCTATATGTTAAGAAAATACGTAAAGTCGATGATGTTTCATTATCACATACTACTACACAATGCGATTACTAAAATCAGCATGGCTACACACATCGGCACAAGTACACTAATGTAACACAAAGTGCGAACAACACTAAAACAATGAAATTTCAACACTCCTCGTATACGCTAATTTAATAAGCAAATATAGAGTAGAAATACAGAGCAAGACAACTTCAAGCTCACTCACACCGAAATGTGGCGTTGAAGTCTGAAACTCGACACGTTAAGTCTTGACTTTGAGATGAAAGCGGATGATATAGTATTGCTACAGCTCAGACACACAGAAGGCAGAATTCTGTCTGCCTAACTCCATATGATAACAGGGTGTACATAAAGCAAAAAGCCCATTTGCTTAATTGTTTAAAAAAAGATTAATTTTCAGTTAAACAAATATTTTGTGGTCTGGTATGGACATACCATATCTAAATGAAATGAAATAAAAATATGTATATTATATTCTTTTATACTACATTTACTGTAGAATAATTTTTGAATTATGTTTTTGTATGCCATAAGTAAATGCTCGCATCTTTTGTTTGTGACTATAGACAGGAAGCTTTTTATATTAATTTTAGCTCGAAGTCGCCATATGATCTGGAAAAGCTTAGCAAAAGTACAAACAGAGTGACAAACAATAAAATTATCCTATACGTGTTCCTTTTTTTTACTTCGAAGAACAGAACCCAAAAAAATTGTATGAAATATAACAACAAAATAATCATATTTTGACGAATCTTGAAATACTACCCATTCAATACATTTTATATTCGTCCCGATATATAATCGAATCGTCATTCACAGTCAACAAATCAGATAAAACACAATCAAATATAAGACCAAAATTTCTGTTTTAAAAGCAAATAGAAATCTTATTTATATTTTTTTCGTCATAAGCATAAATAATAAGATGATGTTTAATTTGAACGTACCCATTTCCCTCGGTGTAATTGAATTGGTTCCGCAACTCGGAGTTTTATCAACATGATTACATTGTTGCCAGTTTAATTAAAGCTGGTGGTATTTGTATTACAAATCATTGTGAATTTTATCACTAATTTTAATTTATATTTATTATACTAACTAAACTAAGATGAATATATTTAAAAAAATCTATTTTGTAATAATAGACACAAGAAAGATTGTACTTTATTTTTACGTAATGATTTCTCCTGCACGCAAATCTAGTATCAAAACACTCATTTTTTCTTTTTAGACTGACTTTAAGTTCTTCTTTTACATTTAGAAAAATCTAAAATATACAACTTTCAGGATAATAACATTATTAAACCTATAACAATTGCCCTTTAAATCAGAAACCGCACACTGAACAAATAAAGTAAGCAATTACAAAGAAGATAAGAAGATTTCTATTATTTTAGTCTTCAAGAAACATGTTAAGCTATTGTTAAATTTAAAATGTCATAATAATTTTCGTATAACTTGTCCAAGTAGAATCTAAGATGTCTGTAAAGTTTGACTATGAAAATGAGAAGCAAACAAACGTCTTATTTTGTTTAAGCCTAGTAACACTTGTGTTGAATTATTAATTTTGTCTAAATAGAGGTGAATAGAGGAAACCTAGTGTTAAGATATTCTGTTTTCCACTTTGCGCGCAATCTGATCATAAGCTCATATCATCATCATCATATTTATATTTAGCCCATCATCATATTTAGCCCTAGAGTGATAAAGTTACAAAAAATGTTATTACTATTCTATGAAGTATAATACAAAGTGCAAAGCAAATAAAAGCGCGACTTTCCGCCCACGCATTCAACACGCATTGCCTTGAAAAAGGTGGAAAGCTGGAAACGGAGTGTCTTAACACTAGGTTCCTACGGTTCCTGCGGTTCCCACTACCAAGAAAAGGCAAAGTTACACTAAAATACAAAGTTGCACTAGGCGAATATTTTTAAATGTACATAAAAATGAATGTAAAATCAACATAATGGCTATTCAACGAAAAGCCGTACAAGGTATTACTTTAAATAATAACTCAGGAACAGCCGTAAATGTGTCGCATCGTTCCAATAATGATTCATAATTAACACTTTCGGCTTTATTAATTGAACATTTATAATATTGACGGGTTAAATTTACGCGATAATGACGGACGCCCACTATTTATATTTTAGCTTATAATTATTGCGTCTATGGAATATGTAAAGGTGAATGTATGAATTAAACAATACATATAGAAGTAAACTGCACTAATTTACCCCTCTTTGATAAAAAGACATAGGGTGGCGTTGATTTCTGACACTTCACATGCTACTTGTTTTCCTCCATTAATCGTGCGATACAACATGAAGCAAAAAGTATATTATTTTATACAAACCGATCGATTTTTTTATGTATTCACCTTTATTTCTATCAAAGTAGATATTTTAGTTTAAACCAATTTTTAAGCTTATATTTCAAATTTCGCATTTGGCGCTCTACTCCCTCTAGCTCCTCTGTTAAGGATAAAGCGTGATACTAAAAAAATACAATTTCTGTTAAGTACAATGTAAATAGCATAATCAATAATTTTTGATGAATGAGACTCACAGCGGCACTCCCTCTAATGGTAAACTTACCATTGCGCCAAATGCCAAAAAATTGCTTCTTTTACTGCTATGCTGCTGCTGCTATATGTTATGTTCTAAATGTAAACCCTAAGAGGACATAACAACGTTGACTTTTTAAAACTATAAAAGCTAGTCCCTTTTATGTGAAATATTTACACAGTTTTAAAGCTAGCCAGCTGGCTTTTTTTCTTACCTATATAAAAATAAGAAAAACTGAAAAAACATGGTATTGATTATATATATATATATATATATATATATATATATATATATATATATATATATATATATATATATATATATATATATATATATATATATATATATATATATATATATATATATATATATATATATATATATATATATATATATATATATATATATATATATTCAACGGTACTAGAAGTTTTTATAATAACATGTAATCAAATAATATTTAAATTTACAAAGTCGATAAGAAATTATCGAATCATATTGAATTCGCAAAGTAGACTTCGTTATAAAAATGATATTATCTTATGATCTATTTGTTAGATATAAATTACTGACACAAATACAATATCTATAATATCTTATTAGTATTACTTATCAGTTTATTAACTTATAAGGTCATCATAACGCAGTGTGACTATAAACTCAATTGTTGCGAGTCAGATTCCTACATTTATCTGCTGTACAGAATGCACCAATGAGTTCCGCTACTAGATGCTCAATAGACTCTCTTTATGCGGGGAAGGTCGGGGGTGTTACAAAGACTTTGTTATGCCAAATGTATAATATTATATATCTTAACAGTTACAATAATTATAATGCTATAAGCAAGGCAAGTAAAAATAATCATTAAGTTTACTTTCATAAAAGTACTATTGTTCTATATGATATGTACAGAATTCTGTAATTAATGAACAATGTTAATAACTTTACAACATTTTGCTAGAAACGCAGTTAAACATAATATTGCTCTATTTTGCGCTGTTCACCTTAAAGAACTTAACATTTTACTCATTATAATTTTATATTACAAAAATGTTTCACTTGTTTCAGGTATGTAGAAGTCTACTTTTAGCGACTTATTATTAGAGACTATAAAGTATGGAAATAAGATAAGTAAAATTTTAATTTTAAACTTTATTTTTATAAAACGCTCACTGATTGGTTCTCGTCAAACAGTATAATACCATAATATTTGTACTTTAATGTTGCTATTATATAAAATTCATTAAAATATTTCTATTTAAAATTTGCATCAATTTAAATAGATGGTTAAATCTTATACCAACATACTCCTAATAATTGAAAATTGGAAATATCATGTACAAGGAAATACAAATAATGGATTATTATTAAATTGAGGCATTCATGCTTATATAATTAAAATACTAGAGTGTAATCTAATGCAATACCGTAAAGCCATATTAAAATAATTAGATTAAAGGATATATGTACAATGTACACACGTATATAAAGACTGAGTCCAGTGGTATTTCGGATGTGTCTAGTAGTTTATTTTATAATCGAATTAACGGACATTATCAGTAAAAGAACATTTAAATTTCTTTTGCACTGAAAGGTTTCTTCCGTAAAAATAAACGTAATTTTCAGTCTTTTCTTGCGATTGTTTCGCTCGCTTGGTGAAATAAAAATGACTAAGATTTAATAGTAATAAGAAAGTAGCACAAGTGACTCATTACTTCTATGATAAAATTAGTAGTACCTGTGGCTTGAGATAGCGTAGTGAGTTAGGTTGAGAAGGTCTAGCCACAATTACAATTGAATTTAAAGAAAACTATGATAAAACGTAACTGAGCGTCTTTCAGTTCTGGAGACTTATTAAATAAGTATATTTTTAATACTTAAAGAAAGAACATACTTAAATATTATTTATTTTGTTGTTACACACCAAGCATTGAACAAAACAAATATTTCCTCGGAATAATATTACAAAACCGATAATATAGATAGCAGTACTAATTCTTCAATGTTTACCGTTTGATATGATGTCGAAATAAGATTTATCTGCCATTGTTTATAAATATGTAATTCTTATTTTAAGTGTCTTATATCGTACTCAATATACAGTTAAATCGATACACTAGGACAAAATTAAAAAAAACGTTTTTTTTACACAATACAAGGTATAAATGAAGTCTGCAATTTCCCTTTTAAGAACCATAAAATTAAAATTAATTTTTTTTAGTTTCCGTTTGAATTTTGGAAAATTGCCTTTTAGTAGTATTGATATTCCACAGGTATGCAGAAGAAACTTAATGCTGTCAAGATACTCCGTATATTTTCATTGCACATTGCATAGAGATTAAACCAACAGTCGCAACGCTAGAATCAAACGCTGTGCCACCACGGCCCCATGTTATTTTGTTATCCATGTCGATGCCTCGAGATGTGTGTCTACTAACAAATTCCCCATAAATAGAAAGATATAATTATAAAAAATATATTGTAATTGCAGTATTTAAATTTATAACAAACGAAATTTAGTTGAAAGACTAAAAACAAAAAGGTTAGCAAACGAAATCTACCAAAAATACATGAAAATTTGAAACACAAATGGCTATACTGTCTGTTAGAGTTACTTACAGTCTAGTAAGTAAGTATAGTAGTTATTATAATAGTAGATGTTGTATTGAGTACACAAACAAATCACGATTTCGCAAATAGTTTATTGCCAATGACGTCACAAAGTTTGTAGTAAGTTAACGATTCCATCGATAAATATGTATCTGCGATGGAGGTTAATTGCGTACTAATTTAACGTAAAAATACTATATAAAATGTAAACTGACACCGCTTGTATGTAGTGCCGCCGCCATGCATATGTACATAAAATGTGCGGTAGTAAGACCGTACACTGTCAGTTGTAGTTTGTGTTAACATCAGGCTGACAGAGGTATGCTATTTATATGTGTATTCTGTTGGCTATTAGATGTAGCTAGGCTTAAAGCCTAACGATATAGTTAATTTAGTGCCTAAAATGTATTGACTCTGAAAATATCTAATAAAGTAATCAGAAATATACAATTAATTGTAAATAAATTGTGATTCTTTTTTATTTAAAATAATTATTAGCATACATAATCCATCATAGCGTAGTGGAACATGTCTTTCAGTTTCAGCGATGAATATACGTTCGATCTCTACTTAAGGCATAAATATTTGAGTCTCAGTAATACGTGTAAACTTTGACGAACACAAATTTGAAGGTAAGTCTTGAAACCAATTTCTCTCTGTCATTATTTCAATATTTGTATGTAGAAACATCAGAAACATCTGTATAGAAAATTTAGAGGTTTTTTCGATTCCCACTCAAGATTAAATATTTCATTTTCATTATCTTCGCTCTGGTAAATAGGCAAAAGCGGTGTTGAGTTCCATAAGTCAGCAAAGCAAAGCCTACCCTGCTATGCACGGGATTTATATATATATATATATATATATATATATATATATATATATATATATATATATATATATATATATATATATATATATATATATATATATATATATATATATATATATATATATATATATATATATATATATATATATATATATAACTGATTTTCAAATGAATACTCGTAATTATACCAAGCTTAAGTCTCGTTAATGATGGAAATACAAACAAAAGATTTGTTGAAAGCGGCCGGTGAATTCTTTGGCTTCGCTTCTGTTTGTAAAAGTACTTTATTTCTAAACAATTTGACACCTGAAATATTAGCAAGCTGCCTAATGACTTCTTTTGTATTTCGAGTTGTCAATTAATTGAAAGGACGAATACCTCCTTGACACTCTTACTTTGGTCTAAAAATAATTTAAACTTATTTAAAAAATAAATACCTGTACAGTTATAATATAGTTTAAAATGTTTTCTTGCTTAAGATACTATACGGAGAAAAATTATGTTTTGAAATGAAGTATAATATTATCGGCTTATTTTGTTTTCGTTTCATTCAATTATTTAAGTTCTATGTTTCAGTTTAGTTGCTATTTTTATTTTTTCTTTGGAAATCCACCAAGATTTTACTATGGGAAGTAAAATTGCACCGGTTACTTTTGTCGGATTTACACTACAATATCATCATATTGTAATATTAAATTATAAGGAAAACCGCATGCTCAACAATGAATAAGACTAAGATGAGGCAATTTATCTCAGCCTTACGACGACCTCGCTCTATTTTTCCCAAGTCATTATTCTTATTATTTGCTTGACGAATTTTTTTTTGGTAGTTTCGTAAAAAAACATCCTTGAATTTATTACTTTTTCAGAACAGTTATGTTTTTGTATTATGTTCTTTTAGCTGCTAAAGAGTACACTTTATATACTAATATAGTGTAAGCTAATGTGTATTTTTTTAGTTTCACGCTTTATTCCGCACATGGCAGGGTAGGCAGAGGGAACTACAGGGACCGTGGGAAACTAGTATTAAAACACTCCGTTGCTTAGTCCCTGCTTTCTCCGTCCCCGCTTTCCGCCGTTTTCGAAGCATTGCGTGTTGAGTGGCGGAACTCAACGCCGCGCTTTGCCTAGTTTACCAGAGCGAAGAAAATGGAAATAGAAAAATCCATCTTCCCCGACTGGGGATCGAACCCAGAGACCGTCGCGTTACAGGCAAACGTTGCGCCTCTGCGCCACGACTGTCCTATTGTGTATAACAAGCTTAAAAATAATATAATCAATAAATTAAGACAAATATTGAAGTTTTCATCTTTTTTTAAATGAACGAATATGTGCTTTTTCTTAAGCACCCTTGTCGACTGTATTATAGTACATATCAAGCATTTTCTTTATAAAACTTAAGATTTATAAGAACTTTGACAAAACCACTTTAGTAGTCATGTTATCAAAAGCAATTAAATCTGTTTTCTAATAAAACAATAAAAATAAATATACATATATCTAATTCATGGCATTAAATACTATTTTAATAATATTATTCAAAAATGGATCTTTTTTTTGAATTTGATATATTTTATAATCTTTCACATGTAATTTTAATATATATTTTGAAACAGTCGTGGCGCAGCATTTGATAACACACACGGCAGCTCCGAGTTTGATTCCCATATGAGGGAACAAATTATTAATAAATTACTTGGCTCCGGTAAGGAAAAAGCAGGGCATTGAGTTCCACTAGTGATAAGACCATATCTCGGAAATTGAGTATGCTATATTCTTTTCATTACTTTAATATACAAAATATCTTTAAAAAATGTTACTTACATTTTTGATACAATTTTATAAAAACTTTTTCTATCCCCCATTTCCATACATATGAGAGAACATCATAAGCCGCAGAAATTTGCTCTTAAAGTAGGCCCGGCTCGACCGGCAGCATGCTCGTTACATATTTTATCAACGCCTCGTTTACAGAATATTTGATGCTTTGTTTTAGAAGATAAGAATTCAGGGGTAGGTACGTGCATATTTGTTAATTGGTAAATTTCTATTACTACTAGCTTTCGTTTATTACGTTCAACTTCTTTTGAAGATACGAAGAAAAGTAGCGAGCAACATATCACGCCGAGAGATCACCCTAATTACACTAATTTTAAAAACAACCCATATGAATACATCACAAAGACCAAGAAGCAAACATATTATTCGATGTATAAAAGTGTAGCCAGGCTATTCTAACTTGGCTAAGATGGCGAGCGTAATACCTAAATCCTAATATATGTAATATCCAATCAGCCCTGCAAGTTAAAATGAACTCATATAAAGTGAAACATATTTATATACTGTCTTTATTAGAATTTTTTTCATTTAATGTTATTAAACAATAATTCGGCGGCGAAAGACAGAAAGCAGGGAATTGAATGTCTTAACACTAAGTTTCCATGGTTTCTACAATTTCCTACAATGATAATGATAAAGCGTGAAGCTAAAAAACAATATATGATAAAATTTATAATACTTCTAATGTTCCAAATTACTCAAATTTTTTTATATGTTATCTCTGTGGACTAGAAATATCCACCTGCAAGCAAATGTGAACTGACCCGTAACAATATAAAGGTTGAACAAAACTTTCTATAAGAAAAAGAAAACCGCAACACAAAACAACACTTATTCTGGGAACAAATGGACAATACTAGTGACAATCTTGTTAGTATGGAAGGGACTTATTAACCGGTGACTCTTTGAAGTGCTCCACAAGAAGTCTACGTCGACTGTTCGTGTCCTATAATTAAGCCAAACCACTTAAAACGTAATTGGCAACAAAATGGAAATTGAAATGGAAAATTTATAATAAACGTTCTCGACTTTTAAATGCAGCAGCTACAAAGTTATCATAATTTACGTCTTAACTGCGCTATTTTACGAAGTACAATCGCACTCGTAAAAAACCTAATAAAATTTGATTTAAAGCTCCTATTAAAATATATAATTTTTCTTCATAAAGTAGTAGAATTTTAATGAGATTTTAATGAGAAAGCAGTCATTATTATAGCTTTATTTAGAAATTCGGCGAATCTATAAATAATAAATAAGAATAATACAATAACAAAATTATAATAATTCAGTCAGTAAATAAATGTTACAACAGAAACCACTATTTGCTTAACTAATTATATAACGCCTTATTAATAGGCTAAATAGCTTAGCTAATAAGCTTAGTCAGAGTGAAATTAGTGTATTATAATCATGTATAAGTTATGTACAACTTATACATATTTATGAAACACTAATTGTTGTAAATGTTTATAAGTGTTCATTATTTTATAGAAAATATTATACTTTTAATAATTTTCTAATTTTGTCGAAAGAATTTTGGCTAAAAATCTTGTAGATTATTACTATTTTCTTCTCGTTGCTTCCATCGAAAGACGTGATACGAGGGTCGAACTGAAAGTTTTTAGAACTGGCAACTTAAAAGCATTATATTAAAAAAAATAAGTTTAAATTTTGAAAATAGAACTCTTTACCAATAATATTGAGTATACATTTCATTCATTTGTCATTTGTTTTACGATTTGGCGGCAAATTGAAAATTGTCTGTGCACGTCAGAATGAATTTAAACCGAGAAAATTTTCATGCAATGATTTTTTATGACTTTCGATGTCATATAAGTCAACAAGAAAGTTATGATAGACTTCGATTGGCTTTTCACGATAAAGCCCCATTTCGTGTCACAGTTTACAACTGGTTTAATGAATTCAAACGTGGTCGAACTAATCTCACCGATGATTTGCGTGAGGGACGGCCTTCTACAGCGACGACTGAAGATAATATGAGTGTTGTGCGGCGTATGATAGAGACTGACAAAAGAGTGACCTATCAGCAGATTCGTACAAGTCTATTCATAGGTATGAGTCAAGTGCACAAAATCCTCCATGAACATTTAGCGGTATATCGCATAATTTGACCGAGGCTCAAAAACTCCACCCTGTTGATTGGTGCCGAGAAATGATCCAAAAATTAAACGGAGGTGACTCAAATGCTGTGTTCGACATACTAACGGGTGACGAAAGCTGGATTTACTGTTATGATCCGGAAACCAAAAGACAGTCTGCTCAGTGGGTGTTTCCTTCCGAAGAGTTGCCAACTAAAGTGAAGAGAGGTCGAAGTGTTGGAAAAAAGATGGTGGCCTCGTTCTTCGGAAAGACAGGTCATTACGCGACAGTTGTCTTAGAGGATCAGAAAACGGTTAATGCAGAGTGGTACACTAACAACTGTTTGCCACTTGTCTTGGAAAACATTCGAGAGAAACGACCTCAAAGCAGGATCCTCCTTCATCACGACAATGCCTCGTCGCACACCGCCAGGCAAACGATCGACTATTTGGCGACCTTAGACGTGGAATTACTGGGTCACCCGCCGTATAGCCCCGACCTCGCACCCTGCGATTTTTATTTATTCCCGAAAATAAAAGAAAAACTTCGAGGAAAACATTTTATGGACGCCGAAAAAGCAGTGGCTGCGTTTCAAAACTGCGTTAAAGAGACCCCTAAGGCCGAGTGGGCAAGGTGCTTTTCTCAATGGTTCCATCGAATGCAGCGATGTATTGATGTAAATGGACGCTATTTTGAAAAGTTATAATAAAACTAATAACTTGCTAGAATGCATAGTTTTTGATTTTCTAAGAACTTTCAGTTTGACCCTCGTATAATACCTTTTATTACTTAAAATACCTGAAAAGCCATTTTTTAATTGTCATCACATCAGCGCAAAGCAGTGCCTCCCTTAGTTTACGCCACTAGACACTATCTAACTTATAAAATATTTAAAGAAAACATATGAAAATTTACTAATGCTTATCTTGCGCGCTTATTTTATTAGCTTATTTTATTATTATTATTATCTTATTTTTTTCTTCGGAGTGCAACTTCGGATTACATTTAACAACCAAATCTCTAAAGTATAGTCGAACCTACCCAGTAAATGAGTGAATAATTATTTTGCGGAGCTCCATAATGTAATAAGTTTCCTAAATATATTTTTAATTTAAATCACATATACGATCTCTTTCAATATAAGCTGAATTATTTTTTTGATTATTGATTTCAAATTTTTAGTAGGTTGTATAATATTTTACCTATCTGCAACTTCAATATTGATAAATGAAAATACCTAACTGAATGATGAATGCCAAACAACATAATTTAAATGTCCGAAGTAGCTCTCGCCGCAGATGTTATAGGTTATATATAACCAATTGTCGTGATGTCCTATATCATATAGCTTACCTCGATTAATTAACATATATAACAAAACATACTAACTCAACTAATAATAATATGACATGCTGTATCCATCTCATTAATCAAAACGTGTATATAAAGCATTTTACTATATTTTAAAGCTTTAAAAAAATATAAACAACGAAATGATTAAAAAAAAGAGAGAACTCTTTGAACAGACAAATACGTTGTGTGTCTCAAGTAAGCTTTAAATTATGTAATTTTATCATTATGTTTTTGCTGTCGTTGTTGTTCTTATCCGACAGTTTTTGACAAGAACTTTTAACTGATTAAAGAGAGCTAAATATATCTTAATATGAACTGAAGCCGCTGTAGAATATGTCCAACATCTCACTGCATGTCAACACGTATGTGTTATATACATTCTTTGTATGTATATACATCCTATATAATAAAAATAAATTCCAGTTGTCTGGATCTTTAGCTCGTCGCGTACGAGTATAATACGTACAATGATTTTTAAGCACTTAACAATTTTAATTAGTTAAATATCTCAAATAAACAAAAAATTTGGATTATAACAAAAGTAAAAAGTTATTTTTGGTATATACGCCTATAAAAATAACCCAAAGCCTAACTTTATGTCAATTCTTAATATTCACAGGTTCACGTAAGTAGCTACAAATCACAGCGCGACAGTAATGTTCGCAATATTTTCCGCCGACGTGTGCCATGAATGACGCACTTTTCCGTAACAATATTACGAAGCTAGGTAAAATAGTATGAAAATTTGACTGCAATATATGTACGAAATTTTTCTTTTAAAAATCACAGTTTTGACAAAATGAAAATATGTCTTTTAATAAACTGTAAAAAATATGAAGTACGTAAAAACATTAACATTTTCCAATAAACAAAAAGTGATTTAAATTATTTTTAAAAGTAAAAGGTGCACCTACATACGCTCTTACATTTAAGTCATTAGATTATTCATAATGATCATTAGATAAGGTATTAGTTGCAATGGAAATTAATCAATACTATGATTATGTTTTATTGCTTGGCTGGGATGGTTAATTTTTAAAAATGCACATAATGAATTTGATTAAACTATAACGGCCAATTTAAAAATATTTTTAATTATGAGAAAAATAATTTTGAATTCTAATAATTTAACATATATAATACAAAATACTAACTAGAATATTTTATAGAACATATTATAAGTTTTCCCATCAGGATCAGATATGTTAACATACAGCTATGTCTGGTGGGGAGCATGGGTAACTAACATCACCTTCATTGGCCATCGGCGCGTTGTAACACCTTACATGATCGCCACATTTATGCAAAAATTTATGCTGAATATTCTGGACTTCCGGAAACAATTTTCTTCAATATTGTAATTCCATTTTATGTCTTTCCTTGTACTGTAAAAGTTAGTTAAAATGTGGGCATCTTTATCACATAAGTTTTAAAAATAGCAGAGCTCTTAAAAGCTCTTTTGTTGAGGCGCTTGCTGCTGTCTTCTCAGCTCTGCGTAAGCCGAAGATTTTTAAATCTGTAATTTTTAAAGAAGAGCAAAGTAAGAATTCATTAAACCAGTTGCTAACATCTATCCGCTTCTCACAACTTCAAAAATTCAAATAAATACAGAAAAGTAAATAGCTGAAACGATAGCCAATTGCATGAAATGGATATTGACGTAGGGAATGCTAGGTCACGTTGAAGTAGCTAAATTTTTGACATTTATTGATAACGATGTTTTTATGTCTCAACTTCCCCCTAAAACATAAAAATAGTATGCTATGATACTTTTAATATTCCTAAAAGTATGTGTACAAAGTTTCATAGTGATCGGTTGAGTAGTGTGAAAACGTAACAAACAAACTGACATTCGCATTTTTAATATTAGTAGGGTTTTACTTTGAAGTCTTTTTTTTATTAAAGTTTACATCATGATTTACCATCTTGAAACACTAAATGATGCGTAAGGAATATACAAAGCATCAAAAACTTATAACGACACACCTTGTTACTGTATATATTATAGCGCATAAGCCTATCACGATAATCCGACAGGATTGAAAAGGTCGCATGCGGGGCCGGTGGCTTTGTGTATTATCTATGGCTCAGGCGTGAGACCGCAAAGTTTCCTATTTTGAGAAACTACTTTTATAATATACTTAAATATATAATAAATGACACATATAAATTCAATCATCATTATGCACACCAATTTGCCTATCTTGCTATTATGGCGGAACAAGGTTCAAAAACAGTATACACAGATATGGTTCACAATTAAAACATTATTAATTTCAAAAACATTTCACATAATCCAAAACAATGAAATGTCGTAAAACTCAATTTTATAGTCATTTCCCCTGTGTAATACAGGTGACTGGTGAGGGCGTTTTATTGTGCCGAATCTTTCTCGATTGCCCACTCATGATTGTTCATGTAACAGCCAAATCGAGAAATAAACATTTTTGTGTAATACAAATTTTACCTTTTTAGAATATGAACAAGCTAAATAAAATATTTACTGCGAATGTTTATGGTTCGTGAAAAAACTGTAAAGATAAATAACTGGATGCTGTAGATCCATATAAATATTGTGTCGTTTTTTTCAGATTCCGGTTGAAATATACCACTAAACAAGTTTGCAATAAAGCTTTTTCTTCCAAAGTTGTTATGGTTTGTTCAGGCAGCTATTCAGCTCGTTGAACGAAGTCTCGCCATCTGATATAAAAAATCCTTAAAATATTATATATGTAGATATTTTTAAAGTAATTAATACACACATATTGCAGTAAGCAAAATAATAACATAAATGTTGAGAATTTTAAGCAAGAGATTAATTAATAAATAGAAATCATGTTAAAGCAACCTGTTCTTTCATATTAACTGATACCGATTCCTCCGAAACGTCCGAGAATCAGTATGACTACCTGATGCAATATAAAGAGAACAGATTTCATAATGAAATATCATTTATACATCTTTTAATTCAATGAAATGATTGATAAACAAAATTGTGCTTCAGCTATAACAGATCTTACTATAGGAGAAATATATTAAGTATTTTTGCTTTTAATGATCGTAACAGATTATACTTGTATTCTGATTATTTTGTAAACATTATGATAGACTAATTTAGTTACGTCAGAATACAAAATGCGTTTTTTAACTTTACAGCGTACCTTCCTTATGGCAGAATAGATAGTAAGCGTCTTATCTAAAAGCGCTCCAGTTTACTTGAAGCTCTGTTAAAAATTCAAGCATGCCTAAAAAAATATAAAAGTAGCATGAAATAGTTTACTTTAAGACTTTTTAACTTTACATAGAAAAAATGGTTAACGAAAACGTATAAAACATTGTACGCAGTGGAATTTGAAACGCGCGCCTCTTGGAAAACGCTCTGATCACTAAGACATGCGTTCGTCGTCATGCTGCGTCGTACTTCTTATATACAGTTTCATATTCCACTGCGTTCAAATTGTTATATGGTTTTTAAGCATTTGAAGCATTTTTTTGTCATTAGTATGGACAGTTTTAAAATCACAAAAATAGCAAATTTTCAGTTAGCAAACAATTGAGGACAGTCGTGGCTCAGAGGCGCAACGTCTGTCTGTAACGCGACGGTTTCTGAATTCAATTCACACTCGGGAAGATGGATTTTTCTATTTCCATTTTCTTCGCTCTGGCAACTAAGTAAAGCGCGGCGTTGAGTTCCGCCACTCAATTCGCAATGCCTCGAAAATGGCAGAAAGCGGGGACGGAGAAAGCAGCCACTAAGCAACGGACTGTCTTATCACTAGGTTCCTATGGTTTCTTCAGTTCCCTGTGCCTACCCTGTCAAATACGGGATAAAAGCGTGAAGCTAAAAAAAAACAATTGTATGATTATAAGATTAAGAGAGGCGTCAGTCACTAGAATAAGATTTTACCATTAATTAATATATTTTATATTTCTGTTACTCCATTATTGTTTACTGAAAGTAAATATTTAACATTATGTTTGCGAAAGGGTAAAATTTGCTAGAGTCGCTTCGTGCTAACAGTGTGATCGCCGTTTATAGTTCGTATAAAGTAAATATCTACACATAAACTTTAGGAATTTGTTTACTTTTACACCTGAATTTATTTGTATATTTATTTGTGTATTTGTATGTTATATATATATATATATATATATATATATATATATATATATATATATATATATATATATATATATATATATATATATATATATATATATATATATATATATATATATATATATATATATATATATATATATATATATATATAACAAATACACAAATAAATATACAAATAAATTCAGGTGTAAAAGTAAACAAATTCCTAAAGTTTATGTGTAGACATTTAAATATTAATATATATATATATATATATATATATATATATATATATATATATATATATATATATATATATATATATATATATATATATATATATATATATATATATATATATATATATATATATATATATATATATATATATATATATATATATATATATATATATACACAATTATAACATGCATTACCCTACCGTAACATATAGCAAATATTTCTGTAGAGTTAGCATTACATATAGGAAATAAATATTCATTTTGATTTTTTTTTGGCTTCACGATTTATCCCGCACATTGCAGGGTAGGCAGAAGAAACTGCAGGAACCATATGAACCTAGTGTTAAGACACTCTGTTGCTTAGTCCCTGCTTTCTCCGTCCCCGCTTTCCGCCTTTTCCGTGACATTGCGTGTTGAGCGGCGGAAATCAACGCCGCACTTTGCCTAGTTGCCTAGTAAAAGAAAACCTTGTCGAAGCCTCGTCGAAGTTATCTAGTGTTAAACACTCAACTTAAAAGTAACGTGAAAGAAACAAAAGAAATTCTATATTTGTTATTTTTTTAATCATCACTTGTCTTTACAATTGCTAAGTAACGATTTGCGTTGTTAATTAAATATTAACGAACTACGAGGTACTTTTATAAAAATTCAAGTAATTTTCGATAAATCAATAGTTTCGTAAAGCAAATTCCACTCGTCTAACAAATTGAGACATCCCCCTGTTGTGACCTAAATATCTCCATGATTTCTAAAGCATCGCGACCTCCTCATAATTTTCATTGTTTCGCAATTTTTATATCATAAATTAGCTCTTACTTTGTTTTCCTTTAGTCATTTATCGTCTTTCTTATGTCCACTCGATGACTACAAACTTTCGTAAATAATATACAAAGGCCTAGACCTATTACATACATTGTATTATTACACTACGATCTATTTTGTTTGTACTGATATTTTACAACTTTTGATTAAGCTTATTAAATTTTAACGTCGACCTTTCTTCATTTAGTATATGTAATACGAAATCTTTGTATGTACATATATTTTTATTAAAAACGTTTTGTGTGCCTCGCTCTGGTGAAAAGTACAAAAGTACATAACGCGGCATTGAATTCCGCCACTCAACACGTATTGTCTCAAAAATTAGTAGAAACGGGGAACGTGATGCCTTAACACTAGGTTTTCTCATTCAACCATGCGAAATATATGAACATTGAACATATATACCTATAATAAAACCAAGATGATCGCAAAAGTTAGAAACATAGACATCATGCTCTATAGCTGTTATGCCAAGCTCCGTTCCTCTAAAGGGCACTTTAGTTCCCTTCAAAAAATAATCTTCCATATAAAATATAGTAAAACTGACGTATTTTTTTATTTCAAAAAATAAAATACAAATGTGAAACAAATTACCATAACAATAAAGCAAAATATTAGAAATCTCATATATACAGTTCTATTCTTGGACAACTAGTTGGTAATTATAATGTGAATACAACATATGGATCATCATATAAAATAACATACAATTTTTTTGTTATATATAATATTTTTTGATATATATTGTATTATATTATAATGAAGAAAATAGTATAATAAACACTTACATAGTCACGCTGGCAATAACTAGCAAAAACCGTCGCTATATAAATACGGCCCTTGTAATGGCTTCTAAGTTGGGATTAAGTAATCGTGATTGTGTTAACGTAAGTATAAACAATATTTCTTTCAAGGCTCGTAAGAGAGTTAAGTTATTATACTTAAAGTTATATTTTTCAATTAAATATATGCTTCTAGGTCTAAACGTCCTTCTAGGTCTAAAGGTCTGAATGTAAAATCTTCCTTTTTTAGTTTTTTCTGCACAATATTAGTAGAGAGAGCCTAGTGTCAAAAGACTCGGTGTCTGCAATCATGTCTTATAAATAATATTACGAATTCCTTTTCACTACGTTCATGTACTCAATATATCACTGCAAATATTTTTTTATATATATAAGAACAAATTTAATACGTTTCTCAGGATATACTTAACTGTCCTGTATTGTTAACCTCAGAGTAGCCAAACTCATCTATATATGCTTCACAACTACTTTGTCCACAAAAACCACAGATGGATGCTAACAGTAGGAAATCGCGCTTTGTAAACTTAAGCTTGTTCAGTAGCCACAGCAGATTTATCCATGGTTGCCTTAGTTAATCATTAAAAATTCATGATTTATAAGCATATGTATACACATATATATCTCATATTCACTTTTCTTGATAAAAGGTCTGGTGTAGAAACGAATATATATATATATATATATATATATATATATATATATATATATATATATATATATATATATATATATATATATATATATATATATATATATATATATATATATATATATATATATATATATATATATATATATATATATATATATATATATATATATATATATATATATATATATATATATATATAGAAATGTATGATTATCAAATATAGTCGTAGCTCTTGTATGACAAAAATCAAAGTTATCGTTTTTATTTTGCTTATCTAGAAACTGGGGCAGCCCTTAGTCGCAGCCTAGGTATTACAAACGACCTATTTTCGTGTACTTTGCCAAATGTGTTGTTATTTTAGTCTTCAAAGCCACGCAATCATGAATTTCAGAATCTCTTCTATCCAATTTTGTTTGCAGAATATAACGATTTACTTATAAGCTGTATGGAGACATTTTTATTTACTTCGTATTTGTAATGTGACTGCATATCAGTGAGATATATGTATACTTAAAAATTCTATTGTATTATATGATTGAATATACTAGAAAATAGAGTTTGGCTATTAAACGCACACTTACTATAAAGTAAAGTAAAGACAGTAACACTAAAAGCCTTACTCGGTTACTTATTGCCTATTTGACATCAATTAGAGTATTATAATTTTCGAGCTTTCTAACGAACTGACCAGGAATAGGTTTAGAGTAAATTCATATGCGGTGGAAGTAGGAGCGAGAGGTATAAAAGCGAAATCTCTCTATAGCTTACTAAAAGATCGCGGCCTGTCTAGAACTATTACTAATACATTTCTAGAACGTACTTCAAAGACAGCATTAGCAGAATCATTTCGAATTTGGTTAGGTAGTGGGAGGAGCTCGGACAGTGACGGTGAGCGTTAATGCATTTTAAAGGGGCCCCTTTAAACCTACACTTGGTTCGCAAGTCCCAAGCGCTGATCGAAGCTCGTCTTCCTACAACGCGATGGGCCCGGCACCCACACGGTGAATCCATGGAATGCTAAGCAGTTTCTTCTTATATAATATTTTGTTTTCAAGTTTAGCTTAACACGAAGCCAGCACTCTCAATCTTTATTATGCCAAAATAATTTATATTTTATATATCTTAAAAATATAAAAGATTTGTAAATCTGGACCTTTGTAACCTACAGGGAGACAAATAAATCTAACTAAGATAAATAAATCTAACTAAATCCAAAATAAACTGTTAGTGGTGCTGTAAAGTTACTCTACTTCTACTTACTGTGATCTCTATTAGTAAACGTATTTTACAATAAGTAGATACTCGTATATATTTATCATGTTCGTAATTTCATTCAATGGACAGACTACCAACGAGCATTAATGACGTAGTATTGTGATACAGATTATGTTTGTATACTCTAAGTAATGAAGGAATAAATGTGGACTAATTGAATATATTAAAGATAATTTTGTAAATCTATGGACTAAACAATACACATACACTCTATAGTAAAATTTTAAAATAATATACATATTTTTACACTTTTACACGGCTGAACGTACGTCCGTAGGTACGTAGCACGGGTGTGTAAACGCTATCTATTTTTGTTCCAACATCTTTATAAAGTAATGTTTATTTTATTTAGTAATACATTCTTTTTTAGTGCAGCAACTTTTCAGGTTCACTTCAAAGCAAAAATATGGAATCCTTTTAAGATTACTTTGTTGTCCATATATCTATCGTATGTCCGTCTGACATGGCCATTATCTCAAAATCGTTTCCTGGTTTACAATTTAAGCTTACATTTCCTTGATGCAAAAAAAAACTAAAATTATATGTCAACGCAATCGCAGAGAGCTTATGCTTCGTTGTTTTTTTGCATTTTTATAATATTTTCCAAATTAGACCTATGAAATTTTTGATAAATTAAAACATATAATACCTTTATTATAACGTAAATTGATATTTCGATATATGACGTAGAAAACTATTAGATACTTATTTTGTGTATTTAATATCATATAAAGGACTGCAAATTTAAATTTTTTAACTTATAAATCATATTTTTATCTGAACTACTATCACTAAATACTTTCTCTCCAAGAACTCGTAAAAGAAATCGTAAAATAAAATAAGAAACCGACAGAGGATCCAATAAAATAAACACCTAGGGCTAAATTTTAATTAAAATTTGCTTTATTTATAATACTGTAATACTAAGTCAAAATTAAATTCTAAAATTAAGCTGTACGAGTATTTTTGTGTGTGTTTTTATAACTTGAAAATCAATGTAGGTAACAAGGTCGCTTGCTTGTCGCCATTTGTTTACCTCTATAATCCTTGTAGTCCCAAATTTAAAAATTTGCTACACGTTTTATTACTTCGAAAGTTGTCTTAATCTGTCATATCTGTATAAAATTATTAATTAAAAAAAGAATAGTGATTTAGAAGTCTTATAAAATTATTACCGTAGCCAGGGCTCGAACCTACGTCTCTTTTTTTCCTTTTTGTAAAATATGCTAGATGCTGTTAGGCTTACTGTATATTATACCTTGTACTGTGGTTAAAAACAGGTTTTATTTAAATATATTGTAATTATTTATTTATTCATTCTTATTAAAAAAATAATAAAAATATTCCTTGTACGATAGGTCATAATAACCTTTTTAATATGCTCATGCTTGTATAAACAACGACGAAATTTAATACAGTAAAGTGATTACTTTATAAAATAAAATCAAAATAAATATCCAAACAGATTTGTTTGGATATTTCAAAGCTTAAATTGTGTAAAACGACGTTTAATTAAAAGTGAATCCAACTACAAGGTACACTTCACGCATAAATCACATCGTCTTAAACACTGGATTCAGCTTTCATTTAACTTGTAACCATCAAGCTTAGAGTCTTAAATACGTTATTTAAAAATATATTTAATTTAATATAAATAATAATAATTAATTTAAATACATAAAGCGTTACTAAAATTAACCAATAATAGTATAAGCTCTTCGTCGACATTAATGATATAGAACTGCATCTGTAGTATATAATATTGCCATATCGATACATGTGTTTATATTGTACATATATATTCAGCTTTCAGTTTAGTACATAATGATGCAAACATTACCAATTTATGATAACACACATTATGAGGGCTAGTGGTGTAAATGTATAAATGCCTTTTTTAATTATTTTTCGTTATACGTCGTCTGGTTCTCAATAAAACGTTTGAATTATTTTCGGATATTGGGTGTTATTGATAGACCGATGATGTAACTTATTTTATGAATATTTTTTCTGAATTCCTCTTATTTTACGTCTACCAACTCGCAATTTTGTATGAACATATTACAAATCATGATATGTTAAAATATTATATTTTTTTTATTACATATACATATGTATATAAATTATGCCCAATTTATACTTTTCTTTTCTTTAATTTCGTTAAATATTATGATATAAGTTATTTGTTTATACCTTTTTCTGCCTCTGTGCTAATTATTCGAAATGTCAAAAGACAATTATACGAATGCTAAATTTTCTAGAGCTAAGCTCCCTTTTTAATGCAATGATTTCATTCAGTTAATTATACTTGAACATAATAAACTAATTACCCTTAAAGAGAAGCTTTGTTTAACTTACGCCCCTTATACTAACTTTACTGGCGACACCATAATAGGGGTCATCTTTTAAAGTGGTGGCTCTAACATAAAATATTTTTATATTCTTTCAGATTAAAAATAGTATCTTTTATGCAAAAATAATTTATGATTCATTTATAATTGAAATGTCAATAATTAAATCTATACTATTTGTGGTAACAAGCAAATAATTTCTAAAATAAACACTTCAATAATGTAGATTTTTTGCTCATAGCAAGGTAGGCAGGGAGAGACGCAGGAACCGTGGGAACTTAGTGTTAAGACACACCGTTCCTTGCTTTCCATCACTTCGAAGCATTGCCTGTTGAGTGGCGAAGTTCAAAGCCGCGCTTTGCCTAATTCCAAGACCTAAGGAAATATAAATGAAAAATTCAACTTCTTCGAGTGGGATTTGAACCCACAAATCATCGCGTTTACAGGCAACATATATTCAACCCAAATTATTTTTTTTAGTTGTATATTGTATCTCGCACATAGCAGGTTAGCCAGATACTAAAGCTAGAACCAGTAGCTTAGCGTCTCTCAAACTCCTTTTCCTACTTTCAACCAATTTTTAAGAATATAATGACGTACTTTGTTTGCCAGAGTGGACAAATGATTATTTTTTTCTGAATCGAACGCTTAGTGACTTTTACAATCAACTGTCTCAGGCCAGGGCGATTAAAATAGTATTGGTAGATTTATTTATTTAATAATTATATGATCAATTTTATTCACAATTAAACATATATAACAGGGGTGGCTTGTGCACGTTACGAAAATGCACTATGAAAGAATAGTAAAAAATATATATATGAAGCCAAAGTAAAAAATTAAAGTGGCAGAGAGACACTCCGGTTAACCTCCTGGAACACAGTCTCAAAAATAATAGAGGAAGACCACGTAAAAATATATGAGGAGTCCCCGGTTTACATGTTTGAAGATATTGATGATAATAAAGAACGAAGCAAACCTCATGTGGGCACCGTAGGTTTTGGCGCTTCGTTCCGTCTGACCGACTGACTACCGTGGTAGAGAAAGTCATGAAAGCTATGCACATACATTTACAAACCAAAATTACTTATTATTGTTTTTATTGTGCCAATATAAAATAATTTTCAACATTACATACGATAACAGCACAACCCACACTTCAATATCATACAGCTTGTTAAACTAAAATTATAAATAATTACTCGAAAACTTGAATTAAAAGTTTACTTTTGTACTGTTTTGTAGAATATTACCACATAACCATATAATGTACCGTGTAGAAAATAAATAAGTTACTATTTTAAGCTACTGTTATTCCCTGAAGCGTGGTAAACCCGCTATATACGGCTGAATTAGAAATACAATTTTATTTACATTCTACTAACGTTTCTCGTGTTCACAAGGAAACTACGTTATGCCCTCTTTTACTTAATGCCTTAGTATATTTAATAAAATGTTAGAAACAGTATTTGCCATTACATACTCCTACTCATATTTCAATTGTAAATTATTTTTTTATTTAATTTTTTTATCAGTACCATCAAGGCGCAGAGATGTTAGGTTGCTTGTAAATATAACTATTTGTTAGTTCGATTTTCACTAGAAGAGAGTCAATTATTTTTATTTTCTTTGTTAAGAAGACCAAAGCACAGCGTTGAGTTACGCCACCCAACATACAATAAACCGAAAGGCGATAGGCACGCAATTGAATATCTTTACATTAGGTCCATTATGTCTGCAGTTATGTGAGACAGTCTGACGCTGAAAATTTTTATTACTCCAGCTACCCAGCGATGTTCAGGATAATGTATTAAGTTATTATATATATTATAATATAGTATTTGAAACATTTTCAAAATTCTAATTCTTAATCTAAATATTCAAAGAGTTTTATTTCAGGATGTCTTCTTAAATTCACTAGTGTAAATGAAAGTCTGTAACGATTCAAGAGGTTTTCAGGTTTAAATCTTCAATTTTGTAAAAATTGATAAATATAACTGATTTCCTTAGCAAAATATGACCATAATCCATAACATTCTGCTTATGTAAATGATTAGCTGAACTATTTAAAGAAACACGTGGAAACATGCACATAGTCATATATGATAAGTTCAAAATAATGTTTTTTTTTAGCTTCACGCTTAATCCCGCTCATGGCAGGGTAGGCAGAGGGAACTGCAGGGACCGTGCGAACCTAGTGTTAAGACACTCCGTTGCTTAGTCCCTGCTTTCTCCGTCCCCGCTTTCCGCCTTTTTTCGAGGCATTGCGTGTTGAGTGGCGGAACTCAACGCCGCGCTTTGCCAGAGCGAAGAAAATCAAAATAGAAAAATCCATCTTCTCCGACTGGGGATCGAACCCAGAATATAATGTTTTTTTTTTATTTGAAGTATAATTAACAGTACACAAACTTGGTTATATTCTTTTTAACTTATACTATAATATTCTTATCGTGAATATTATTTATATAACTGGTAATATATTGTATGTAGGATTAATGTTAGTCATAATGAACTCTTATCTTATCTTTTTTTTTAAATTCATTTTTACTTAGAACTAATACTGTGATGATAAGAGAATTACAGTAATTTTACATCATGATATATATTTGATTAAGTGATTTAAAAAATAAAAGATACAATACGATAAAAGATTGTAATAATGTTTTAACGTTTGAAGTTATAGAAATTAATATGATGCGTTAATTTGGTAATTTTCAAAGGCTATTATTTAGGGGTCCGTAGTGTTTGAAATAATAAATAACAATGATCTATGAAATCTCTACTACTATCGGTATATCAGTCCGCTTCAGCCAGTTCTCATTATCTATTTTGGAGTGTTTAGTTGAAATTCAGACCGTTGTACGCTTAGGCAATGCTGACAATGTAATAATGCAAACAACCCCTTGTCAGCCTTTAGCAAATACGATTGCTGTAGGTACTAGATATTTGAATTAGTATTTTAGATGTGACATAAATATATGACAATGTTGTAACAAAAGCGTTTTAATTAATATGCATCCCTAAGCTATTGTAAAAATAGCTTTAATAAGGTTTTATATTTTTCATAGACAACCCATAATAAAGATACGCTAGCCCAAGCTCAATAATGTAATAGAAGAAAACGAATCCACCCCACAATCAGCTTTCACTTATACAGGACCATTGAATTCGTATTTGAAGAATTGCGCGCCTATGATAAGAAATAGTACAGACATAAGTGAGAGTGTCGTAAATCAGTGGAGAGGGAATTGAAACGTCGCACGTCGGTCCGGCTCGGTCGGCGGGTCTGGCGGGTCGGGCGGGTCGGGCGGGGTCGGGCGGCGTCGGGCGGGCGCGAGCTGGGTGCGCGTGCGCGGGGCCGCCGGGGCCGGGGCGCGGCGCAGCCTCCCGGTGCAGCACTCCGCCGCCGCCCGCCGCCCGCATCGATCCCGCCCGGGAGAGCTCGGCGAGCCGGTCGCACCGCCCGCAGGTGCACTCCGCGCTTACGTAACTAATGCCGTATTGACAGGTTATGTGTCGAGTGCCGTGACGTCTACTCCAGTGGTTCCGGTCGCGATCATAATGTATTACACGTGCACCTGTAAAATCTCCCCGACATTTGCGTAGTATTCGCCTGTAAGCGTAAATACACCGAAATTTACTATTTCTAAGTTCAGTGACGGTACTCGCACATAGCCGACAGAATACGTGCTTTCGCGCCTTCCGCAAGTAGTTAAGTTGATACGATCTCTGTTTCTGTTATGGCTATTTGATTTATCATACTCATTGTACTGTAAGCTTCGACATAATCACATATATTATGTTCATTAAATTTTATACTGTAACATTGTTTTCATTTATTTTCTCATATGTCAATAATAATCTGTAATTTATTTCCAATACCATCGTAAATTAACGTATCTTCTTTTGCAAGTACAATAGTTCAAACTCATTCTTTCTTATTTTTAAATAGTATCACGAAATCATTACTTAAATAATGTAGTTTTCTTCAGTCATTTTAGTCATTTTATAAATTTAAAAAAATAATAAGAAGTTTATTGGCAAAATTATTTTAATAATTAGGCCGCGATTGACATAAGCATGATGTGTTTTACGCGCCATTCCCTCAAAGAGCCGACCCTTTCAAGCTGAATAAAGTAGGCATAAACAATGTCAATGAAACTTCCGCCCCTTATACAAAATCTATATACAAAAACTATTCTTTATTAGAAGGCTTAACATCTAAATTTTAGCTTTTAATGACTTCATTTATTAATTCTATTTTAAAAGATAAAGTAAACAGCTAATTTTCCAACTCCTCTTGTCTATAATGGTTTAAATAACTTTTAACTTTTCTTCTTTTGAATCACTTAAAATTCTAATAATCTAATTGTATAAGCCTTATTTTTTTTGTTCTTTTTTTGATCACAAGAAATAATAGAATAAAATTTTAATCAGAAGGCATTTTATAGTAGTTATTATGTATATATCATTATATTATTTATCTTCTAGTTTTCTATCTTTCTTTACCATTTTGTAATATAACAAATTTATCGAACTTTACAATTTATCAATTTATTTTCAAAACATTTATCTAGTTTCTTTCCTGTATAGATAAATTATTATCATAGAAAAATATGTATACTTGAGAAAATAACTTTAGCATATTTTATGTATATATTTCCATCTAACAACGTTTCCTATGTTGATTTACTGATTCACATTTAAAAGCAAAATTAAAGTAACATTAACATAGCGATGACTTAAATAAACTAAAGAATTCATAGAAATCACATAAACAAATAACTTTTTATTTATTTGCACAAAAACTGGTACGGATACATCCTCAATCAATATATATTTTTTGAACAAGTTTTGTCAATAAAGTGTCGACTATTTGCTATTATAATTAGTCACGAGGAATCACTCATCGCTCATTATCCACCAAAATAGTGTGTAAAGCCATAGGGAGCGGTCGACGATAGTGTTAACGAGTATTTTTAACTGAAACAGTAATGAGAAACGGTGGAATAGCGTAAGACCGCACGTCGACAGATTCTGCATGTGAGCATGTCGTCAGAAAAGGAGAAAATGGCGGCAGCTGAGGCCAAATCGCCATCCAACAAGAGCAACTGCACCTCGCCTGGCAAAAAAGGTATAATTTGCTGTTCTCTCGACGGACTTTAATTTTAAGAGACTTTATCATCACAAATTACTATTTAAGTCAAATTGTCAGCATTATCATTATTTTTTAGAGTATCTGAAATTTTTGACATGTACTTAAATACAATTATTTAATTAAAATATTGCAGTAATAAAATACATTTATTATTCAAATTATTTTGCTTTTATATATATTATAAAATTTGGAAAATAATTAAGCATCTTGAATGACTACAACTATTGTGCACTAGTGAATTCCTGCATAATCTTTCTCTACATACATACATATTTAAATATATCTGTATACAATACAATGCAAAACGCTTTTATATTATTCATTAGTGAGTATGGATATAAACTGTTTTAAATAAACAAGTATCAACACTAATTTGTAGTCTAACCTTCAAATATGCATGTATGAATTCAGTTCTCCATCATTTTTCGTCATTTTTACAAACAAAAACGTCTAAGAGTGGGTTTACATTAACATTAGGCATACTTAGCCACATTCTAACTTATAATAATAATAAATATTAATTAAGCTATAATTTTGTTACAATCTTCGAAAAATGTCAAACTAAAGAAACGTTACCAAATAGATCGTGTCCGTCAACTTGCTTGAAGGGTTTCTAGCCTTCACAATGCCTACAAAAGTTAATCCGTTTAACTAAGCGTTAAAGCAACAAGAGTCACATATGCGTATAACGCTATTAGAAGTATTGTTACGCAAATATTATAAAAATATACACACTTCACAATTCAATTCAATATAAATTTAAATTTATCCGTGTAATATAAGACAAAATTTGTAAAGTGGACGACAATCTATTGAAGGAATAGCTATCTCCTTATTTATCTACATATTTACTTTTTTATATACGTACGTATTTTATATATTAAAGTAATAATGGCAGGGATTTTCACATGATAGTTTTCATTTTATACTTAGTAAAAGCTGCTAACTAAATCTTTTTTTAACATAAAATAGAAACAAGTAATTTCCAGCTTACGAGAAGTAAATATTAGTATGTTATTACGCATAATAGTACGCATTAAAATTAAAGATATTATCTTTGAACTCTTTGTATTTATATTTTCACATTTTTAAAAAGTATAATTGAAGAATATAATATAATTGGTCATTGGTATTTTAAATATAAAATATTAACTTGATTGTTATATAAAATTTTATGCTCGCCGATGAAACTGTTTTCTTGAAGATTAAATAAAGGCTATAAAAATATTTAACTGAAGCTGTATAAAATTATTGCCTCCTTGAAACTAAATATCCAGGCCAAATTGTAACAGTTTAATCTTTTTTATATTTTATTAAGAAACGAATTATATTTGTCAGCTTCTCATACTTTTCCATTAAGCTGTTCAGTTTTCCTTAGTTTTCACTACACTTCATATATTTCTAATTTCACTGCACTTTGTATATTTCTTAACTTTTCTAAAACAAGTAATTCATAGTGAACAAGTAAACATTTTTTTTAGCTTCACGCGTTATCCCGCATATTGCAGGGTAGGCAGAGAGAACTACAGGAACCATATGAACCTAGTGTTAAGAAACTCCATTGCTTAGTCCCTGCTTTCACCGTCCCCACTTTCCGCCTTTTTCGCGGCATTGCGTGTTGAATGGCGGAACTGAACGCCGCACTTTGCCTAGTTTCCAGAGCGAAGAAAACGGAAATAGAAAAATCTATCTTCCCCGAGTGGGAATCGAACCCACAAACCGTCGCGTTTACAGGCAGACGCTTACGCCTCTGCGCTACGACGGTCCTCAAATGGATTAAGTAAAATTCTTTTTAATTCGACGGATTACGTAAAATTCTTTTTACTGAAAATATTATGAACTGAAACTTTTAACTAACTACATTACTCACTGCTTTATCGGTACCCTCCGTTCGACTCAAAATTACTATATCAGTAGAAAGAAATTATGAACAGATTGCTTGGTTTAGAATATTTATAGTAGACAGTTTGCTAGACAAGCATTGCAAAAACATTTTAAAGTATACAAAAGCTGTAGCTCGCACAAGACAGCATTTAACTTTTTCACTGAAGGCGCCTGAAGCCAACGAAAGGAGATTATGTTTTGCACCAGAAGTCTTTTCAACGTCAGAATCGGTCTCCAGTTCATTCTCTTTTGTCAGAATTCATTGAAAACTGTAATTTTGTTTCTTTGCTAAATCTCCTTGTAGGGATAAAAAACATATCAACCAGTTGGCAATTTCGTTCGTGTAATGAAATTTCTTGGTATTCAGATTTGTCTCGCGAATAAGCTCAGTGAAGATGTAGGTCATAGCTTTTTACATTTATTTCCAGCATTTTCGTAGCTATCGCAAACGCCTCGGTGCTTATTAAGCTAAAAGCTATCGCGGTTCAATACCATATACAAATATTATGCAGATTTGTGTAAAAATGTAGAATTGATTCCAATTTCAGGCTTTTTACAATCTGCCGTAGTAAAAATTCATTCTACCCAAATATTTTTTTCAAATTGACATCAGCTTATATATGTAATAAGAATTTAATTTCAATAATTTATTGAATATTACTATATGTAGTCTAATAGTAAGATCGTAAAATGTATATATTCAATTGTACTATATTCTTTTACTTGTATGAAGTAATTGTATGATTTTAAGCAGAAAATTCTATTCCTCAAGACCTTTTTCTCACAAATTGGAAAAAAAATGGGAAAATAACTTGTTTTTTAATGTGCTATTTGCAGAAAACGTCTTCGTGCGTTTTCGCGTTTCCACTGCCGAGATTCATGTCAATGAATCTCGGCTTTGGAAACGCTTTTATTACTTATATCTCCTTATCTGTAATCCGTACGGAACTCTGAATAGAGTTAATACAGCATTCCACCATTAATCTACAGTGATAGCATCCATCTGAAAATAATGGGATCGTTGCGGTGAAATACATTTGAGGACGTATTTAAATTTAATTGAGCATTATGTGTTAAATTTTTATTTCTGTCATATGTTCAGTCTTGCAAGATCAGTTTTTTATATAAGCTTTTTTAATAAAGACAACTAGTCTCTTTACCTACGCTGAAATAACACACTTCACGGAGATTTTTTACTTACTTTTCGTTATTTTTACAATGTGAGAGACATTCCATGTTGTGAAGTATTATCAGGGCGTATCTTTGTGTTACTAGACCGGGAAAGTAAAATAATTTTAACGTTATAGGTCTTTAACAGTTAGACGATATTCTAATCTGTTAAAAATCGTGATTATTAAATGAGTTTGTTCAGTTTTATGTCTAACTACTGAAATTAGATACATGAGGAAATGTTTTCTTAACAAGATTTGCTCCATTTTTCTTTACAATTAACATTATAGTTCATTTATGATACATATATGAAACTGGTGTTGCCAAGATACACGCACAAATTAATATATTTATTGGTAATGATTTATTTATTTTATTTATTTAGTTTGGTTTATTACATAGGTACAGTAAAGTTATAAAAATATATTGGTACGTAACACAAACCAAAGAACCATACTAATGTTTAGATGATAAACACCACATGCAAAATTTATGTGAGAGTGGAATTATAAACATAATGAATTGAAACATCTTCTTCTCCTTCTTCTCTTTAATTATGGCGTTTCGAGCGTGCCAATGATTGAAACATGTTGAAATGATTGACCTAAAATAACATTGACAACAATAAATCAATGCTTTATTTTTGTAGTCTTTCAAATAAAACAACAACGCAAAGCAAAAAGTGTAATTATATTTGTATGCACGTGCTCGATATATCGTTATCCAATGACAAATCAACAACGTGTGTTTTATCTGTGGGATGGATAGTTTTAAATATTGAAATCAATTTCGTTCTAAATCTCTTTATTTTTTATTTTACTATGCTAGTATTTTTCTAAGACATTTTTAACAGAGGCTTATAAGAATAAATCCAAAATTAGATTTTAGAGAGATTTTAGAATTTATACTCTACAAAAGTGTACTTATTATAAATCATCTGTCGGCTGCGGAGATTATTTTAAAAATAAATCGAATATTTTTCATACTATTAGTATATTTATAACATTTTATAAATTTAAAATTAATACATTAAACAAAACCTATATAAAATTATAGTTATGTGAAATGATTTATGTCCAATCGCTTTCTCTTAAAGCTTATTTAAAATCTTATTAGACAATTGATTTCTTAGGTCGTTAGGTATTATCGTACTGTATTATTATTTTGGATGGACACACTCTAGTGGATGTTCTGAATCGTGCAGGCGGCCACAGCAGCTAACAAAGCCGTTATAGGTCAACGGAAACAGAAATACCCCCATTGTTAGAGCAACTTATATTTCGTCGATAGAACATAAAAATATGCTTCAATAACTCTTGACAAGAATACTAAAAAATAGCAAAGTAGACTACTAAAGTATACAAAGGCTTTGAAAATGTATTTTATTGAATGCAAATTCAAGGGTACTTTGTAAAAGTGATGGTTGGAGGCTCTTTCACTACGTGGAGAATGACTAAATTTAACTGTCATTACCGCACTCTGGAACGGAACATTTTGACACTAGAACCACTGTGTATATACTTATCTCAAACCTTATATTTAATTTTACCTTAATATATGAATTATTCTCGTAAATAATAAGTTATTATCAATATAAATAAAACGTTAACAAAATATAACGATCGAAAAATCACTCCGCATTGTTTAAATTTGTTTTCCAAAAAAAACTAAGCCTAGATATGCGCTTTGATTGGACTAGCAAATATAGGTATCGGTTTTCTGTTAACGTAAGCATTCAGCTACATATATAGCTTACATAGCCTATAATTCAATTTAGGATGGATAAACATTGTTATTTCAGTGGCAAAGGAGGTCATTGAAATTAATGAACAAGACCATTTAAAATATAAGAAATATAAAAAATTGTCTTGTACTTGGCAAACCCTAACCACAATGAACGAACCTACGTGATTAAACATGGCTCGTAGGCAAGCTTTTAAAAATTCAGCACTTTCGACCTTTGCCCCTGTCAATATTCAATATACAGACTTGAAGTTCAGATTTTGATAACGGCAACTATTTATCGTCGTTTGAAATTGAAATTTCGTTACAAATATTTTCATATTTAATATGCTGTATCTATATTTAATAAGGATTACTGTAAAATACTTTCATTTATTATTTATTAAGCTTTAGGTGAATTTTACATTTTATTATCATAAACATATATGTATTTACCGTTTTGCCAAACAAAATTAGTATGTATGCGATATATTTGTTTATAATTATGAATTATCACGATCTTAAGATGTCAATGTAAATGAACTGCCTTGGGTTCACTAACCAGTTAAAGTTAAATAAAACTAATAAGACTGTCATGCGTAAAAATGATACAGGATATATTAAATATTTAAAGTAGATGACTGACGCGGTTAGTTCTATTAAAAAAGAAAACAAAATATACTATTTTAATAAATTATAATAGATTTTATAATATAATATGTTTTTTTATATTACTAAGATTTTTTTTGAAGCATTAAAAAATTAAACAATATTGATTGCAATGCCACTGTACTCTAATTACTATTTCATATAGACTTTTTTTTAATTTATTATAAGATTCATCTAAGACATTCCATTCTCCTGAAGACATATTGGGTCAAGGAGTAAATCCCTCCGCGTTTTAATAATCTGCGGTTGAGCAAAAACATTAAAAAAATAAAAAAACCGTTCTCTAAAAAAACTTACATTTTAATAAAATGTTTTTTAGCCTCACGCTTTATCCCGCATATATTGCAGGGTAGACAAAGAAAACTGCAGGAACCATATGAACCTAGTGTTAAGACACTCCGATGCTTAGTCACTGCTTTCTCCGTCCCCGCTTTCCGCTTTTTTTACCTAATATGATAACGAATAAAAATGTTTTAACGAATCCTTGATTATCATAATGACGACATTTAACTGACAATGTTAAAAATTAAACTAATTAATTAAAACAACTGATTTCAGAAGACTTAATACGGAGATAGTCTAACAATAGATCAATCAAGGAAACAATCTCGTAACTACATCACGTTATATAATAGAGAGCTATTACGAAAGCAGAGGAGCAACACAAACGCTGTATAATTCATATATTACGCCTCACATCGCTGAATATTCCGAACAACTTTTATTACAATATCTTACACAACAACAATATTAGTTATCCTTATTTTCCTGTCCCATTTTATCATTGACCGAGTTTCTGCCATTTCCCTTGTCGCATTCCCTTTTACATCGGTTATAACTTCAGTTGTACAAACTTAGACTCGGCGTATAACTTATTTGAATAAAAAGTTTTTCTGAATTGCAAAATATTGCTGTAATGTCTTTTGTTATCAAAAATGATAAAAGATTAAAATTTTATGCTACATTAAATTAATACACATATGTGCGTTTAAAAGCAAGACTTTAGCGATCCGACACTTATTTTTTGAGCAACTTTCATAACATGTACGTCTACTACATACACATATAAATCTTATTTTATTCGAAATAGAATTATTGAAAATTTGTACAGCAAAAACTATTCAAAAATGAAGGGATAGAAAAGGATTAGAAACCTCCATTTCAATTTCAAAGCGGCAGCTTTTACAGAATATTGAATTTTGTTCGCTTATTTCGAAATCTCTTTGTGCGATAGAATTCTGTGTTAAATCATTGGATACAGACCCAATTTAGTTACGCTTTGTGGGATCAACGTTAATTTGTTTAATAAATGTATTCCTACTATGACAAAAAGGTCACGTTTCATTTAACTTTAAACATCTACAACATGAATTTACTTAGAACGTTAAAGTATTTATACCAAACATACAAATATACGCGTTACATGGTAAACAAGCGCTTATTTACGTAAAATATTCAAGTGGCTTATTTTTCAACACGATTTGTTTGTACTTAAATAAATATTGCTTTAAATGTTATATTTTCTGAGAAAATTTTGTTAGAATTTTTCTATTTAATTATTTTTACGAAATATTATAAGTTTTTTACTAATTATATTTAATACACACTTAAATACAAAAATAAAAATTAGATATAACAATCTAATCTAATCTAATCTAATCTAATCTAATTTTAATATATTTAGGAAATATGTGATTTATAAGTATACAATTTAATTTAATATTAACCACAAATATAATTAAAAAGTAAGTTTAAGTTATTTTATACATATTTAATATAATAATGGAGCAGATCATTATTGTTAGTAAAAAAATTAGAGCATGAAAACAGCAGAGTGACATTTGGCAGGCATCCAAACCTTTCTTTGCACATCGGGTTTCGGAACAAATCTAGTGGAAATCGAATCCAAGCTCGACCAATGTGACCTCAACTACTGGTAGTATGTTACAGGGAAAGCTATAACTTTATTTGATAGGTTGTGAAATATTATGACGTTATTTATAACTCTTTTACAGGGAATAAAATAACTTTAACAATTCTGAGTTTAGTTGTTGGTTACAGTAGATTTATTCACTATTTATAACATATTTCGCATATACCTGTATAGTTTTAATGGACTTTGGAAGAAATTTACATTTGATAATTATGTATATCACAACATATGATTTTTAAATTTATAATATTACCAGCCAAATGTTGCTAGGATTATAAAAGAAATTGTGGTATTTACGGTTAAACTCTTTGTCCAAATGTTTAAAAATGTCATCTTACTTTTAAAAGTAGCCTTCAAACGTATATTCTCTTAAGGTTTGTTATGAGGCTTGTTTCAGAAAATAGTTTTTGGAAAATCATCTATTGAAGTTATTTATCTGGTATGAACTAAACAAAAATTAGAGTTTTTTAACTATTGGTGGAAGTAACCATTGATAAAGTAGCTTGTTCTTGAGGCATCTACTTAAGCTTAAGTAAACAGTATACTTAAAAGAACACATTTATATATATAAATACATTTCAAGATGACTAGTGCAATAAACTGTTTACGTGAACGACATTGTGCTTGTCATGAGCAATTGAACAGTCACGTCTCATTCAAATATCTTTCTATTTTTATTTAAAAATTAGCTTTCATTCTCAACTTTCTTCTAACATTTTAAAACAAAAGAACTAAATAAGAGTCCTATAAGAAAAAAAAGAAAAGACGTAGCATTCCTTGTCAAATTGACTAAACAACACAAAAAAGTGTGTTATTTTGAGCCGGCCGTACCTAAGATTAGGGCGCTCAACCAAATAAATTCTTCAATTTTACAATATTAGTACAGGTAAGCTTATATATTTGCTTATTAGGTTTTTCGTCAGTTATTTTGCACTTTCTAAAGATTTTCTATGCTATGATGGCTTTTATAGTAGATTATACGTCGTAAATGAGTGGTGTTTGCACGACATACTTATAAGTAATAATTGGATTTTTTAGCATCTTGTTTTTCTTGGGTAGGTTGACGGATTTGGTGTTAGGATACTCTATATCTGCCTTTCGATGCATATTAAGTGGCGCTTATGTTACCAGAGTGAGGATACGAAAATAATTAATTTCCCCCGTCAATTTATAGTAAGACGCTGTGACGCTGCGCCTCGACGACCTCGCTTTTTTATTAAATCAACATTAATTCAATATCTAATACGTGATGATTTATATTATTTAAGTAATAACCACACCACATTTGAACCGGGAATTATCAAACGTATATTTCCATCATGCCACAACTGTCTACGATATTAATTACATCCTTTGTACCCTATACATATTTAGTTACGGAACATAGGGGCGGATTTGCTGTTTCCTTTCAAAGCCTATTATAAAGTTAAATCAATAGTTTGCGAGAGGGTCATCTTAATACTGCGACAAACTAGATCCAGTACAACGCTATCAACGTCCGACTTAGAGCAAAGTTTGTGATCGAGAATTTGTTGTACGAAGGTTAGCCTCAGCCAGACCACAGTATAGACCGTGTAAGTTTGTCACAAGATCCTTGATATTATATAACCATAAAATTAATAATAAAATAGTTATAAGTAAGTATTAAATAAATCAATATTTATGATGAGTGAAAGTGATAAAGAAACGAAATAAAAGAAATGATATATAATTATGATTATATAACGAAAAATACGCAAAGTTAAAGAATCATATTATCATAATTATTTAACGTTTAAATTACATAATCAATAAAAATATAAAGTTTATCTGGACATACATATTTTTTACTATAGTATATAATTATTACGCACATTGCAACTATGGTAGTTAAATTAATAAATGTTTTAAAATTATAAAGATATAAGAGTGTTCCTAGTAGTGTGTGTAATTTGCCGAGTTTAAAGGACAGGGCGTGATAAAAACTAATTAATTCACATGAGGCGTAAGACTATAATTAATCTCAGTCAATCTCTTTTCTTGACTGTTATGCGGTTTAATATAACCACGACTTTCTCAGCTGATTAAAAATTAATACTGTAATGGTAATAATTAAGGACGCTTTGTGGAGAAAATTAAATTGTATAACATTAATTTTCAAAGGGTTTAAACATCTTATTAAATTTATATTTTATTGCTCTCATTTTTGCAATATATATTGTATACACAGTGTGTATATATTCATTTATATAATTTTGCTTTGTTTTTATATTAAATAAAGATATTGGAACGAGACAAGTCGTTTAAACTATCATTAGCTCACAGCATTTTATAATAATTTATAGTACGCTTTGGTATCTACGTCTTCTTAAGTAAGATCTTTAATTAAACTTTTTTAAGTAAGCTCTTAGTAGGTACTTTGACAACGGTCCATATCATTTTTTTATTAAGATAAAACATTTCATTCTTTATTTGACCGAAGAAAACAAGATACTAGCACTTGTGTTAAATCATATTATAGAGGACAACATACTCTAAAAGCTTTTGGCTACTGTCGCCAAAATTACTTTATTGTCTTTGCCAAGCACCCAAAATGAGATAAAATGATAGAGACTCCTTATGACTCATGTTATTTACATTTAAAGTTTTTCTTATTTTATAAAACAATATTAAATATTAAATCTGTTTTTAAACACAATTTAGGTACAAACTAAATATTTTTGTTGCTCGTCTAAAAAGTACGTACAGAAAATGGCTGCCCTATTAGGTTAACGAAATTACTAATATTTTTTTATCTTTACGCTATATCTCGTATACCACAGACCACAAAAATTGGATCATAGTATAGAAAAGTGTTAAACACTTTGGTCCCTCTCAAAATTAAGAGACATTGCGTGTTGAGTGTGAAATGAAAATAGTTTATTTTTACGAGTGGACATGGAACTCACGTCCGTCACGCTTACAGTCAGGCTTTAAAATTACTACATACATACAATATACTTAACTTGAAACCAAATTAAATTGGGCGCCAAACGTTGGGATGCCTGCATACCTCCTTCGTCACATCTACTGTCAGTAAACTCTTCATTCATGCTCTACTGGGGTTTTCTCATACTTTGACCAGTAAGGATCGGATTCAGTACGGATATTGTGTTTTTAATTGTCATCTGAGGTATCCCCTTACCTTTCGTACCATTCACATTTCCTTCATATATTACGATACATCTTTATACGCAAAGAGTACTAACTATATATTAATTGACATATTTACCGTTTAGCTTCCAAAAATTTTATCACATATACTTATATAACTTTAAAAATCCCTTCAAAATTGTGCTCTGTACGGCATAATAATACAAAAAATGTTATACATTATTAATTCTGCCTGTTTTTTCTTTTTTCATTTGTTCCTTTCGTTTTCTCCACTCGGGTACTAACCGTTAAGCTTAATCTTATCTATACTTGTCACGTTCTTAGCTCCTTTATCCCTTGAAGCACTTCGAAAAACTCCGAACATTGGGTCCAATTATAGCGCTTTTTCTTGATGATATCCGAACTGTTTTAACTTAAACCGTTAACCTAAATGATGCTTTTTGTGTAAAGCTCTTTATCACTTTCTATGAAGATGATCCTGCTGTTATAAGCTTTCTAAAAATTCAAAGATTGCCAGTATCTTTACTAATATTATAAAACTGTTTAGACTCTTGTTTGGTTGTGGGAAATTTGTTATAATACGTATTAAGTCAGACAAATTCAAACGGATTATTTGCGTATAGTTAGCCTACGAGAATTAATCAAATTTAATTATTAAGTAAAAATATTTGTAAAAGCCCTAAAATAACTTTGCAGTGTTGAACAATATATTTTTTTTGCTTCACGCTTTTATCTCGCACATGGCAGGGTAGGCAGAGGGAACTGCAGGCCATGGTAACCTAGTATTAAGACACTCCGTTGTTAGTCCCTGCTTTCTCAGTCCCCGCTTTCCGCCTTTTTCGAAGCATTGCGTGTTGAGTGGTGGAACTCAAAGCCGCGGTTTTGCCAAATATAGAAATAAAAAATTATTTCGTTAAAATTGCATTGTGTTGATAAATAAATATTTTTAAGAATAACTACAAGTATACAAGAATATTGTAACCTCGGAACGTAGTGTTTAGACACTTTGTTCTCCACTTTTCGCCAATTTTCGAAACATTGCGGATTTATTGTGTGGCAGAAGTCAACATCGTACTCTGTCTTTTTGCGCAGTTAGTAAATGTAATATTTCATTTTCTAAAATAGGAGTCGAACCCAAAACTGTCGTTAGTCTTTTTAAAATAAGTTAAAAGCAATATACGAATAAATTCTACCTATGTGTACAATGTTATACTGTACACTGTCAATTTAGTCGAGCAAATAATTGAAATTGTTTTAGTTTTTACATTTCCCTTTGAGTAAAGTGTTGGACAGTTGTGTTTATTTCTTTTTCAAATATTTTTAACTAATGCTACAATGTAATTAGAAAGCTTTCATATCATCAAGTTTACTGTTCACTGTTCATCAATTTTATTATGACAACAACAACCTACGCCGTCTTTAGCAATGCTTTCTAACTCAATAGTATAAATTTTACAAACAAACTTTGTAATTAATTAAACTTTGAAGTCATTTAAAGGACAGTATGAAACATATAGTAGTACGGAAAAAATACCTGTGTATTATATATTTTTACAAAAAAATGAAATGCGAGTATGTAAAACATTAATAAAGAACGAATCTACTTATAATGATTTCAAATTTCGCACAAGGCCGGGTAGGCAGAAGGAACTGCAGGGACCGTGGGAACCTAGTGTTAAGACACTCCGTTGTTTAGTCCCTGCTTTCTCCGTCCCCGTAATTGATACAATCTCGAATCTCGAATTTGAAACACCTGATGTAGAACTACAATACATTATATTGACTAAACTATAAGAAAAAAGAAAATAGCTCTTTATTAATGGTTATTGCACGCAATGAACATTTTTAACCGTTGTATATTTTTTCTGTTGTTACTATGAACCTATAAATAGCTTGTCGTACATAAATTATAACATTTTTAAATTTATTTAAAAAAAATAAACCAAGTGACTAAAAATATTTAATTTTAAAGCTGATTAATGTGCTATAAAAACCAGCAGCTCAAAAACAAATTACATTGAAAATCCTCATGTGTTGAACTCGGGCAAATGTAGTGCGGTCCTCACAAAGTAATTGTTGTTCGAAAAACTTGATATAAAATAAAATATGCTGTTGAAATATAATGATAGGCGAGTATATCGGAGCCGAACGTAATTAAGATTCGTGGACTCAATTTATTCAGCTCAAACAAATTAAAACTGATGACAGTGTTCTGACATCCAATAAATGAATAATTAATTATCAATTTTTATCTTGTTCACAGTTATATTTATTTATAGTTGTGATACATTATACCCGCGATATTTTGATGACAGAACTAGTATGATGGTTTAAGCCATCTAGAACACTCTCTTAGTAATTGTAATTGACACATAATATTGTTTGCACTGTATTATTTGTATAAGATATGGTCTATAAGAGCTCCGTTTTTATTGGAAGGCACAAATCTATAAGTTGACATATAACAATGACACATATATTTAAAATATTCCTTTAGTAATAATAGATCTCGTTACTCGACACCTCTTTGGTTTTATAAATATTTGAAACAAATAAATTGTTTAGCTTTACCGAGAAACCAAAGTAATCTTCAAAGCTTTGCGTAAGGTAATTAATGCCGAAATGTTGACGAGATTAGCTTTTATTATTTTAAAATATATCAAGAGTAACTAATCCGATAAACGTAAACTTCAAGTCTCGGTAGCGCGGCGGTGTAAATAATCAAATTACAGAGCCACCGTTGATGTGATTAGCTACACCGAAAATACTCGTCCAATGTTATCATGTTAACTAGGGAAAGGTCAGCCCTTGACATTCAAATTTAATATTTTCCATCATATTGCGATTGTATAAAATTGTATGATATATAACTCTTAACAAGTAAATAGGTACAATTGTAATGTTTTCTTCATATGTCCATATATAAATTAAAATTCATGTATTTAAATCAAATTATTCTTCAAAACGGTAACGATTAAAAATATTCAGCTTGTGATAAATACTGATTTTTATTTATTCTCTATTTACATGTATTATTAGGTTATTTTTCAATTTTAAACTGTTTACATTATTTGAAAAAGTACTTTAACGAACTCGACAAATAAACTTTAATTGCAACCATTTTTCACATAACCTTCTAACGCACTCCTTTATTCTATAACCAGCCACTAAATAAAAAAATAACACACCTATTATATGCCGAGGGAAAAAAATACGATAATTTAAAAATTAAGCCATACATCATTTACGTATTACTATTTGCTCTTGCGGCATTAAGTTTCGCCACTCAGACATACAATATAGAAGCAAAGCAAATAACGAAGCTTGGAGAAGCTTAACACTAAGTTTCCTCTGCTTACCATACCATGCCATTACAGCGTGAAGTAAAAAAAATACTTTATTGCTTTTAATATATATTCTGACTCATATGCAAAATTTACTAACATCAAATACATGTTAAAAAACAAAAACTCGTGTAAACAATAGGCCACGGACAACGCTAGAAGTATAAACGGACGTTACTAATGCATGAACATTACTAATGTATATAAAGGCACTCCTATACTAACATTGAGCGAGTGCACTATGAAAGGTAACGAGGTTTTTCTTCTTTTACAGCTGTAAAGGTTAAAGTTAACGTTTGAATTAATATACATATAACACAAAGGGCTTTGACAAATGTATTTTAGTAATTGAAGTTTACCTATAAATATAGAAGTAGTCAAAAAATCGAAACCGAAAAAAACCTTTCTTTATTAAATCTCTATTGAAAATTACTACTAACCTTTGTGTATTAAACACGGCAATAAACTTTGCCAAAAACATTTTGAATATATTAAAATCAACATTAGGATTTTTATATATATATATATATATATATATATATATATATATATATATATATATATATATATATATATATATATATATATATATATATATATATATATATATATATATATATATATATATATATATATATATATATATATATATATATATATATCACAATAATGCAATTAAAAATCCTAATTTTTGCCGTGTCGCATTTATTTAGACGGTTTAATTTAATTGTACATGATCTTCCACCTTCATTTTCGAATGGGAACTGGGTCGTAAATAAATTACATGCGTTATTCACTCTCCACAACTCGTACACAAGCTAGCAATTTGCTTAGTCTTTGCCAAGTTGCTCGTTTTCCACGAGTACCATTTTATTCCGCCCCTCTGAATACTACTCTCTATTGCATTCATGTACTGCCTATTAGTACTAATTTGCCTCGAGAATTTCTAACGGAAGTACATTTGAAGGAAGCCGTTTTTCAATACATTAGACTGTAACTTTTGATTAATGTATAAGTTTAATCAATTAAATATTAATTAAAATTTATTTTGATATGATGCCTATAAATAAAATTTTAGAATATTAAATAAATTAAAATGATGGTCACGCGAACGGATATACTCAGAGCACTAGTTATTTCAAATGCTTATAAATTAAAATTTTGTGAATGAAATTTATTAAGTTATACAACACTGTCTATATATATTATAAACACGACTGCAATAGTTAAATGTCTAATATTATTAAATTTGATTATTTACAGGTGACACTGACGAGCACGGTCTGCCCAAAGACAAGGACAAAAGCTGCGACACTACTCTTTACCTTTACCATGTAAGTCAATATTTTTTTCATATTTAAAAGGGTGTATTAATATATATATATATAAAACGAAGTAGGAAAATAAATAATTTATAAGTAATCTCCAGACAAGGAAAGATCCTGTTACACTTAAAATTGTTTGCTATACAAATTTGGCCGAGTTGCAAAACGCGGAAAGTATGCTGAAACAATTTGCCCACTTTCTAATGTAATCATGTTTTCTTCACTTATATCTCGAATACTGCTTTTGCAGAAATTTACTTTATGATTAGTTAGTACTACAAAAACACGTTAAAAATGATAATCATCTTATATTTTAACGTTGTGGACCATCGTGGCGTCTGCCTGTAAGCACGACTGTTAGTGGGTTCGATTCGCACTCGGGGAATATGGAGTTTTCCGTTTTTATTTCCTTTGTTCTGGTACCTAGGCAAAGCGCGGCATTGAGTTCCTCCATTCAACGCGCAATGACTCGAAAAATGCGCAAAGCAGGGAACCCCGTGTCTTAAGAGTAGGTTCCCGCGGTTCCCTTTCCATACTGTGCTATGTGCGGGATAGAGCTACATAGACGCGACATTTTAAGGCTATTTCAATTATATATATGTAGATAGCAAAATTTAAGTCGTTGTTATACAAATGCAGGCAAATTGAGATTCCATGGAATAACCGTGCGGGTGCCGCTCCCATCGCGTTATACAAAGAGGAGCTCCGATCAGCGCTTGGGCCTTGCAAACCCAGATGAAGGTTAAAAGGACCCCTTTAAAAATGCATTAACATTCATCTTCAATGTCCAAGCTCCTCCCACTACCTAACCAAATAAATTGCGAGAAAAAAATATAATTACGTAGTAAGTTTGTACATGAATTGTATAACGAGCTAGCAGCGTGCCAGCCACTGTGCATTATCGACTCCGGTCGTAGCGATCGTAGCGAGGCGTTACGCCGTAGCATTCGACCCAATTTTTTACTTGAATAAACTTCGTCGATCTCATGCTATCTCGATCTACGTGATTTCCAATTTTGCGAAGATTAAAAATTGATTTTATTTCTGAAACGCGTTCAAGAGGATAAAATAAAATATATTTGTGTGATAAACATGTTTTAACCTATAAGTCAAACGGAATATCATACAGATTTATAAATTTGATAAAAAAATAATGAACATATGATTATTTTTATATATGTAAAAATTTATTTCTTTGAAATATCGATACGGACGTATCGATACGATGTACGGACAACAAGATAGCTTAAAAAATTAAGACTTCACAAGTCGAAATTTATTAAAGCTTAAACGGCGATAGCCTACCTAGAAGCCTGAAATTTCTTTTGTTGAATGGCCAAACCAATTTGCAACGTCGAGGTCATTCCAAGTTTTGACTTTACCTCATTAAAGAATTAGAAGCCGTCACTGTACTGTATTTACGATTTAATTAGTATTTTTCTATAAAATAATTTACATATATATAGTGCTACAAAGTTATCGATGAATTTAATCTTAATAATGTTTAAAGCCTTTTCTTTCAAATAATGTGTTTAAATGTATTTCCACAAACTTTTTCAGATATGTGCTTTAAAAGTTGTATGCGGACGAGTTTTTAACTACAACAAAAAGTAATAAAAGTGAGATTGAAGGCGGATCCGCGTAAATCCGCATTAAAGCCATCACAATGTCGCAGCACAATGTAGTATAAATTGGAATTTCTATGAAGCTTAGTATTTCCAGAGTAGCTCAATAACATTAAGTAATACCGGGTCAAAAATTTATGGTACTCTTTTAAGCCCGAAAACCTTGATAGACTAGTGTAGGTAGCAAAGTCTGTGCACTAGTAATAGGTGTTGTAAATTTATTCAACAAATTATTTTAGTACTACACACATTTAGCAAGATTTTAGAAAAACTAGTTTTGTCTCAATTAATTAGTCATTTTTATTAAAATCAATTGCTACATACAAAACAGTTTGGTTTCACTCGGGGTTACTCAACAACCGATCCTGGTGTTGAATTAATACTTAATATTTTTGAAGCCTGGGAGGAGTCACGTGATGCTCTATGAGTGTTCTGTGATTTGTCCAAGGCATTTGATTGCGTACAGCATGAAACATTAATTCAGAAATTACACTACTACGGAATTAGAAATAAGGCTCTGGGCTTTGTCAGTGCTTACCTAAATGATAGAATCCAGAAAGTAGATATTAATGGAAAGCGTTCATATATTAATGGAAATTTGTCAAAATGGGTGCGCCACAGGGCTCGAAATTAGGCCCTTTACTGCTCTTTATCTATATTTATGACCCACCTTACCTTGTAATGTACAAACATGGGATAGTATTATTTGCAGATGATACATCTTTGATTTCTAAAATTAATAGACGACATGATAAAATTGACAATGTGAACAATGCTCTCTCAAATATTGTCCAATGTTTAAACCATTGGACAAATCAATTTCAATATTATAAATTCACCCTCCCGAATGTTAAATTTCTCAAAACTATTGTAAAACTTAACGATAAGGAATTAGATTTAGTAAATACTACAGTTTTTCTGTTCATTACCTTAGATTCGAAACTTCGATTTATCGGACATACTTAGCTCAGCCGCGTATGCGATCAAAAAGATCCGCTACTCAACTATATTTGTTGATACTATATTTGTTTTTCAGAAACGGGCTGTTCGAGCGATCTGTAACATGGGGCCCAGAGATTCTCTTAGATTTAAAGATATTAAAATCATGACTCTTCACAGTCAATATATATTCGAAAATTTAACGTATGTTCATAAAAATATTGATAAATTTAGAATAAATTGTGATGTTCACAATGTTAATACGAGAAATAAGTATAACATGCCCACCACTAGACTCCATAAAATAGGTAACTCCTTCCCATGTAATTGTGTCCGTTTCTACAATAAACTGCAGTATTTGATCTCTCCTTAAATAAATTTTTTTTTTTTATAAAACTGCAATTAATTAATAAATCCTATTATAATGTAAAGGATTACATTAATGATAAAACGGCATGGAATTAATGAATAGCTCATAAGTTAGAATGACGTTTGTGAAGTGATCACAATAGTTTTAGGAAAACCTAACCTAAAGTTTGTTGTGGGCTCTTCTCACCAGACCGCGCTTGGAATCATCGTAACTTTAGTTTTAAGTCGTGGAGTGTGTAGGTTTCAGATTTGGGCTCCTCTGACACTCCTCCGTTCGCTCTATTTGACGTACACATGTCATTATCTTATTGATTCTAAGTGAAAAACTTATAAATAAATAAATAAATATTAAGAAATATTAATTTAATATCTGCAACAAACGAAAAATTCATCAATAAGCTTCATTTTTAAGAACGTCAGTTAGAAATAAGCATCATCTCTAGCAACGTCTTATCTATTTATTTTGTCAATTTTTATGTAGTAAAATGTTATTTAATTTACAAGACCTTGCTGCTATTTCTGTGATACAGTCATAAATTTCCAATTTTCGCATTTCTTTATTTGTACTATTAGTAAGAGTTTGAACTGCTTGCCAAATTCTGTAGTTACGAAAAACACTCTATAGCTATGGAACGAAGTTCGCATTTCATACAAAATGTTACGAAATTAAATCTTTTCTTAACTCAAAAGTCTTGCTATGAGAGAAGTGAATTTGATTTGTGACAACCATTGCGTTTACAATAAGGATGTGTCCCATTGCGCCATATTGACCTCAATGTTACTTACTCGTTATACTCTTAAAGCCATATCTGATTAAAAAAGAAGCAAAAGATGAAAAATCCTCGGCCCGTTTGCACAATTTACTTTTTTAATACAACGTGGCGAAAAATAAAAATTCAATAAAAGCCTTGAATCTTGCCAAAGTTTTCCATTTGTATTGTATATGTATTTATAACTAAAATACCGTTAACTTAAATATCACATTTTCTTATTAAATATCAATTAATTTTACAGATCTTGCAAATTTATGTAGTTAACATGAATTAATTGAAAGTTAATCTGCATTTGGAGGAGAAAATAACGATTAAAACTATGCAAAAGACTCTTACAAACAGCCAAATTTAGATAAAACCCTGTCTTCCTAAAATTTCACAAAGCATTTCTTTATCTGCATAGCAAAGAGAAAACGTCCAAGAATACTTCAGCACCTCTCAGCCTACATATTCGTAAAATGTAGTGTAGGCATCGGATAACAACCAAGATATAAATATTTTATACAAATTCTTGTTTTAAGTGTAAATATTCGAATTGTTTGTAGAAATTTAATTTTTCTATTTTAAGCATATTTTATGATAGAAAATTATGGTAACGTGTGGCAACCAAGTAAAGTTTGGTATTTAATCCAAACAAATATATGTATATGACAAATTTATCAAACAGAAAATGACCATTTTATTAAAACTATTAAAGATATTATTAACTTTTCTAAAGTATATCCTAATGGCCTAGATATTGATATTAGGACGGGAAAATACGCTGACAAAGATGGATTGTTAACAAGCAGTTTTCGTTAATTACGTACATTGATGAAGCTGTGTTATATTGTATCGTTTTAATTAAGGGGCACTGGTCGGAAGTTTAATTAAGACAGGTAGCCGTTTATAGAGATGTATGCGAGATCTATGTCGGATATTAGAGTCGCTTCTGCTTGTGTGCTCGTTATTTTCATTACAAATTTGAATTTAAATTTAATTTTAGATATATATTAATCACTCGTTTAGTTTATTAAAACTAATTGAAATATTAATTTAACGTGTACACAAATTTAGATATACATAGGAGAATTATTGGCGGAAAATACGGACCAAGGAATAATTAGATTAAACACAGTTTTATGTGAATATGGCCTTCACACGCGACGCAACTGAGTTACAAAATGCTTAAAATTTTTATACAATAGAGTAAAGCCAAAACGGACATCTTGTTTAATTATAAGTGTAATATACAAAGCTTTATGGAAGGCGAATATTGGGCGGCCTTCTCAGATTATCTGAGGTTCTCGAGCGGAGGCCGCGCCAAGGGCCATCAATAGCAAAAGAAATGAAATGGTGCTCCGTCTCAGAGGTCAAGCCCCCTCGAGTTACGCTTTGCGAATAATTTGCTGGAAGCTCTTTAGAAGTCTTTGCTTTTAGGTATTATGCGTGATTTTTTTGGCTTCAGCCATTTCTTGTAATATATCCGGCATCGAATTTTCTTGTGAGGATTTTTATGTACTGTAACATTTTTTAGGTTAATAACGATCTATCGTCTTCACAACAGAGTATGAAACAAAGTCACTTGCTACTGCCTGTCTCTATGTTGGCATAGACCCTTGAAAACTCATTATGAATTTTGATATGGTTTTTATAATAGGTAGTGTGATTTAAGAGAAAGATTAATTTGTATAACACATCCACAATACAGCAGAGGAACACTGTTCTTTTTTAAGGCTTGTAATATATCATTCACGTGGCCAAAAAAGAGTAAGAATAACTTCTACAGAAAATGTACTTGTATTATGAAAAGAAGAAAATGTGAACGTTAATTATACAAAATACACGTATCATGTAGGATATTTATCAGCATCTGAGTAAAACTGGGACGATGGCTAGTTGAATACAAACCTAAGAAACTCAAATTTTGCCTTAACTTATAAAACTTATAAAACACGTGAATAAAAAAAATAATGTGCATTGCAAATTTTATGTCAAAAAACATCGCGAACAGTTTCGAAAATTCCACATTCTGTTTCCCACCTGTTGGTATTAATATTGTTGGAAAGAGGCAATAAAATCTTTTCAAATTACAGCTTGATTCCTTCGGTGACGAGCGATTTTATATTATGGGAGTTTTCATCAATTTGGTGATGAATGATGTTAAATGACGAATAAGCAAAATATAAAAATATCCTAAGTATAATCTACAAAATTACAGTCAAAATAAATAATTTGTAAAAGTACTTCATATATTAGTATGTTCTTAGCAAATTTTTATAAAGTCGATGTATAATAATAAAAATTTCAACTGAGGAAATGCGACAACACGATGAGCTCTGTATCATTATTTAGTACCACTTTTAACGATTAAATTATGAAAATTTTATGTATATTTACTGTACTTTACTCACAGTAGTATTCTGAATTGAAACTATTTTAAAAAATTATCGTTCTTAAAATATATACACTATAGGTTAATTATTGCTAAAATACTCTTTTTTACATTTTAACACACTATTACTTCATTTACTCAATATAAAATTAGGTCAAGTTTCGTCTTTATTACCTTTTAGAGAGACCACTTGTATATCAATATAATCTGAAACGTGCTGAAGGAAGCGTTAAATTCGCGTCCTTATCATTCACTTCAAAGGTTCTTTGTAATATGAACACGATATTCTTATTCGCAGGCTTAAAGTTTATATAACACGAATTTGTGCAAACATAATTATTATTCTAAAACGAAGTCAGGTATACACGAAAATTTTATTATTTTTTAGTTTCACGCTTCACGCCCGTGCATTTCAGGGTAGGCAGAGGGAACCGTCCCACAATATCCTCCTTTCGAGGCTTTACATCTCAAGTGGTAAAACTCAACACGGCGCTTGCCTAGTCGCTCGAAGTAGTCTCTAGGAATTGCGAGTCAAATATAAACTGAGAAGGGATGGAAAATGGAAACGTCTATTAACACTGGCATTAGCTCTCCAAAAAAATTATACTTGTTATACTAGATTATAGGTGCGAAATACGTTTATTAAAAATACTTGCACTATTATACAACTAGAAAAAAAAATAATTGGCCAGAAACAAATATAAGTCAACTCGAATAACTTCACTTTAAAAGGGAATAAGAGCAGTTAAAAGTAGTATAAAATCTGTACAAATTAATGTATTTGTTCTTATAAAACTTAAGTGCTTTGGAAAATGATGGACTTATCCAGGTGCTTTGGCTTATTGTACAAATATTTTAATACTATCAAAAAGAATTCATTGTTATCTACTGTAAGTAAATAAAGTACTTGAATAGGCTCGTAATCTAAAAGAGATCCACATTTTAAATAAAGTGTCGGGTAATGGTGACAGAACAAATGAATACAAATAGAAGTCAAGTAACAAATTGCTGGCTGGCCGCTTTATTGCAAGTGAAAATTTACGACAAACCCATTGGTTTAACTGTAATTTTGCTGGTAAATCACGAATAGATTTTCTTTATAACTGACTCGAAAAAGTTATTTCTTTGTTAAAGACAATCAGTAAAGATGCCCATAATTACTTTCTTATGTTTTAAATATTACTTTTCATTTAAGCTGCTTAATTTATTTTTAAATTATTAAGGAAACACATCCCGGGGAAAAACATTACTTATAAAAATCGACAAACTCAAATTTACTATCCACTACCCACTCAATTTTATGTACTTATATAAATTTGTAATGGTTTCTTTTTGTGTTGAATTTATAAATTGTCTTCTTTACATATAGGTACTATAAGTTCTCACTTGAAATCTTTGGTACACAAGTACCGCTTCAACGATATTTTTATTTAGTTTTGAAAGTGGCAGGTACTATGTTCGACACGTATTTATTTTTTATATATATCACCTACTCAATTATGATTTCTCAATTATTAATTAATCGGTGTGTTTTTTTTAGAATACATTTTAAAATATATTTTACTCTTTTTCTATTATTTCTTATGAAAAATATAAACTTCCGTCTTGTAGTTAAAGTATGGGGGTAATAATGAGTTGATTTTGTTATGAGAAGAAATCCTCATGGAAGGTATAATTTCTCAATTCCGAATTCTTACTTGCCTTGTATATAGTGTAGTTAATAAAAAAAATTACTTACATTATTATTAATTGCGTATCCCTACAACCCATAGGCAGCACCATCTTGATAGCGTATTATGAAAATAATTTTTCAATACAATATTACAGAGCTTTTAACATTCATACAAACTATAAACATATCTTTTTAGGTTGAGGTTTATCTTACGTAGTCAGTCTTATCTACTTTTTTCACATTTTCGCTTTATGTCTTTTGTATATTCAACACCATAGACATTTGTAAGCGACATTTGCAAAGTTGACGTCGAACTGAACGTCTGAGGGAACAGTGAGCATTGCAAATGGCCCGTGAATAAAATACGAGCGCTACGTTCAGCTCGGGTGAATCTCGTCTCTACGAGCTTCTTGTATCCTATTGCAAAATTAGAACTGATGCTTCTCTATATATCATGTTGAGAAATTTTATTTAACTGCCCTTAAGGGAATTTGCGAAAAGAAGATAGATTTCTCTAGATATGGATAAATTTTACATCAGTTTCAATTATAATGTTATCATTATTTTAGAAACAAATGGCGTTTTCTTTTTACCTCAAAACTCTCTAAACTTACTAAATATATCGATAAAAAAATTAAAAAATAACAAACTCCTTTAATATATAATAACTTATGATTTGACATATAAAATGTATATGTTATGATTTTCTTTACAGGAGGAAATCGAAGATAGGCCACGAGCGGCGACGTTTCTTAGTTCCCTTGCAGACTATTCCAACACCATCCCCACTGCTTCTGCAGCGGACCCCGATGCCCCTAAACCTGCGCCACCAGCCCGTATGGGAACCCTCATTGGAGTATATTTACCATGTATCCAAAACATTTTTGGCGTGATCCTCTTTATCCGTCTAACATGGGTGGTTGGAACTGCTGGTGCAATTCAAGGTTTCTTGATCGTGCTTACTTGCTGCTGTACGGTACGTTGTATATAAATAAATTTTATATGTTATTTTTTTTGTAAATTTATTATATGCTTGCGTTGTTACTATTTTATTTTATGTTACGTGGATAAATTATTTCAATAAACACATTGCAGACTATGCTTACTGCGATATCGATGTCTGCGATTGCAACAAACGGTGTAGTGCCCGCGGGCGGGTCTTACTTTATGATCGGTCGTTCGCTTGGCCCCGAGTGTGGAGGAGCGGTGGGAATGCTTTTCTATACTGGAACAACTCTAGCCGCAGCTATGTATATTGTTGGAGCAGTTGAAATTGTCCTAGTAAGTGAAGAATATATAGTCACGAATCACTAAAACTAAAAACTGAATGAATTATTACTTCAATTACTTTACATTATGCTACTACCGAAATTGTTATTAGATAACAGGAACAATTTATGTTTTCCGCAATAATTACTAAAAGCAATATCCGATCTTCAGAATATTTTCCAACATAAAATGTAACTTAAAGATACCGAGTCAGAAAAATAGTAAAATTTTACGATCTCATAAAACTTTACGCTTGAGTATGTATGTAGGACATATGACTGAAATACAACAAAACTTAAGAATGTTGGCTGTTTGAAATATGATCAATCCTTTAATGATTATTATGTTAAATATTTCTATTCATTGCATTCTATGGAAATGAATATCTGAATAAACTATTTTTTTGTATTTATTAGACGTACATGGCACCGTGGATGTCTATTTTTGGCGACTTTACAAAAGATCCAGAAGCAATGTATAATAACTTCCGAGTGTATGGTACAGGATTATTGTTGATCATGGGTATGGTTGTATTTGTCGGAGTAAAATTTGTAAATAAATTCGCTACGATTGCCCTCGCCTGTGTAATACTCTCAATAACTGCAGTGTACGTCGGTATTTTTGTCAACTTTAATGGAAATGATAAGCTTCAGTAAGTTATTTCTTATTCTTTATGAATATATAATATGTTATAGTTTATTAATATATTTTTATTGCTTTTAGAATGTGTGTGCTTGGAAAACGATTACTAAAGGATATTAGCATTGATAACTGTACAAAGGTTCCCGGTGGCGAATTACATCAATTGTTCTGCGTTAATAAGACCTGTGATCCTTACTTTCAAGCTCATGAAGTGTCCGTTGTTCAAGGCATAAAGGTAAATTAAAGTAACAGTAATAAGTAAAAATTTCTCAACTATAAAATATTCAATAATAATATTATAATATGTACGTGCTTCTTTATCAGGGCTTGTCAAGCGGAGTTTTCTTTGATAACTTACAAGATTCATTTCTACAACTTGGGCAATATATTGCATATGGAAAAGAACCTGATGACATTGAACAAATGGAGCGACCTACTTATAATCAGATTTATGCCGACCTCACGACGACATTTACTATACTAATTGGAATATTCTTCCCGTCTGTAACAGGTATGTTAAAATATTGATATTATCATTGTTATTTTACGAATATAATCGTTTTATTATGTAATTTATTATTGTATTATTATTTTTATAGTAAGTATTATAGACGAGTTACATATGACTATTAGATTTTAAATAAATGTGTGACCTTACTTTAATTTTTAAAACGGTAAAAGTAAAAAAATAAATGTCATTAACATGTATAATTTATTTTCTATTATTTCTATTAGGTATAATGGCTGGTTCTAATCGGTCTGGAGATTTGGCTGACGCCCAAAAGAGCATTCCTATCGGTACCATCTGCGCCATTCTCACTACGTCAACTGTATACTTATCTTCTGTGTTACTATTCGCTGGAACCGTTGACAATTTGTTATTACGAGACAAGTAAGCCTATTTTTTATCATATGTGTCTTTATGCTTATATCCTTGCACGTAGCCACTGTTTTCGCTTAGATCTTCTCTACCACTTTTTCCTTTGCCTTTACCAGTTCCATCAAAACGGTTTTTATGAGTGCCTGTATATTTTGAGGTATCGGTCATTCTATCAACAAAATTTGATTTGTCTACCTTAGTAGCTTTGGACGTATTAGGAGCACTTATTTTAGATAATTTATTCTTTAAATTTCCATCATCTAATTTCTTTTCTTTTGCAAGTAAATCAATAAACTGTAAAAATTGCTTAAAATCAATCGTTTTTGATTTAAATCGATGAAATAAAATGGCCGTGTCTGTTGTCGTTACATTTTTTCCGTCGATTATGTTTGCTTCCTTTAACCATTTATCAAGGTTAGTCAAAGTAATATTTTTACCATCACTTTTAGTATTTCCAAATTTCGCATAATCTTTAAATATATTTCCTAGAACTTTCTCTAAATTTTCAGCCATTGTTTCGATGAATATTTCTCTTTAGTTTAAATTTGGCTATTTACACTGTTTAGCGTTGGATGAAATAATTTGTTAGTTTTCAATACATTTTCTTAGATGTTCCAAAATATTATGAAATGAAATTTGTAAATATCATTTTATATGTGTGCAAATAGGCCAACTAGATATTATTTACTTTTCAGATTTGGTCAATCTATAGGTGGAAAACTTGTAGTGGCAAATATGGCGTGGCCAAATCAATGGGTGATTTTAATTGGATCGTTCCTTTCTACGCTTGGTGCAGGATTACAGTCCCTAACCGGAGCGCCTCGGTTACTCCAAGCGATAGCTAAAGATGAAATTATACCTTTTCTTGCTCCTTTTGCTGTATCTTCCAGTAGAGGAGAGCCGACAAGGTACGACAACATTTAAAATATTTTATAAATATCATAATAAGTACTGTATTGTTATTTAAAAATTATAATTTTACTAAAATAAACGCGTTTTTTTTTTAAAATGAAATTTATTTAATATTTTTATAAATAAATTTGTTCTTAAAGGGTCCCATTTACCACAACGATCGTTATGGTAAATGAGAGAATAGAAATAATAGGCAGTTTATGTTATTTTTTTTTATTATAGAGCCTTGCTGCTTACTATGGTGATCTGCCAATGCGGTATTCTCCTAGGCAACGTCGACATTTTGGCTCCATTATTATCAATGTTCTTCCTTATGTGTTACGGATTTGTAAACTTGGCGTGTGCTTTACAAACTTTGTTGAAGACTCCGAATTGGAGACCCAGATTTCGTTACTATCATTGGTAAGATTTATCTACAGTTCATAATCATACTATTATTTAGTTAAATAAATAAAACATGTAATTGCATTTACGTTAATATTTTCAAATCAACAGGTCCCTCTCTCTTGCTGGCTTAACGTTATGCATCTCCATTATGTTTATGACATCCTGGTTCTACGCACTGATCGCGATGGGCATGGCAGGTCTTATCTATAAATATATTGAATATCGAGGGTGAGTTTATTTCTGTCTACATTACTCCCTTTATTTTCTATTAATAACTTATTATATTTATAACACGTGTAAGTTATAGATTACACATAATATCGTCAATGTACCACGACAGAAACACCTATCCCAAATCTTTTATCTACTGAACGTGAATATAGAATGTTGTTTAAGATCACATTTGAATAATTTATTAAAGTTACGATCCTACGATCCTCTATAAAATAAATTAAGGAAATTGTTTTTTCACATAAATTACTTTTAGTGCTGAGAAGGAATGGGGTGATGGATTACGCGGTTTGGCCCTCTCTGCAGCTCGCTACTCGCTATTGCGCCTTGAAGAAGGACCTCCACACACAAAGAACTGGCGACCACAAGTTCTTGTCCTCGCTAAGCTCAACGATGAACTAAGTCCCAAATACCGCAAGATGCTCTCTTTTGCTAGTCAACTTAAAGCTGGTAGGTTTAAGCACATAATAATATAGCCTTATGGTAAAGTAAATATTGTTTATAATATTATTCATATATTTTGGCTTCTATTAATTATAAGGAAATTAAATTAGAATCTCCTCGGCTGTATTAACTTCTTTTTAAAAAAGAAACTACATACCATAATTTTCATATTATTAATTATGTGAAAATGATCACTTGCACGTTGTATATATTAGGGATAGGGGAAAACGATATGGCACGGACTCAATAAAAGGACAATTTCATTAAAAATCTACATAACTTGCCAGCCAACTTGTCATGTGAGAAATAAATGTAAAAGAAATAAATGTAAATTAATATAAACAAAAATATTTAATACGTAACTTTTTGTATTTTAGGAAAAGGTCTAACGGTATGTGTGTCGGTATTGGGTGGAGATTTTACACGTCGAGCGGGTGAAGCGGCTACTGCGAAGCAAAATTTACGCAAATGCATGGACGAAGAGAAAGTCAAGGGATTCGTTGACGTTCTTGTCTCTCATAGTATCGCAGACGGCTTGAGCCACTTGTAAGTTATTATTATATTTAAGAATCTAATGAAAACATGTTTTTAATATATTGAAAAGATTTTACTATAATTATAATGTTACCATATTATTTGTGTATTTTATAAACAAGTAAATTTTCCTCTATAAATAATAATCAACAGCGTACAAACAACTGGGTTGGGTGGTTTAAAGCCAAACACAGTGATAGTGGGCTGGCCTTACGGTTGGCGGCAGTCGGAGGACGAGCGCACGTGGCAAGTGTTCCTACATACTGTGCGAGCGGTTACTGCAGCGAGGATGGCCATGCTTGTTCCTAAGGGTATCAATTTCTTCCCAGATTCTTCTGAGAAGGTAAGCTGCTTCGCCACGTTCAGCAGTATATTTGTTTTGATCCTTCGGTAAAGTATTTAAAAAATACAATACAAATGTATTTTTCATTTAAAGTCAGTAGAGATTTCATTTATACATCAATCTGCTATAATTGTCAAAAACAAGAAAAATATATTACGATTAAACATAAAAATAGTTAATATTTTAAGTAACAAAAAGAATATTTTCAGATTTCTGGCAACATAGATATTTGGTGGATAGTGCATGACGGGGGTATGCTCATGTTACTGCCGTTCCTTCTGAAGAAACACCGCTCGTGGAAGAACTGCAAGATGCGCATCTTCACCGTGGCACAGATCGAAGATAATTCTATACAAATGAAGAAGGACCTTAAGATGTTCTTGTATCAGTTACGTTTGGAAGCCGAAGTCGAAGTTGTGGAAATGGTATTTTTTTTTTTAATTTTTGCATATTACATGCAACAAAAGTATTACATCCAACAGAATATGTTGCAAAGTTCGTGAAGAAATCAATCCTATGTGAACTTTGAACATTATTGAATTGCCAAAACAAAAAATTCCTCAGCATACTGCCAACTGATGTTACAAAATAATTTATACACGCAAAAGAATACCCTTGTTGTTTATCCTGTAAAATGGCTCTCATTTGAAATTAATGACTTTATCATTAAAAATCTGAACAGTACCATAAGTCTACTTAAAATTTAAATATTTTCAGACTGACAGCGATATCTCCGCGTATACTTATGAACGTACTTTAATGATGGAACAACGCAACCAAATGCTCCGCGAACTCCGACTCAATAAGAAGGAAACTCTTGGAATGGTAAGTAAATAAGCTATTGCATTTATATGTACCTCTATCTCTGTTTGAACCGAACTGTTTTGCGAAAACAAACCAATATATACTTTCAATGACCTAATATATGTAAAAGGATAATTTTAATTATTGTATAAATCAGTCTATTTATTATTAATACATTTATTATTTACCATTTCCACTGGTTGGTTTTTGCTAAACTAAATCCTGAAATGAGTCACTGAAGCCATTTGTGGATAAGCTAAATCCATATTAGCGGTGTTTATGTGCTATGTATTTGTACAAAAGCGTGGCTTGATATCGTGTAATAATAATAACTAATGCCGTTTGTCTATCGCTGCCGATACAGATGCAAAATTTGGTGGACTATCGCGAACAAAGTGCTGAGGAGAAATTGCCTTTGGTAAACAATACCCTCAAAGGAGTCCACTATTAATGCATTTTAGTTATTTATACCTCTTACTGTTAGTTCGAGCCTCATATCACTCTCATGCCCCCGCTTTGATCGGTAAACTTTCGTGAAAATTTAGCAAATCGATAAAATTTACTATAGTTCTATATGTTTTTATAATTGCGTATTCTTAAACATCCCTTTGATAATTTCTTTAATATACATATAAATTTCGTAAAACATTTTTCAAACACAAGTTTGTATAAGTAATTAAACACTGGTTGTTTATAAAATTAACTAAGGGAAGTCTAAGATTGTTATATTATCTTGCTTCTTCTATGTGTATATCTGTTAAATGATCACTTTCAACAATCATCAACATGCGTCATATCTGAAATCACTGACAAATCACCAGAACACTGGCTTTTGATGTCAAATATTTAGTTTTCTGTTATTATTACTACAAATATATTATCACAGATTTTCCTTATATACTTATGTATTTAGTTGTTGTGCACAGTTTCCCTCTTCGTATTTCTTTTGTATTCTATCTTTACCTTTACTTAATCCTAATTATTAAATATTAGATTTTATCTATTAATAATAATAGTAATGTGATTAAATGTATATTTTAAATAAAAATAAATGTATGCTTATTGTATTAAATGAATAATTAAGCAAAATGTAGAGCTTAAAACTTTGTGACATATTATTGTAATTTTTAGATGTTTAACTATATAACAAAATTACTGGATTTTTTTTAGTGAAATTTCAATGTATTAAAATTCATAGGTACAGGCTATTGTGGATCATCACCACGCTGATGTTAAAACAGCTAGCAAAGTGCGTTTCGCAGAACCTGGTTCTGAGCCCCTACCTGATGACGCTCCATCACCTCCTCTCGCCGAAAACGATGACAAAGATAAGGACGATAAGGTTAATATTAATATGTTACTATTGCTAGATGTAGCTTTGATAATATTTAAAAAACTTTGAAAGAATATCGTATGTCCGATTTCGATCTAAATCCCCATTATATTACAAATAAAAAATTATTGAACGGAATTATTATAATGTGAATAATTTTACCAAAATCATTGATTATTAACAATTGCAATATAATAAGGAGCAATTTTACATTGAATTATTGTATGATTTTTCAAGTAAAAGAGTGTTGCAAAAGCTAATCATTCGCTATATTCACGTATACTTTATTTGAGTGCATTATTATTTCATAAATGGACTTATTTTCGATTATATTTCTTTTCTCATCAAGCGTAGCACTCTATAACAATTAAGACGTAACGACAAAGAATTACGTTAATATCAGATGTTGCAAGCAAGCACTTGCTTTCAGCAACCGATATATTATATGCACAGCTTACTTATTCACGTTAATTTTATTTTTATTTATTTCTGTTGAGTTCTGCATCGTTATAGCTAACCATAACGAGTCCTAGCGAATTTACACACGGTGGTCATATGTTTGGCAATGAGTTCATCCGCATTAATTTGTTCACTTTAGTTCCTCATACCACATTAGCTATGAGTGGATGTTTGTATGTTAGTAGTCAGTGACTGTTTTACAATTTACATAATATATGACATCCCGTGTTTCATTCGCCTTGAATCCGTCATGTGCAACGCTCGGTACAATATGGAAACGAAACGAAATTTCCAAAACGGAAAATAATTGGGGTAAATATTAGGACGAATTTCGAAGTAGTTTGTTGCACATAATCGATTCAATGTGGGACTCGCCCGATGAACGCTCGCAGTGTGAGTCGCCGCTGCCCGACGTCGAGAATCACAAGGAAGGCAATCCCAACGGAGACGCGCTCAACCAGAAGCCTAACATGCCCAATATTACACCGTGAGTATTTCCTCTCTATACATTATACCTTAATATTGATGATCAACTAAATTCTGTTGTAAATGTTAAAGTGAAATTAAAAAAAGAATTAAATTGAAATTTAATGGTACATTTTCACTATAAATACTTGCTTGCGTAATAACTTACGTAACTAACGAAAACGGTAAGATTAGACAATCTTACCGTTTTCTGCATAACCGGGGGTGTGTTTTTAAATCCCACTATATTGAAATTTCTCCAACTGTGCTATGAGAAATTCTAAATAGAATACGTTTAAAAACGTATGAAACGTAGAAACGAAGGAACAAAATAATTTAATAAATATTTTTCATTATTTGGTTAAAAATCTTTCAAGGGTGTTAAATAGTTCTTTTACGACAAATGGATCAAAGAATATTTACTTTTATTTTATAATATTTCGTACTCTAGTGACGAGGGCACAGTGCGCAGAATGCACACAGCTGTGAAGCTGAACGAAGTGATAGTGTCACGCTCGCACGACGCACAACTGGTTATACTGAACTTGCCTGGCCCGCCGCGAGACACTAAGCTCGAGAGGGAGTCTAACTGTTAGTATATATTTAATTAAACAATTTTTTCATCAAATTCCCAAAGAGACTTTTTACCCGAAATTTCAAGATTGAGAAGGAGCAGACGTCGTTATTTGAAATTTAAAAAACGCGGCATTATACCCTAAATAAAAGAAGCTTGTTATTATGCTAATTTTCTATCGTCTCATCTAAATTAGCCTCTATTGTTTATGGTAATAATAAAACCGTCTTAATGATTGGTCTTAAATGTTTTGGTTAGGACCAACGCATTGGGCAGACACTTCAACCATGTTTAGAGAAAATCGTAATTTTGAGTTCAGATTAAAGAAAATTGCAAAGGTCTATAGGTGATTAAAAATTGGCAAGAAATTATTCATGAATCGTACCAAGATATAGTTACTCGTATATCACTTCCATCAGGCAGAAGTAACAAGCGACGCCATCATGACCTAACCTATGAGAAATATATTTCTGTATATACAAGCCTTCAACATGTGATAATAGTAGAACTGAGAATTGTATGAGAAACAAAAATCCGGAAAAACCACAATTTTGGTATAAACTTACCAAACTATAACTGTAACTGCAACTGTGTTGTACTTTAAAGTTGCCAAATAACTTACTTTAGTAGGCTTAGAATTAATTTATACGTCGGATATCATATGGTTCTATTATTTTTTTCTTTTTCTAGACATGGAGTTCCTGGAAGTATTGACAGAGGGCTTGGAGAAGGTTTTGATGGTGCGCGGAGGAGGTCGCGAGGTTATCACAATTTACTCGTGAATATCCACTATCAATATTCACATCTCTACGTATATTGAACTATCAATACAGTCGTTCGCGCTCTATTGCGCAATCTACAAATGTCTATGTGATTTGTTTATATTACATACTATATATTTTAAATGTTCTTGAACAATCCGTATTATTAATCGCTTTATATAACATCGCATAATCTATTCTTGGCAACGCCTGAGATTATATTATTTTGCAATTCATTTATACTGTATCTACTATATTTTCTTATATCGATGTACTATGTACGAGTGTGTTAGTATTAATTTTTGTTATATTTTATGGTTAGATGATAATTTAATAAAATTTATTCACTGTTGTATACATACATACTTATATGTATGTGTGTATGTATGTTGAACGTGCGAATCTAAATGAGCCTTAAATTAGTTTAGCTCGGAGTTTGTTCTGTTATATAGATTAGCTATAAGTGCGAATTTAAATATAAGTTGCCGACACAGCGGATTTACTCTGACTCTTCGATTTTATTTTTTATATAAATGTTGAAGAAATTGTAGACAATTTACACCGTTTACAATCATGGGATATTTTATCTAAATTAAACTTTGTAAATAGTTATTTTGTTCTAAGAATATTGTCTGCTCAAGTTAAAGATACCATGGGACTGAAGATTGGTGAAATTTAAATGTTTACTTCCCAGATCATTATAGAAGACCTAGTCATTTACAGACACTAAGAATTATGTTCGATTTATATACAACATTTTCTATTTATGTTTTCACGATATCATATAAACTACATCATGGACGTTAAATATGGTTACAAATAACTCTTACATTTTCCATTTAGTTCTTATTAATAGTGTCAAACTCGAAAATTATTACGCACATTCGCGTAGTTAGCTAATTTCTTACTGTGATCATTTATATAACGTTTATGTCAGCTATACTATAGTTATAACGCCCGTACTTACAAACGTGGGTGTTTTATACGTAAGAAAACGATAATTCTTCTTTAAGTATGTATCTTCTTATTAGATAAGGGACACCACATTCCTTGTCAAGATTTTTAGTTAATAAGGCCTACTTTTAAGAGATGTTCAGATTATGTATCTATAACTATCTACTTAATAGGTATAGAAAATACTTACTCATCCTCGGACATTGAAAACCCTATTGCTTTAGATATAGCCCAATGATGAAAAACTAAATATAATATGATGTCTTATAAAATGTTAGACACCAGTATTTACAACTAAAAATTGTAATAATAAATGAACCCTATATATTGACACTACTTATATCTACTATACCTACATATACAAAAAATTGTCAATTTTCATTTGGATGTCACTATGTAAGTCCTACGTAATGAATATTAGGTTACTGCCAAATAGAATTCGGTGTTGTAATTTCCTAGTCCTAAGCAATTAGGTAGTTAATTCTAAATTCACCGATCGGAGATTCATATTAATAGACATTAGAATGATTATTGATTATTATAGATAGTAAGTATAGTGCATGATCAATTTTGCGGTTCGTAGGTGAAGATAAAATAGGTTAGTTCTCAATGCCTATAAAAGGTGTCTTAAGGCAGTAACTGCTATTTCATTGTAATATTGTGTATTTTAACCCTAATATTTTAATCATCTTAATAAACTTGTAAAGTATCCCTACCAGAATACAACAATCCCTAGGCGTTGTTGAATATTTACACCAACGGAAGATTTATTTACTATTTTAATCGGAGTTGTATTTTATAAAATAATTATATAATTTTGTATAACTTGTGTTTATAACTAAGGTTTAATAAATATATTTAAAACACGTGATACTGCCCTAAAAACAGGCATTTCGTTACTGATACAAAGAACTTTAAACAAATCTTACGTATGCGTGCGACGTCTATGCAAAACTGTAAAAAACCATATTTAAAAAAAACATTTTGTGATATGATCCTTAAAAGAGAGATAAAAAAGATTTATTTACTAAAAGATGTTGACCTTAAATATATCTATCTTACAAAAAATGTGAATGTTTGTCGCAGTAACGAAAAAATCCTTTAATATATAAATGGTTAACTACACTTTGGTTTAATATAGATGTAATAATATGTATATTTTAGATATTTTATGCCGTAAATAACACAGTGATACGTTGTGTGATCAATATGGAAGGGTACTTGACAATTGATACATAACAAATTTCTCTTAATAAAATTAAGTAGATATATCTATCTATTACGTCGCAATATATAAAAGATTCTTCTAAAGATACTATTACGTATAAACATATATGTGGATGTGTTCTTCATCACCTAGTGATATAAAATAAACAGAGTCATTAAATAGTTTACATATCTTCATTTTACATAGCCATAAACAATAGATTTATGAAGGACTACTGTTTTAAAAATTATGCCTATTAATAGGCACTAAATATTTAGACTCCCGATTTAGAACACCCCATGTTGATATTAACATGTTTAATCTAATTTCAAAATTCAAATATGAAATATGTAAATCAATATTTAACACTATAAATAAAGTTTTATTTATAACAAAAATAATTTTAACATATATATTTAAATAAATTCCCATCGATTGCATACGGTATGATGTGTACATCACATTTCTATGTGCCAAAGTTTAAAATATATCTACAAATATGTCGATGGGAATTTCTAACTATACCTAATCTACTAAGTAGAGTTATAATAAATTGATTCAATTTACAGTTCAATGAACTTGCGTGTATTCATATTAGCTTTCAGAATATTGTGTGGTAGCGACTATAAGTTGATAGCTAGAAGTGCCAAGTGCACATAGTCACTCACATCTTCAAATATCGTGTTCGTAAATGCAGTATAATTAAAGTAACATATTTATAAGATTTTAAATTATAAATTTAATTATACCTAACTCTATCGAGTGTCTTGTAATTTAAATAAATAAAAAATGTCTATTTAGAATTAGGCTGTGAGCCAGCGTAACACATTCATTAAAAATTGACATTTCAAGCTAGAGTTGCTGTGATACACCTTTTGGCTATTAAATATAGCATTTACATTCCTGGCTATAGCTTGTATTGGTAATGACTAGATACATGACGTTACAGGTTAGTGCCTAATCAGTTCATGATTGTACTTAGATGCACTTTTAAATTGTAGCCAGGAAATTTAACCTAATTTTTGTTTAATTATATTAATATTTCAAAATATACATGTTCCGGAACGGGTACCTATATGTTCCGTTAAATTGTCGACGGTTAATATATTTAAAGAATGGTTCAACATTATACCTACTAATTTATAATTTAAATTGTAATAAAAAGTAACCTTTTGATCTGGAAATTTTTATCTGAATACATAAGAGTTTTAAATTAAAGCTGTCTAATAAATTATTAAAATAAATATTCAAATAATAATTCTAGTAAATTAGTCCGTGAGTAAAATTTAAGAAAAGATGTTATGAGTATAATAAAATAAATTATAATTAAATATAACAGGCTTTTACTTTACACCCTTCACAATGCAATTGTGTAGCATAGTTCGTAACTTTAAAGAATAAACGTAGGTATTCCGTAAACGGTGAAAGTTCTTTACCGAACTACCTATCTGACAAAAATGTAAAAATGTTGTTATATACAGACACATGTTAAAATTCCATCCATTTTTTTCACAGGACTAAATAATAAATGTTAACATTTTTTAGATTTTTTTTCTTTGTTAGGTTCCGTACTTCAAAAAAAATTACCTAATTTCTGTATCTCAAAAAAATTTCATCCTGTTTTAGGATCACTTTGTTGCTTGTATCTGTATTCTGTATGACTGTCAAGACAAACAGATAAAATAAAACTCGTAATTAAACGTTCAGTAGGTTCGTTTTTGCCACGTAAATGCTTTTTTAAAAGTTGATATATTCCAATTAGGCCCGGTCCAACTTTGAGAAGTTCAATCGTCAAATCCAATTTGGCTGGGTAGCGTTCGGAAAACTACGAAATATCTGCTCGTCCAAAATACCTCAGTGCCTTAAGACAAAAGTCTATAATCAATGTATGTTACCAGTGATGACTTGAAGGCGCAAAAGCGTGGTCTCTTTTTTTATGTGCCTCATAAAGAAGCTCAAGGTTTATGCTCGGAATTAGTATGGAGAGGGCTATGCTCGGAATTTCAATGCGAGATCGTGTGCCCAACGAGGACGTCCGTGTATGATATTTAATTTTTAAAAAAAAACGGAATTGTACATTTAATTGTAAGGATTCATTCAGTCAATCAGTTCAAGTGGTATGCAATACGAAATGCTTGGGAAATATGAAAAAGGTACTTGGGTTTTCTTGTGGCTAATAATTGAAAAAATATTAAATTCAAAAAAATACAAATTCCAATACTCAATTTGGTAAATGCTCTTTATTTATGGGATTGCCAAGGACAAAAAAACATATCTATGTGCTATCTTTTTTTTTTGAAAATATAATCTACATCATCATGAACTGATATTTCCTTCCGAATCTGTGAAAAAAATATTATTTAATATTTAAATGTATTAAAATTGGCTATTACTTAAGAAAAGCTAAGCTCTTAGATATCTTAGAATGAGCACATTTTCACCTAGCAATAACATTAGTTTATTTTTGCTATGACTAAAGATGTAACAAACTAGTTTGATTTGACTCTCATCTTAGTTGCCAATAGAGCTTTATATTTCCTAATTAATTAAATGACATATTTTACATCAATATTACAATTAGGGACTTAGGAACTATAATAATAATAATAAAAACTATTGGTATATATATATTTTATTAAGGCTAAAATCCAGACTAGAAAAATATGTTATTTTTATAGAGTATATAAAAATTTCACTATATTGCAACATATATGTATATTTATATCACAAATTTATTTCACTTTCTTTAACTAGACAATCACACTAAAAAATCATATTCAGTTCTTTCTTAAATTGCTACATGTTTTTGATAATAATGTTTGTATGTATATATATCCATAACATTGAATATTTAAACTTAAACTAAAGTATCATTAATAACTATGGTATAATTCAATTCATGCTACTATAGTAATAACTATATTAATGGTCTAATTATAACATAAGGAAAACCAAATTTCTTATTGTTATTCAGTAAATATGTAACATAAAGACAGATCATTTAAGTTTCTGAGTTACAAATATTGTTTCGTAGATATTCCTGAAGCCCCGACATATTTTTAGATATACATAACTGGCTGAGTATAGAGTACTTCAAACTTACAACTTTCATTTCAAGTATTTTTAAGTGCCTCTTCTTCATAACCTGTGGTCCAATTAGTTGTTCATTGTCAGCGCAATAATGGTCTGGCAAATGTATAAGTATTGCTGTGCTTCCTTTTCTGATTGACTGTGATTTCCAATTAAATGTATTATTTCCTGGTCCAGCAGGATGCACCATTATATCAATTAAATATGTGTCATCAGAACAAAAATTAGGCAAAACAACTGCTGTAGACAATTTCTCAGATACATCTATTACAGATATAACATTGTCAACAATCTTGTCTATAATATTTTTAATTCTAGAATCTTGTAACACAGGCTTAAACCATTGATCTCTTGCCAACAGTGGGCCAGAATATTCTTTACATTCCAATGATAATGCTGTATCAATAAGATGCATTTTTTTTAAAACATCATTACTGTTTATCTTAGCCATATATTCAGCACTAAATATGTTAGAAACTAATTTTAAAGGATAATAACCACAGTATATACAGGACAAAACAATTGAGCTCAGATCATCAACATTTATTTTATGACAATTTTCTAGTAAAACTTCTTCAACTAAAATCCAAAAGTCAGGAATAATTGGTGCTGAATATAAATATCCATAAGGATATATAAAAGATTTTAAAAAACTGGGTGAGACATTTCTCATATTACTTATAAAATATTTGGCACATATACTTAATATATGTTTATTACAAAGCTTAAATTGAGTACAGTAGTTTAAAATACCAATGACTAAAACTTGTGACTTAATTTTGGAACTTTTTAGTTTTAAAAACTTCTCTATTGCTGCTTCTATTTGCGGGTCATTGTATTTCAATTCTGTAAATTTTGTAACAATATTCAATAATTCATCATCATCTAAATTGTGTATATTTGCATGAAACCAATGGCCTACAATAGTATATAATTTTATAGAGAATAATCTCTCCACCAAAAAGACATCCAATATATCTTGCATTGCTGAGACATTTATGTGGCACCATAATTCTGACAGTTTTAGTTCTAATAATGACACTATTGGCTTTTTGCTAACTGTCAAACCTGGCATAATTTTAAATATTTCAACTATATTCTTTTGATTAATCTCTTTCTCTTTACTAACAAATCCAACCCACAGTTTATCAATTGTCTCACAGTACTTTTGATGATTTTTATTTTTAATGAGAAAAAAAGTGAACTCACATAATTGTTCTATACTGAGCTTATTATCAAGTACTCTTAAAAACAATTCATCACAAAACTTATACTTATGTGGCTCCATAATAGAAGAAGTAGTTTTCAAAACATTCAGTATTGTCTGAGTGTCTTCAGTCTTCAAAACAACTTTAAGAAGCTTTTCTAGTATAGCACCTTTAGCAAAATTAATGTGGATACTCTGATCAGTTGTCATATTGATGTTTCCACCTTTTTCTAAATCATATATTCTTTCAATAGCGCCTAGAGCAATATTTGGAGTAATTTTTGTACATTTCGTTATAAGTGAAAATACTTCTCGCAGATCGGTACACTGCTTAAATTCTTCTTGAATTAAATGATAACTCAAAGGGTCGCTCGAAACTTTTGAAAATTCGCCCGATGTAGAGATATTTAATTCTTCCAAATCTTTCAATCTTCTCACCACAACCGGAAGTTCATGAACATTGTATCCATTTTCAATGAAAATTGTACTGTTAATGAACTCAGGAGATGGATTTTTGTCGTCACTGAATGTTCTAGTGAAGTTATTGTATATTGCCGACAACGTATTGTAGTTACCTCCCATAGATATAACATTATTGCGAGCTTTTGAATACGAGCGCCAAAAAATAAGTGTCATCGTGTCATAAAAAATTGCTACTATAATCTACAAAATTATTACTTCAATTAAAACATATAACATAATTTTACAAAACAACGCAAAATTAACTACGACATCTCAATTGTTCTGTCAAAACGCAAAAGTGACAGTGCATACACAAATGCAGTGCTACCAGTACTGTTAAATAATTAATAAAAAAAGAATAATTAAATAATTATTATAACATTTTAAAAAAAATCTGCAGAACTTAAATGATTTTTATGTACTTAAAGTTAATAAATAATGACTTTATTAATTTATTTTATAATCTATTTAAAAAATCATTTAAATTAAAATGACATTTGAATTTTGACAGTATGTTTTAACAGTCGTCTCGTGATCTCTCTTGAAGTTTGTTGTGGACTGATAGTCGCGCTGTATTATTATTTCAGGTATTTTTGGTTTTATGTTTTGTAAATACTTTTAAATACGATTAACTTATAACTGTCATGTATGTTAATGTGACGTTTTTATTTGTATTGCTCAAGTTTTATTATGTTTAACTATATGTTTTAATTCCTCGGCCCTTATTTTTCATTTTTTGTTGCAGAAGAAAGATTTTCTGTGGAAATGTTTAGTAATGCCTGAGCAAGCTGTAAATGTAAGTTAAAAAAATTTAAATAAATTATTTTTATTATATTTATATAAATTTACTTTGTATTGTAATAGTTTTAAATTTAATATATATTTTCAATAATTTGTGTAGTATAGTAATATAATAATTTATTTATATATCAAACCCAATCCTGATATTAAAATCTTTGCCTAGATTTCAACATAAATCAATTGTGAATATTGAATCTATTTTAATCATTATAAAGAATTTTATTTATTTAAGAAAAAAAACAGTATTTAAATAATTGCGCAGATAATATATTGTTTTATAAGATATATTTTATATTAATACTGATAGTTTTTAAATATTTATATATTTTCATTTTTTATATTGACAAGAATATAGTGAGCAATTTGTAATCAGGTAAATAAATTTATTACATGTATACATATAAAATATTTTTTTTATTTTTTGTTGTTCTCAAGATCAACTTAAAATTTTGTCACAATGTTATTATAGTCATTACTAATGAAACAGTATTTAATAAAGAAGTTTTTAAAGATATACATGCAAATGTTTAATCAAAAATATAAATACCACACTCGAATTAAAAAACTAAATTTACTAAATATTGCATCATACAATTTTAATAAAGTGTACAATTGTACAAACTACTGTCATCTCCATCCTCATAAAAGTATCATAAATAAACATTGTATGTGTAATAATACAATGTGATACATTACACTAACAGATACTAAACATAAAACCTGACCAATTAGAATGCTCTCAGTTATTGCATGTAATTAAACACAAAGGACAATATTGTATGAAGGTGCTATTAAATACCTACAATTTACTAAATCTTAAACCAAACACAAATATAAACTTGATAACTACTAAGATTTTTACTCCAGTATTTATCTTGATAAAGGTTTTTATTAGGGTTATTATCAACCTAGTGTTATCTAATTTTTGTTTTGCTTTACAGTACATTTTTAAACAGTACATGTACAGTCTTTGATATGTGTCAATTACGTAAACGTTAATATAAACATATCAAATTTCATGAGGGTGGCATTATTATTTATCATATCAATTTTTATTTAACATTTTGTAGAATAGAATAGCTCTTTTTGGAGCTTATAATAATCCTAACTATTGAAACATTGATAACTTATCAAAACTCTTGTCATACCTTTATCAATACAATTACACTAACCTGTATATACATTGCTATGGTAATCAGCAGTTATATTATTTATTTAGATGGGAAAACAATTAAAATGGGGCATTGCCGGTGTCGGAATGATAGCACACGACTTCTTAACAGCAATGGCTACACTGCCAGTGGAACAGCACAAAGTGATTGCCATCGCCGGCAAAGACCTAGATCGTGTTCACAGATTGGCCACGCTACATAATATCGGTACCGCCTATGAAGGCTATGAAGCCATTGCCAACGACAGTGACATAGGTAATTTAAACATAAGTCAAAAATTTATTATTATGTCAAGTTTTTTTCTTTTTAATTAATTTATTATCCTTGTTATTGCCGTTAAAGGTGAGGTCACAAGCGAGGGGATTTCTTTTTTCCTTCTTTATGTCGTTTTCCAATATTTTAGCGTTATACGTTAGTTTTCCCGTAAAGACCATAATTTTTTTTAAATGATTTGATTTTTTACACCTAAATATTGTTTAACTATTCTTTACAAAATTTCAGACATTGTTTTCGTCAGCGTTCTTAATTTACAGCATTTTGAAATAGCAAAGTTAATGTTGGAAAATGGTAAACATGTTCTATGCGAAAAGCCTATGGGAATGACATTTAAGCAAACTAAATGTCTCGTGGATTTGGCAAGAGAAAAAAAACTCTTTCTTCTTGAGGGGATGTGGTCAAGGTTCTTTCCTGCTTACGACGCTTTAGACAAGCACATTGCTAGCGGTGGGCTTGGAGACATCTATCACATAAATATACAATTCGGGGTGGAAATTAATGACATTGAAAGAAATTTGTAAGATATTTTTATTCTCACTCACCACATCGTACTGGGTTTATTTACATTTAATTTAATGCATATCACTCACAGCTCTTTCTATTTTCTTATTTAGTAGAATTTATTTGCAAATTATGAGATTGTAACATATTCTTGAATTTTCCTAATTTTTTGTGGATACCTCTTTTTAGAATATACACGAAACGTTAGCGACAAAATCGTTACACATTGACGCTTCTGCCATGAATAGTCGACGAATGTCTGAAATCGTGATTTACTACTATTTGATAACAAATATATGCTTGTATATTAATACATAATATCACACTATAAATATAAAGTTATTTTTAATTGAGTTCAAAAAGTTAAAAAAAAGACAAAATATTCAATTAATATGTGATATTACGTTGCAGAATGAAAGACTTAGGGGGCGGTGCGGTACTAGACTTAGGCATATACATGTTACAACTTCTACAGTTTATATACAAAGAACCGCCTACAGACATTATGTGTACGGGACACCTAAGTAAAATTGGCGTGGACGAGTCAATATCTTGCGCTTTCAAATACAGGGATGGTAGGACAGCCAACATAGCGGCTCACACTAGAGCCACAATGGCGAACAGAGCTGAGATCACGGGAAACAAAGGCACCATTTTGGTATGTTTTTTTTTAGTTTTATAGGACACGTGCTAACTATAATATCGTAAAAAAGTAACCAAATTTCTGAATTTAAAATACTAATTAGTATTTTCCGTAATCCTTGTACGTAATTTTAAGATAAACTAATTTGATTAATTACAACCAGTTCGCCTTAAATACGATAATTATTTTTCTTGTTGTGTCATAGTGACATAAAAATTTTACAGATTATTTTTTTCTTGGTATCGTAATTATATGTTTATTCATCTTGTTACTATTTGCACTGATCACCTTGATCTCCTTGAGCCATCAAGGACGAGCCATTGACGTATTTAATGCATTTCAATATGAACTAATATAAACATTAAACAGGTGTGGGCCAATAAACTGCTATTTATGCATGAAGAGGTCGTGGCGCAGCGGCTCACTTTTTACTATGAAGGCGACGACTAACGGGTTCGATTCCCAAAAAAAAATTATTTTATTTCATCTTCATCATCACGTAATACCTCTGAATTGCTCAGAAAATTAAGAACGGAATGTCTTACCTCTAAGTCCTGTCTACCTTGTTATATGCGAAAAGTAGCTTGAAGCTATTTTTTTTTAATTTATATAATCGCTCTCATACGCAGTATTACTATGTAGAATGACATACAAACAGTATATATACTATATTCGTGGCCTTATAATACCTAAAATGCTCCCGGATTTTTCCTTAACAAAGTTAAACGTCAATAAGGCTACTTACATGCTATACAGCCACGGCTTTCAGCTATCAACATATACACAAACATATCACTCATTGTCAGTCATCGGTCTTAACGAATATATTATTTTGTTAGGATTTATTTTAAATACGTTATAATAATCTCCTTATTTGATATAAAAGTACAAAAGTATTATTTATCTCTCTTATCTCATACTTTGATGGATTTGATTTGGCAAGAATGTTAAATATAGATATCTACGGAATAACCAATCTTTGAAGTGGCTTTGTAAATTTTAAAGTTCATTGACGTCGAAAATACTTTTATTGAACTGAATTTCATATTTAGTCTAACTTTTTTTTTTTCTGTCTTCACACTTTATCCCGCACATGGCAGAGTAGGCAGAGGAGGAACTGCAAGAACTATAGGAAACTAGTGTTAAGACACTCTGTAGCTTAGTCCATGCTTTCTCCGTCCCTGATTTCCGCCTTGTTCGAGGCATTGCGTGTTTAGCGGCGGAACTCAACGCCACGCTTTGTCTAGTTTCCTGAAAGAAAATGAAAATAGAAAAAAACCATCTTCCCTGAGTGGAAATCGAACCGACAAGTCTTCTAACCTATTTATTTTATTATAATTTTGAGTTTAAATGCATGTAGCGAGCCATAACAGACGCAGTGGACTAAATTTGACCAAATTGGCAAGCTACATTATATATCTTAACGTATATTTTGTTTTGTATTTATTATAAGTATATTTTGTTATAGCCAGATGAAGTTATATCTACTCAGAAGAGCCACTTACATTTTAGTTTTAGATAATGTAGTTTCCAAAACGCGACCTTTGAAACTCCTTACAGCTTTCGGTCCTTCTCCTCTTTAGACACACAGAGTACGATTTTTTTTAACTAATACGTTAAGATATATATATATATATATATATATATATATATATATATATATATATATATATATATATATATATATATATATATATATATATATATATATATATATATATATATATATATATATATATATATATATATATATATATATATATATATATATATATATATATATATATATATATATATATATATATATATATATATATATATATATATATATATATATATATATATATATATATATATATATATATATATATATATATATATATATATATATATATATATATATATAAAATATGAGGACCGCCGTGGCGAAAAGGCATAACATCTGCCGGTAAATTTCGACGCTTGTGATGAATTGTTTAAAAATAATAAAAAATAAATCATAACGTTACTTGCCTTTCTGATAAAAAAAACTGTTAAATGCCAATCAAAAGCCAGGCGCCACTTTGAGTGCGCAGTTATTCACGCAAACTCTTTTCGTACAAGCGTGTGACTACAACCCGTACTCGCTGTCTCGTAAGTCCTGTCGCTGCCTAGGCCATTAGGGTTATAAGCATTAACCTCACAATAAAATAAAGAAATCATTTTCTCATTTCGCTGTCGCACCAAAATGCGATAGTAAGCTAAGAAAGAAGAGGATGGAGTGTTACACTACATTCTATTAATAATCTGACATTAAGGAATAAAAACAATATATAAGAGTTTCCATTACACGCAACGGACAACACATAGCCCTCGTAAAACGTGCATATAAATGCAATGTTGATATTATCAGTTTATGAGTTTATGTTGTTCACTACTCTTGGCTTACTATATACCTACATAATATAATGTGCTTAAAAAGGATTAATATAAAACACACAATGTTAATTTCTGTATAACCTGTGTGATGTGTTCAATTATACCAAAGAACCGACTTTTATTAATTTATTTTATTTTTAAATTATAATGTCAGTAAATAATGGCGAAAAGATTTATATCATGATAGTTGATAAACACTATCAACTAGTATCACAACACGTATATTTATGTGTAATACACCTGGCCTTATCCCAATTCTCAATGTGTACCCTTGAAGTAAGTGACATTTGGATGCAACTTATTTAAGGTTATATACAGTAAATGATTAACGCAAAAGGTACCTTTAATTTTAATGATAAAATACTCACGATAGTTACTTTTTTATTCCTGTTGGTTGTTGGTTCACTACTATCTGTAGTATTCGAAATTTCATACACTATTCAATAGAACGCGTTGTATTGAATAGCGTAAGGAATTTCTAATACTAGGTTCTCTCTTAAAAGTATTAATTCAATTACATCCTATACCTATATCTATCTGTGAATGAAAAAAAAAATATTTCAATTCCGATATCTATAGTAAAATATATATAGGAAAAAAGATAAACCTTATGTACTCCTTGAACGATTTCTTTGCTTGACTGCTTTATGTCGGATATCATTGAATTGAAAATCATTATAATTTATATGTTATCTGACTACCTCAGAAAAATTATATTTTTTGTCGAACATATACCTATATATAAATGTTCATTTCACGGAGACGCCATAATATGCGGTCGGTAAAAACCATCGTTTTGTCCGTTATGACAGAAATATCTATCAAAACTACCTTGTCACTGCACTGCAGTAGTATTTATTTTAACTAATTTTAATAAGTATACGTGATTATTTCATAAATATCTTGCATATTGTTTTTCACTTTTCAATTTATTATAGGCAAACAGGTTTTTCTTTTTTACAATATTTTTTTGTTATTTTCATTTTTAATAATTAGGATTTCTTAATTTTTTTTAATATTTCGTTTTAATGCTTGTAAATTCTAGCTCGACTACTTTTGGTGTCCGACGGTGCTACATATATCCGCAGCAAACAGTACTGAGTGGACGTTACCTAAAGGCAAATACAAATTTCATTTCCACAACAGTGCTGGTCTAAGTTACGAAATACAAGAATGTTGGGATTGCCTTAACAAGGGTAAGCATTAAATCAGGCAAATGTGAATCTTTCACTGTAGAAACCTTGTCTTTCATGCGGCCCGTCTAAGTCCTTATAAATAAAGTAGATAAATTAATAAAATTCTAAGAGATACAAGGTTCATTTACAGTGTTTCTAGAAATAATAGTTATATTTAAATTGTTATGAAATAACCACAGAATATTCTTTCTTATGACATATATATTTTTGATGCATATATCGTGAATATTGTGTGATAATCGGCCGACACACAACAACGTACAAACGATTTAATTATTATTGTGATTTTTGTGTTTTTGTAACCAAATATCATTAAAATCCTTCACAATGGATATTATTAAATATAATTCTAATTATATCCGTTGCTAATTCGCTTCATTTCAACATTATAATTTTATAATGCTTTTGTTTAATGTATCCGACGACATAGCGCAGTGGACCAGTATCTGTAACAGTAAATGCGACGGCTGACTGTGGATTCGATCCCCACTCAGGAAAACATTTATATTTTATTATATTTTTTGTTTATTAATCTAAATATATATTTTAAATATTTTATTTAAATGAAATTGTCAACATTTTATACAGCATTATTCTATCTTGTACCAATTTTTTTATCAAAGTATATGTTAGAATGGAACTGAATGACTTTGTGATTTATTTTTATATTTTAAATTAGATTAATTAATGAATTCCCATGAATATAATAGCTTTTTCAATTATTATCGTATAACATAATAATGTACTAAACTTGATAAGTGAGTCTAATTAAGTGGCTGTTTATATTAAAATTTATATAAATATAAGCATTAAACATTGAGGCGGTAGCTCAGTGTATCTCAGTTTAGCTTAGACTAAGCGTAAAGTTGTGGCTTTGCCTTCTTCCCCACATCTCGAAATAAAAGGAAGTTTAAGTAGTGTACCTACCTTAATACTAGGTTCCCTAATAAAAGAGAAAATATGAATGAGTCTAAACTGGTAAAAATAATGAATAAATTGTTCTATAACTTAAACAAAGGTTAAAATCCACCTTAAAAACCGTAACAATTGATGAACTTTAAAACAATATTCTCCAAATAGTTAGTTTTGGTGACTGTTTTTTATTTTGTACAATATATACATATATCATATAGTGCTTTAAACGCGTAATTATAAATGCTATAAAAATATATTACATATATAACAATATTTTATTATTAATTGAATTTTTTTTTGCAGGTTTACTCGAAAGCCCCAAAATGACTTTGGACGAGAGCGTTTTGCTATCAAAATTAACCGACACAATAAGAGCACAACTCGGTGTACTCGATAATGCAATTTAAACTAAATATGATATACAACATAGTACAAATTATATTGCCAGTATAGTATAATATTATAGGATAGACTTGGTAAACATGTAAATACCAAAATGGCTACAAATTATTACTAATAATATGTTTAGCGAACAAATTCAGTATTTACCTCAACTAACTGTGATTCATGTGTGTTGTGACACGTATTACGTTATTTAGTAATAAATATATGCGTATTTAATGTATTTTATGTAGTTTTATTTTTAATTTATTATTATTTTAAATATAATTGATATATTATTATTGTATTTATTAAATATATATGTGTGATGATGTATAATGCTAATTTATCTATTTCTATAACAAGTGACGAATAGTGTTTGAGCACGCTATATCGTGAGGAACATAATTATGTTCGTTTACAACTATATTTTTATATGTTTACCAGATATTCCATTATTTAGCACTTTTAAATATAACTTTAGCTGTTCATAATTCATAAACATTTTCGTTTAAAGCATGTAAATGAGTGTAAAAGGGAGTACCTTAGCGTTCTGTGCCTACCGAGATAAAAATATGTGTTGCTTTATTTTTAGGGAGCACTAATTTATATGCGTGATGCACTATTAAAAATGTTTACTTCGTACATTATAACGGCTTTTTTTAATTGATTGGTATTAGGGAATAAAAATTTTAATTTTTACAAAAAAAATTATATGTGTTAAAACATTGATGGGATATGTCAGCCTATGATTTTGTTTTAAATTTTGTGTCTATTTATCCACGCACATCTTCTGATCAACTATCCGGATTTGAATGAATCTTCATTATAAATTTATTAGGTCAGGTTAAAGTTTTATTTATAATAATAAAATTCAGTAACACCTGATGTTGAATCAAAATAGATTAACAAATTCTTGAAAAAAGAAAATAAATAGACAGTGTTGACAGAAACGAGCATTTTTTATTGAAATATTAAACTCAAAGATCTGGAAAAACTATATTTAATTAGGGATATATTCTTCAACGGGACGTGACGTTGATAGATATATAAATTACCGTGGGAGAGCCTTGCATTTGCACGAATGGGCCGGCTCGACCGGAGTGATACCACGGCCTCACAGAAAACCGGCGTAAAATGACGCTTGCGTCGTGTTTCGTCGCGTGAGTGAGGGTACCGGAGGCCCAATTCCCCCCAACCCCCCTCCCTTATGATGGCGCAGTTTAAAAATCATCTACCCCAGGAGGGTACCAACTGCGCTAGCGTTGGAGAATCCCTCTCTGGACATCCAGGCTCAGGACTCAACTCAGCCGAGCGTGGGTGTCCAGGCCGCCCCACGAATTCTGGGGGGGGCAAAACTGCGCTAAATAATTCCCGGGACAAGAGCGGACTTTACACGGCGTCCCCTGCCACACTAGTTGTGGAGTTTTGCAACATCAGGGGCTTACATTCTAACATCAATGCTGTCCACTACCACCTCGAGACAGTAAAGCCGGCTCTGCTCTTTTTGACTGAGACGCAAATATCGTCTCCGGCGGACACCTCTTACTTGCATTACCCTGGTTACAGTTTGGAACATTCCTTCGTACCAAAAGCAGGTGTGTGCGTGTACGTTAGAGACGATGTTAGCTCACGCCGCCTCAGGAATCTTGAAGGTAGGGACCTCTCCATCTTGTGGCTACGTGTAGATAGCGACGACCACCCCCGCATCTACGCTTGCCTCTACAGGTCCCATAGCGGTGATGCCGAAACCGAACGACTCCTTGAGCACGTCCAAATGGCTACAGATTTAGTGCAACAGCAGTAGCAGCAGCAGATCGTGATACTCGGCGATTTTAACGCCCACCACGCCGAATGGCTTAGTTCACGCAAGACCGATCACGCTGGAAGATCTGTTCATGACTTCGCACTGGCCTATGGTTTTACGCAGCTGGTTACAACGCCCACGCGAATCCCAGATATGGAAAACCAGGAACGTTCACTGTTGGATCTTCTGCTGACTTCCCACCCCGAAGACTACACCGTGTCTGTCGGTGCTCCTCTAGGCTCCTCTGACCATTGCCTTATACGGAGTGTGGTGCCACTCTCACCCTTAGCGCAACCACGCTGTCCACGAAGACGTCGAGTGTGGCACTACAAGTCAGCAGACTGGGATGGGTTACGATCCTTCTTTGCGTCCTTCCCATGGAGTCAGGTTTGCTTTGCACTGGTTGACCCCAATGCCGTTGCTGATGCTATTGCTGATGTGGTGCTACAGGGTATGGAACTTTTCATTCCAAACTCTGTGGTCCCTATTGGTGCCAAACGCCAACCTTGGTTTAGCCGATCCTGCAAAATTGCATCTCGCAATAAGTGGGAGGCTTACCAGGCCTGGGCGGCTGCTGCAACGACGAAGGATGTGAATACCAGTGACTTAAAAAAGAAGTTTAACCACTCCACCCGATCCTTCAAAAGAGACATTGCTAGGGCGAAGTTCTTGTACACCTCCAGGATTGGCGAGCGACTAGAGCGTCTTCCGTCTGGAACTCGTGCATTTTGGTCCCTCGCTAAAGCCGTCCAGGGAAATTTCTGTACGCCATCTCTACCACCTTTGCTCAAGGGAGATGATTCATTGGTCCACGACGCAAAGGAGAAAGCCGACCTCCTGGGCAAATTCTTTGCGTCTAACTCATTGCTGGATGACAAGGGCCAAGACCCGCCGATAATACCACGGTGCAACTTTGTTATGCCGGACATCCGATTCCACCAAAAAGCAGTGCGGTCAGCAATGCTATCCCTGGATGTCCACAAATCGAGCGGGCCCGATGGAATCTCTCCCATTGTTCTAAAGACGTGTGCTCCGGAGTTGGCACCGGCAATAACGCGACTTTTTCGGCTTTCCTATTCCTCTGGCGTAGTCCCGTCTTCATGGAAGACAGCTTTAGTGCACCCGATCCCTAAAAAAGGTGACCGCTCAGATCCGACCAATTACAGGCCAATAGCCATAACCTCATTGCTCTCGAAAATAATGGGATCCATTATTAACAACCAGCTCCTACGGTACCTTGAGGATCACCAGCTGCTTAGCGACCATCAGTACGGCTTCCGTCAGGGTCGCTCGGCTGGTGATCTCCTAGTATACCTGACACATCGTTGGGCACAAGCCATCGAGAGTAAGGGCGAGGCTGTGGCTTTTAGTCTGGATATAGCGAAGGCCTTCGATCGGGTTTGGCATAAAGCACTACTTTCAAAGCTTCCTTCCTATGGGCTTCCTGAGAAATTATGCGAATGGGTCACCAGTTTCCTAACTGACAGAAGCATAAAGGTCGTAGTCGACGGCGAATGCTCCGATCTCATGTCCGTTAATGCTGGTGTCCCGCAAGGCTGTGTGCTATCACCCACGCTGTTCCTCTTGCACATTAATGATATGCTGCAAATGAGTGGCATTCATTGTTATGCGGATGACAGCACAGGTGATGCTTTATACACCGGCCGCGCCAACATTTCTCGGGAAAACGTCATTGAAAGCCGAACCAAACTTGTGTCTGTAATTGAAACTTCGTTTCAGGAAATATCAGACTGGGGTAAACTAAACCTGATCCAATTTAACCCCAAGAAGACACAAGTTTGCGCGTTCACCGCTAAAAAGCTGCCATTTGTCGTATCGCTCCGTTTCGAAAGCACTCCTCTAACTGCCTCAGCCAATATCGGAATTCTTGGCGTCGACATATCGAGCGAAGTCCAGTTTTGTGATCATCTGGAGGGTAAGGCTAAATTAGCCTCGAAGAAGCTCGGGGTGCTCAATAGATCGAAACAGTATTTCACGCCGGCTCACCGCCTGCAACTTTACAAGGCTCAGGTTCGGCCTCACATGGAATACTGTTCACATCTTTGGGCAGGGGCTCCCCAGTACCAGCTTCTCCCTCTAGACCGCATTCAAAGGAGAGCGACTCGAATTGTCGATTGCGAAAAGATTTCTGATCGGCTCGACTCCTTGGCACTGCGTAGAGATGTAGCCTCGCTATGCATTCTCTACCGCATATATCATGGGGAGTGCTCTGAAGAACTGTTCGGACTGATCCCTGCCGCCTCTTTCCGTTATCGATCTATGCTACAACTCCACCACCCCCACCACCTTGACAGTTGGCAGAGTACAACTGTACGATTTAGCAGAAATTTTCTGCCCCGCACCACAAAATTGTGGAATGAGTTGCCGCATGCGGTATTTCCGGACAGATACGACCTGCAGACCTTCAAAAAAAGAGCGTATTCCCATTTAAAAGGCCGGCAACGCATTTTGTAGCTCCTCTGGTGTTGCAAATGTCCATGGGCGGCAGTATTCACTTACCATCAGGTGATCTGTCAGCTCGTTTGCCACCTATATTATATAAAAAAAAAAAAAAAAATCAAAAATCTTTATCCAAAATACACAGTCCAAATAAAAAAAATAGAATATGTATTCTTTTTAATATTATAATATATTTTTTTAATTATATGTAATTAACCCATGTAATTAAATTTTTTTATTTGTTATAAAATCAAAAATCACCATATTCTGTTTAAAAAGAAATATTAATTTAATTTTTGGAGTTACTTATTAATATTTTAGAATATTACCGGGATTGAATACGTCTGATGAGGAACATCTTACGATATACAACGTATTGTTCATTAATTGATTCAAATGAATCAATTGTTTCTACCACTGATAAATTGTGCAACTTGTTCTAGAACCCAATATGTAAAATAAAACAATTAAATCATTAGGTGAAAGAAGTATTTATTACAATATTAATATTTTTCAATTAAACTAAACGCACAAGTATAGAAGACGTTTTTTATTTACGATCTATAATTAAATTCATTATTTATAACTAAATAAAAAATGCTTACTAGCGTATAAGAAAAAAAATCTCAAATATTATTTACAAAAATATAAAGAGCCTTTAACATTTTGCCAATTAAGCAGAAAAGCAATATTGGCCATATTTAATTTAAACACTTTTAATTGACAATAATTAACAATAATAAAATACTTTCAATGCCGAAACAGATAAAAAAATTAATAAAACTGGAATACATTTTGAATTATTTTCGCGCCCAACCTCAGCTGTTCTTCTGTAATGACGAGGGGCGGCGCCAAACGAATAGTTTGTCCGTGGGTAGGTTTTGCAAGTAATCCTCCATCCTTAAGTTTAAGACATACTTCGTATGCAGGAATACCTGTCAATGGAAAAATAGTAGGTTGAGAATATATATTTGTACTATATTAACATAAATATGCACAGTGCCTACAAGAATAGAGAAAGAAAGTCTATAGTAGATCAATTTAATATGTTTTATATATTTCATTATATAATAACTTAGATAAAACCTCCTTTTAATGTCAAATTCGCATGATAATTAAAAAATAAAGTAACTTAATATACAGGAAACCCTATATTCTCCATTCAACGTCACGCGAAGTGAATTGTGCTTAAAATGCCATAAATAAAGAGAAGAGAAATATAGAGGAAATTCATACTACACGGAAAAATCTGTATGGATGTGCGTTCTATATACACATGTTCAATGTAACTCATTGCCAGTGTCTATACTATGTCAACAGGTGGGTTCAAATCCAGAACCACGATAATACGCTCAACGCTTAACATTAGGTCTGAATTAGTAAAATCTAAGCCTAGCATACATTTAAAGAAATAAAATTTTCGTCAATATACTTATGAACACTAAATATACTTATTGATAACAAATAAAAATAATTATAATAAATATGTAAAACTCACTGTCGTGTACATCAATAGCGAACATAAGGCCTCTTCCTCTAATTGCAACTATTTTGGACTTCGGAATCTTCTCTAGTTCCTCACGCAGTACTTTGTTTAGTCTTTCTGCATTTTCGCATAATTTTTCTTCTAATAAAACCTGTACAACAAGTATTTAATAAACATGTATGCATTAATCAAGAACAAGTTCTCACCAGAGTTTGAATAAAATTAGCTCGATATATCAGTTTGTAATTATTTTTTTTGTGATTATACCATCTTTTGAGAGTGAAGAAGGTAGGCTAAGATATTTATTGTTAATTTCAGATTTATATCTCTACGAGATATTGAGAAAACTGATGTTGACAGGTAAAACAAAGATCTAATAAAGCAAAGTGACTACAAATAGTTCGCCCGTACACTAATAAAATAGTTTATTGACAAATTTATGTTTAAAAAACATTTTTTTATACATTTAAATATAATTTACCTTAATAGCTTCCGTAGCGACGGCGCACGCGAGCGGGTTACCACCGTACGTCGATCCGTGTGTGCCCGGCGTTATTACCTGTATTTGTTATATTAATATATTTTTACCTAACTTCCTAATTATTTCTAGCTCGTAAGTCTTGTAATATTTATTACAAAACTTACAAACTTAAAAATATTAGTTATAAATGAAAGCATAAAGTTTTGGGTCAAATTCGATTGTGAAGGCAGCGCAAAGGTTTAGTTGTTGTTAATATAGTGTATTAATTTTTATTATGTCCCTTTTTTAACAAAAGTAATAAATCTACTCTATCTATTATCATTTTTTCCTATGCCGAAATGTGTTCAATACTTACGTCCATTACTTCGTTATTAGCTAACACGGCGGACACAGGCAGGACGCCGCCGCTGAGAGCTTTACCCAATATGACAATATCTGGCCTCACGCCCTCGTGATCCACCGCCAGTAACTTGCCTGTCCTGCCTAGAAATACATAATAATCCAATAAAATGGGTTTATAGTTTAGAATCATATGAAATAGAACATGTTAAAAGTAACCTATACTTTCTTTTTGTAACTTTTTTACAGCATAAGTGAGTTTAAGAATTTATTTTGTTTTAACTTTATCTTACATATACATCATATTACCTAATCCTGTCTGCACTTCATCTGCAATCCACAATACGTTGTTCTTGGTGCAAAGTTCTCGAACTTTCCTTAAATAACCGTCATCAGGGATAATAACACCAGCCTCTCCCTGAATAGGTTCTACCATAAAAGCTGCAACTGTTGGATCTTGAAGAGCTTTCTGAAATCGAAATTTTCTATTCAATACTTTCATAGACATAATAAGAAAATAAATGACTTTTAAAACTACATCTTAAAATTTGTATTTCACTTATATTATTTGAAAATTGAAAAAAAATCATAAATTGAAAATACTATTGCTTGACTTATTAATTGGCCTTAATAATATGTGGGGACATAAGCTTTTAAAGTTCAAAACTAAGCTTCTACCATAAAGTAATATCGAAAAATAAATTAACAACTGTTATTCGTTAATAAATTGGCACATTATATTTTCAAGAAAAAAAAATATTATACAATGTAACAAGTAAAAGTGAAATATTATACAATTTCATTAGTTACCTCCAGAGCAGGAATGTTGTTGTAAGGAATTAATACAAAGCCAGACATGTACGGACCGAACCCGTTGAAGCATGTTGGATCCGATGACGATGACACTGCAGACAACGTACGGCCCCAAAAATTACCTTCCGCGAAGATTATCTACAAAGAAAAATAAAAAACAAATTTAAATAATGACGCAATAATATATTATTATTACACTTTTCACGTGTTATAAATTTACAAATAAAATTACGTTTAGTATAAAAAAATAATTTATGTGATATTTGTTTACACATAAAATTAATATTATCAAGATAATTTCGTCATTGTAAGTCGTGACCTACTATCATTGTAAAGGTATCTTCTGTAAGTATACCTACATATTACAGTACAATGCCTCTTGAAATTTATTATATATATGTATGACCTTAAAGAAATTTATAGACCTTAAGAAAATTTCAATAAGATGTTTATTTATGGTTCACGCTTTTGTATAAAATGTTCGACATATGGAATGTATCGTTAATCTGGTCTGGAATCTGATCTGGAAATATTGTTAAAATTATACCATTAATACCACCATTAATACCACCGTTAATACCAATTTTAATAAATATGAATAAAATTAAATTAGTTTTTTTTTACTATTAGAAAATTCAGAAATAAGATGAAGTAAAGGGAAAGAATATTTTTTTATTGTAAAATATGTGAAATGAAATTATTAAATGCGACAGAAAGTTTCCTACGGCGTCTTTCTGTCTGTTCGTGATAAACTCGAAAATTAATAGAAAAATTTTCATAATTCTCAACAACATGTAGGGAGATCTTTGAGCAAAGTTTTAGATTTTGTACAACTGATATTACGACGATACTTGTTCAAAGTGTCGACAAAATTTAAGCGATCGGTAGCTTTCACCGACAGAGCTGTCAAAACAATATATAATAAATATATAAAACAATATACGGTTGTACTCTCTTTAATGGATGGACATTACATTAAAATAATATTTTTTTACTTCAACAAATTACTGTAGAATATCACTATTACTATTTATTAGAGTAGAGTATCACTCTATTAGGGTTATTTTGGATAAAAAGGTGAAAAATTACAATTTAATATTGTAGGTATAAAATTTTAAACTAAACATAATTTAACTTATTTTACGAAGCCGCAAGCGTATCGCTTGTTTAACTATATATAAAATAAATATATATTTACCCTGAGTGCGGGGCAGATTGGTAAATTTAACGTACAAGTTTCATGGGGAATAAGGCTAAGAGACATATATCTTTTAAATCCTTCCTTATAAATATAAAACAGTTATGGAACAGATTGTCAACTAAAATAATTGAAAAAAAATATCTCAATGTAGCATTTTATTGCTTATCATAGACTTTAACTATACAGCCGTGCAATATGTAACTAAACTGTATACAACAATACATTTAAACAGTGATAAGTTTTATTATCTACAGATAATTTAAACTTCTCAATAAATACACTTCTACTAACTACAAAAAAAATAATATAAAACAACAATATAATTTCCTCTCAACTCTACGCTTTACTCTGCATAAAACAGGATGGCTAGACAGAATCTAGTATCAAGACAATGAGGGGCCTTATTCTGCGCTTAATGTTGGAAAATGAAGATAGTTTTTTTCGCCACAGATTCTGCCTACTTGGTCACTATGGCGATCCAATATAAGTTTTGTGATTCAAATAATATAATAAATAAAAAGAACAGATAATATAAATAAAAAAAAATGAAAATACTCTTAGAAGCTAATCACAGAAAAATATATTTATTTGTTATATATATTACGGAATTCTTAACTTACCTTGGCCTGGTTTGGAGGTATCTTTTTGACATCATATCCCCATTTCCTGGCGATCTTACAAGCGCTCTCACCACCTTCTACGCCTGTATTCATAGGTAAAAGTCTGTCGTATCCTAGAAGCTCAGTCATAAATTTCTCATACTTGCCAAGCTGGTCTGAATAAAACGCCCTGAAATAATATATAAGATTATCATATGTATATCATTGGTCGTTAATTTAAATTTCCAGGCGCATTAAATAATTGTTAAGTTATTGTTAGTGTTGTAAACTTCCACGACTAAGGCGAATTAATGTAGCAAAAATTATTTCTTGATTTTAATATACAAATAGCAAGAGAATTCCAAGCTTACCTAGATACCAACGTTAATTTGTCAGCTTGTTCTTTAAGTGCTTTGATAATTCTAGGATGGCAATGTCCCTGATTCACTGCTGAATATGCACTCAAAAAATCGAAATACTTCTTGCCATCGACATCCCAAACAAATACACCTAACGTAAAAAAATATAATTATTAGCTTATGCACTCAATTATAAATAATATGGAATATTATTACTCAATAGGGAATTATTAAACATTTATTAATAGTCTACAGGTCTTGCACGTTAAATTTTATATATTTTTAGCTTTAATGTGCAAAACAGGCTAGCACAACCTCAACACTGTTAAAATCATACACAATTCCTATAAGTATTAAGTATGTAAATATTATGGTCAGAAATTCTATTAGTTACGGAGAGATGCCTATTGGAGGTTAATCCTACTACTTTGTAAAAATTCTTGAAAAAAATCCCAACTTAATGTTTTCATTTTTATTTTACGCAATGTAATTTTTTTATTTTTTATTTTTACGTAACATTTAAGTTAAGTTTTTGTATTTGCAATGTTATTATAAATATTTATCATTTTATCAAGGGTTTAATTTAAAGTTAGGTTTTCACTGCTACTATATCCGCATTATAACTACAGTTTATCTTAAATAAGTATATACATGTGAAATTTTTTTGAGAATCGTTGTTTAAACAAATGTTATTTATCCCAATCCAATACTGAAAAAGTGATAAAAGTAAACTAACAATCGTATTTGAATACCTATTGTTTAATATTCAATTATTATGACAATATGGCTATAGGGTTGTCTCTGTGGTCTATTTTGATTATTATCATTGTCATGTATTTAATAATTATTAAAATCTACCATCCGCCAATGGATCTGTTTGGTCTCTACAACGTCGCATAGAGACATACGCATATTATACAAAAATAGACTAATTAACTCATTACCATTCTTTGCGTAGTCGGGTATAAATAATAAGCTTAAGGGGCCTTAAGTTATTTTAAGTGAGCTTAAGCTATTTATGCAGCTTACCTTCTCCTCGACATAGTGCAACAGGTAATGGTGCATAGTTCCTACAGCCGTGACGATCTTCGGCAGCAAATATTTCCTTTGAAGACGATGTTTGTTGAGCCATTCTGTGTAAAAATATAATAAATTAATATAGTGCCATGTAAACTTCGTTTTACGTCATAAAATCAAATAGCACTATAATGTTCTTGGTTTATAATACATATTTAAAAAATAAATTTAATAATTCTTTTTAAAGTAAATAATAACTTAAAATTGTTTAAGTAATTTAGATCTAAGGTAGTACCTTATAATTTTATACAAAATTAAAAAGAAACAATCTTAAAACACTTCTACTGTTCACAAAGTTATATTATGAGTGCATTGAACAAGTTTATTAAACATCTTATATACTACCTTAACGATAAGAGATGTACTTAAAAGATTGAAACACTAAATAATAGTTTTAATTAGTTAGTGAGATAAGCAAAAGTCAGTGTGACTGCCAAGGAGCAACTGAGTCGAGTTTAACCCAGTTAGCAATACAAAGATTTGATAAAATGATTAAATGGGCTTATACTACTGCCATGTTAATGACATACACTACAATAAATATTCATCTTAGGTCCACCGCACAGTATTTATATAAATACGTATTTTATCAACATTAATATTAAAACACACACTCTTAAATCATAATAAGCGGCAATGTAAAACAACGATTACAGCATCTATTTACATAAATATCATATCGCGTGTCAAAGGCGTCGTACTAAATATAGAACCGGCTGATACTTACCTCCACTGGAGAACAAAGATATAACACTGTAAACTACTGATACAGAGAGTTGTTTGAACAAGACTACATTTAATGTTGTACGTAACATAAACTTCTCGTGAATGAAACTGAACAAAACTCGATTGACGACCCGCGCCGCTTGATAACCTTGGCTCTGACTAGAAATTTCGGCACGAAAATATTTATTATTATAGTATGACCAAATGAGACCACCACAGTACCGCTGTCTGCAATTATATAGACATCACTTATCACATCCAATCTTGTTAATAAAAATAATAGTTCAATGGAAATCTCTTGAACATAGACCAGGAGGTGGTAGCATTAGTTTAAGTTAAGTAATTTATCAAATAACGTTAAACAAATTACATTCATGTTACAGACATGAATGTATATAAGATGCCTAATATAATTTACAGCTAATTTTAACTGATTATATTGCATTTTTTACAGATAAATCTGTACTGAAATAGATTTATTACAATTACGTACTTTTGTGTATTTTTTAAATAATAATTGTTGTTTTTTCTCGTTATAAACACCTGTAGCTCAAAAAAGTCAGGCCCGAACCGGATAATTACCACGCTTTCACAGAATATCATCGTGAAATAGAAGCATTTTAATGCTACTGTGTTTCGTCAGGCGAGTGAGAGTTCCGGAAGCCCGTAAAGGGGGATTGGTCTGAGTATTTGGTTGGCACCACATCCACATCCTCTCAGGTTGCATATGTATGTGGGCGAGGGTGTCCACGTAACATCATCATCATCATCATCAGGTGGCCCTTTCGCTCGTTTGCCATCTTATAATATAAAAAAAGTTGTAAATTCCCTTTAAAAGTAAGAACAGGGCGTGTAAATAAGAATATCGTTTACATACACGAATGTACAAGTTACTTTAAGCGTTTAATTTTATTTACAAAATTTCAAATTTACACTGCTATTTTAGGCACATAATATTGTTACATACACACGATTTTTTTCTGTCTGCTAAAAAGTAAACTTAAAATACGAAGAAGTATGATTTCTCAATTATATTAAAATTCTCTATAGATTTAAACTGCATTTCAGGGCTTGTATTATTAAGACAGTTAATACAAGAATTTTGTGTTTTATTTAAAACGTGTAAATTTCCACAATTCCCCAAAAATAAACCTGATTACTCTAGTATGTATTCTAAGTCCTAGTCATTTTTAACAAAAAGGTTTCAATTAATATACAGCTTATAAATTATTAATCTTAATATGATTTTTTACGTTCACACCAAACATATCACATCATTTTTTAAATAATCTTATTTATTGTTATAAAAATTAAATTAACGCAAGCTCTCAGTACTTTAAATTTCAGTTTTACTGATTATATCTTCTACGTCACGCCAAATTTATTTAAATGAAGCTTTAGTTGATTAAACCTTTTTATTTACAATGTCAAGTTTATAACAAAATATTTATTTTTAACTTGCTATCGCAACATTGATTGCTTCGCCTTCTGCTGTCACGTCATGTCATTTTTATGTGTTGTATCATTAGCATATATATATGTCTTTTCTATGTGTTATTTATTAATAAGAGGGTGGTGAAGCTCCCATATATTGTCAAGAAAAAATTTTGATAGTGGTGCCATCACTGCTTTAAGGTACATGTAATTTGCATAAAATTTCGTTTATATGCCGACGGATGGAGCTACTTATCAAACAACATTCTATTTGCCCAAATATATATATTATTTATCGAACAAAAACACATATTTAAGTAAAACATAATTATATTTTATAATAAAATATAATATTTAATTCCCCATAAATATTTAAATTATTCAAAGATGAAGATATCACAGATAAGACATTGTTTATACGATCCTTATGGTCCGGTCAATATAGACATTTCAAATAACAAAAATTCCCGGAAAACCAAATATTGGTGAAAACCTACAGTTTACCATTACGAATCAAGTTTTAAAAGGTCCCATTATGTGTGCTTAAAAAGTTATTCGAGGTCAAAGGTCAAAATTTGAGGTTATTTGGATTTTGCTTGAAAATGGTTAGTTTTATCAATAAAAACTTCAAACCAAAGTTGTAAAAGCATCTTCGAAAAAAAAATTCTTGCCTTGACTATATGAACGAAACCTACGGACAATAGAATAGCCCGATATTTTTCAAGCCGTGCATAGAGAAAATTCAGTTAGGGACTGGCTACCATTTGAATAAATGTTTTTAGGATAATATAATATCTATAAAAGAGAAACAAATAAGTATTTATACTTGTATTAAGTACCTAATATGTATTGTAGGTATATACGTGGCTTACATGTGCATATCATGTATAATATGACTCTTAGAATCGCGATATCTCAGGAATGGTAACTGTTAGGAAAAAATCATTGATACCATTTTTGTAGATAATTTTAAGATCTACAACTTTGGTTTGAAGTTTTTATTGATAAAACTTACCATTTTCAAGCAAAATCCAATAACCTCAAATTTTGACCTTTGACCTCGAATAACTTTTTAAGCACACATAGGATCGATGGGGACTTTTAAAACTTGATTCGTAATGGTAAACTATAGGTCTTCACCAATATTTGGCTTTCCGGGAATTTTTGTTATTTTACCACTTTTTTATGTCTAAATTGACCGGACTATTACTGCTTGCTAATTTTGACAGTCGGATTATAAACATTTTTCTATTATTTGTAAATACTAAATACTATTCGTGGTATTCCATAACTACTTTCGTTTCTTGTTATTTAAAATATCAAAATATAGATGTTGAATTATTTTGTAAGGAAATAAAAATTAATTCAATTTGTCTATTTTATTTCACTCACAAAAACTAGTTAGAGATAAGAGCGCCACCTAGCGACCATGTAACACATAAGGGAATATGGGGAGGGATATTTATCCGTACTTAGACATGCGCGCCATCTCTGTGAACAGGAACACCTATTTTGCAAAATTGAACCTCGAATTTCACATCTATATCATGTATATTTCTCTTCTACAATTTGTTAACTTTGGTAAATCCAAGCTCATAGTCAATTAACTATAGTAATAGTTTTCATGTGGTAAGCAATAGTCAAAATGATCACGTATGTATTTGTTAGCGTGAGGACTTACAGCGAATTTCCGAAACTCAGAGAAAAATGTTTTAAGAGATGATTGGTTAATTTTTTCTTATTCAATCGTAGGAGCCAATCTTTGTGTTTATTGCCTATGATTATCGACAGTAAATCTAAAGACTCATTTGCCATGAAATTTTTGTTCTTCATTAATAACATTTGTCAATGTTGCATTCTTCTTCACAAGCCTCCGTTTAGTTTCTCTTAACGTTTTTAATATCGTGAGCTGTCTTGCTGCCGCTGACCTTTTGCGAGAGATACTAAAATTTTCTCCACTCGCCTAAGTATTGAGAGTATATCTTTCCATTTTCTGGGAGAGATAAGTTCTGATTCCTTTCGATCTGCATGCGCTTTTCTCTTTCTCAATCCTTAAACATCATGTGTTAGATGCAGAGCATAATATGAAATATCTAGTGAGAGGTTATAAACAAAGAATTGATAAGATTTTGTATATCATTCAAATATAGTAGGATTTGCATAACTTTTAAGTTGTCTTCTTGACAATCCTTCAATGTAGCAAGATTTTTTTAACTGTATTCAGCAAGGCTTAGTTTTTTTATTATGCTCCCAATTGCCTCGTCTAACAGATATTAACCACTGTTTTATTATTTGTGAACTTTTAGGAAACTTAGGAAAATGATCGAAAATTAGAGCTATTAAATATAACATTAACTGATATTTATCAATACAAATTAATTCGTTAGTGTGTATATCACTACGTTGGTAACCCCTGTGAAAAATATACAAAGCAACTCAATATTTAATCATTAATTTCTATATTTTCTTAGTATCGCAAACTCGTGCAAGCTAGAGAATATGAAACTTTGCTGATATATTGTAATCTGAAACACTATAACTGAATAAAACGCTTTAATTTTAACGTAAATGAGAGTCAAAAATTTATTTAATGAAATGATAATTCCGAGTTTTTAACTTTTTCTCTCGTTCTTCTTGAGGAACATGTTACGGCAGCACATGACATTTTCGAACTATTTTAAAAAATAATATCAGCAACACTCTTATATGCTTTAGATTTCAGCAATTAATTTATAACAAACTCAACGTTACGGCCCCACTTGAGGTCAGTAATTAAACACATTTTTGGCAACGTTGTGAAACTTTATGATAATCTTTTTCTCTCTTATGTGTTTAGTTCGTGGTAAGAATAGACACAAATAATAAAACGTGTTTTGGCGCCGTGCAATATATTCCTTCGTTCGTAGAAAATTATATATTGACCATAAAGTAATTTTTGATTTTTTGAACGCCATAATTAAGAAGGAGAAGAAGATAAAATTTAACTTGAAACATTTCTTATGCAAACCAAATACGAAACTAATATATTTTAGGTTATATTATATTTTTTAATTATAATATATTTTTTAGCTTCTCGCTTCAACCCGCTGCAGGGTAGGCAGTGGCAACTGCGGGAACCATAAAAACCTAGTATTAAGACCCTCCATTGCTTCCTCCGTCCCTGCTTTATCTGTCCCAACTTTCCACCTTTTTCGAGGCATTGTTTGTTGAGTGGCGGAACTCAACGCCGCGCTTTTAATATTTTCCAGAGCAAAGAAAATAGTAATATCCATGTTCCCCGAGTAGGAATCGAACCCATAAACTGTCACGTTTACAGGTAGACGCCTCTGCGCCACGAAATTTTCATCTGTTTAAACGATTTTCAATCACTAAATATGTTTATTTTTATTATATTTCTTATATATTTTAATTTTTGAGCTGACTCAAAAAAAGGAGAAGGTTAATAGTAGAAGTAAAATTTGACTATATGAGCGTTTTTGTATTATGTTACGAGATCGCGATACTAAGCCAACTCTGAATGGCTTTTGACAATTTCTTTTGGGTACATCAGGTTAGTACATAGTACAGACGTAATCCCTTATAAAATTTAGCAGAATTCGCGTTACTAGTTTTCTGATATAAACAACAATTATACATAATTATATTTTTACGAAAATTAAATCATTGCTATTTATTTTATGCAGGGACATTATAAAGATTAACTTTTAAATAATTAGCTATCTTTTGGACCTATAGCTTTTTTTCGTTAAGTATACTAATTAGTATATTTATTTATTACAGAAATAAATCATCAATAAAATTTTATTATATCTATTTATATGTTTGAGTAAACCTTGTTTTATTTAATATAGTTAAATTCTTAAATTATTCTAATTAAAGTCCTTTTTATAAAAAGAAATTAATACCCTAAAAGTTTTTATCATAAAAATATTTATGGAGACTTTTCTTACAAATTTACTAAACTATAGATGTCCCTTTGTTTGTGATGTACAATTTTATTTTTTTTTGTACTGTATTCCACATAAAGACAGAAGGGATCTAGTGATAAGTCATTCCATTCCTCAGTTGCCTTTACAAACCATACTTTTATTTCCCACACAACAAAGTAACAATAATTTGTTCTCCCAACTGGAAATCAAATTCACAACCATTACATTAACTGTCTTTACTACCAAACCAGGGAGTTAATTTAAAATATATTCACAATTTAGCAATTAAGTACAAGGTATATTTAATAAAATACATGTCAAGAACAATTTTTTAATTACTATAATTAAAGCTACTGTACAATATGTTTGCATTTCGGAAGATTTCACTTTTTAAACTCATTATCTGGATCTCCTCCATGATACTCAGAATAAGTTGGAAAAGATTCATGACCTTTTTCAGCAGGTGTTGGCAAAGCTCCACCCTCTGTCAACCTCTTTGCTTCAAGCTTAGCTGCATTTATTTTTTTCATTTCAGCTATAGCTACATTTTTTGCTATTTCTTCTTCTGATGGTGGTTCTATTCTGAAAGCAATATTAAGAAAGAATAATTATGCATGTACACTTTTTTGCATTTTATGTACAAAGTAATAGTATCGATATTAGCATCACCTTCTCATTCTAAGCCAAGCTTCCCATTCAGCAGGTATTGGATCTTGAAAATCTTGACCTTTTGGCGGATCATACCACCGCGATGGCTTCCTTTTACCTATGCTTGGATCCGCAGGAATTTCGTAATATTTATTACCAATATAGTCATTACCTACAAAAGACAGTTTTATAAACACTCATATATATAGTTACACAAGCAATAATTAAAAATATTGACCTATATGATTTCCCTGAATTTTCCGAGGTTTTAAGGAATTTATAAAATTTCTTATTAGTATACGAAAAACATGTCTATATTCCCCGTTAGCCATTTTTTTTATTACTTTAACATTGAAAATATAAACGTTATAACAATATTTACAATTTACTAATATTCAGAGGTCAGACTTCAAAATTGACAGACATTTACATTTCGTCATAGATATTGTTTTAATTTATCTAACTTAATGGTTTTTAGGCGTACCGATTCAACACAGTGTGTCACGTGAAATGAAAAAAGACATTAACTTGGTCGTTAAATAATGACAAGACTAAGAGATGTTATGACCCTACGACCTTACGACTAACGAAGAAGAAGAGCTAACAACCTTATATTTAGTTAAAGATGAAGGTAATATAAGCTACTATCTTTTTATTTTTCTTTGTAAGCTTCACTCAAGTAGAAACTAAATATAATCGAGCTGAGGAATAAACTTAAATAATAGCAACGACATTGTTAAAAAAAACATAATAATTATTAAGATCATTTTTAAAAATCTTGACATTGTTGCAGGTGCCACATATTAAAGGAAACCTAATGTTAAGATACATATTTTCCCAATTTTCAGCCCATTTTCGAGAAATTATGTGTTATTAACGAAAAAAATGGTACTGACTGCTACACAAAATACTACTAAAATACTACAACACAACGAAACAAGGTCCTACTGAAATACTACAAAATATATACACACCAAATCAAAAGAACAAGGAAATTAAAATAATTCGTTCTCAGAGAGGGAAATTATCATGTTTAAAAATTAGGTAGGCCAATATAGTCACAAATAATATTATACAGGCAACTTGTATTGACATTGATAAAATAAATTATATGAGTTTTGCGGTAAAATAAATGAATTCTTTTTTTAATCAAATCTGTAATTTGAAAAATAGTATATCTGTAGTTGATAAATTAATTTGGAAAATATCAATAATCTGTGCTTACGTCAAACTATAGTGTATTGATACGCTTGTAATTATTATTATAATACTAGATTTCATAAATATATATTTTTGAAGTTATAACATTTTTATTGCTTCACCAAGAGTTTTATTACACCAGCACCATGGCGAAAATGGCATTTCAACACCAAGCCGGAACGGCTATGGAATGCTTAAGTGTAAGACCACTCCCAGTTCTTGTTTTGTTTCTGTTATCACAATATTTCAGAGTTTCAATGTTACACAGATTCCAATAACTCTTCAAAAAGAAGCTGGTGTTGATGCAGAAGGACGAGAAGTCATGAAATGCGGTTTTAAAATAGGCGGCGGTATTGACCAAGATTATCGTAAAAGCCCTCAGGGTTATACAGACAACGTAAGTAAGAAAAAGAGTTATATTAGGAATCTTAGTAGGAAGACTATTTTGAATAATTTTTAACATACATCAAGTTAAGTAATAACTACAATACTATTATACAGTTTTTTAATTATTAACTTTTTTCTAGGGCATTTATGTTACTGAAGTTACATGAAGGTAGCCCAGCTGCAAAATCAGGATTGAGGATGCATGATAAAATTCTACAATGCAATGGTTATGATTTTACAATGGTAACACATAAAAAAGCAGTCAGTTATATTAAAAAGCATCCCGTATTAAACTTGCTTGTAGCTAGAAAAGGTGTGACATCTACTTAATTACAATAATTTCTTTATTTAGTTTCAACACAAAAGAGTTCAAATGGAAGTATTGTAAAATCAGTAATTTTATATAGTTATTTATTTTTTAGATTTGAGTATGTTAAGTTTAAACATGAAATACTCAGTCATATTATCTATCTGTTAATATTTATTTTTCTTCATTTTGGTAACTTTGAACAGAAAAATAAAGAAATATATATGGAAGTTAATGAGTTACCATTGTCAATTTGTTTATATTTAAATAAAATAATGCTTAACTCAAATGTAAGGTGCATGTGCCCTGCAGTAATAATATACTAATTAATTCTTTGGATTTAACATTTGTATAAAAACAAAGTAAAAATGAAGTATACTAAAATGTACCAATGAGATATTCAAATATGTGATTGTTGCTTTTTTGTTTAGGTATTTTTGTGTCTACAATTATTTTATCTACAAGTATTCTTTATGATTGCACTGTGCCAAATCTCTTTTATTACTATAATATTTTTAATTAATTTCAATTGCATAGCTAGCTGCTTTTTAAACATAATTTACAAAAAAAAATACAACTTGATGTGCTGCAGTGACATGCCAAAGAATTATAGAATATAAAATAGATATCAAGGTCAAACAAATAACATTTCAACAATGGCTTAAACACAATCATTAAGTTGCATCTTCAACAGTAATTAATATATTTATTTATTTAGTAGTAAGGCCTAGTTTTATTTGCTTAATATAAGTTTAGAGTAATTTCTAGGCTTTTGTATTGTTAAAATATAGCTAAAAAAGTAATTGGACTGTAATGGTGTAAGTTTATTCATTTTTTACATTAAAATTTGATACAACATAGTATAATTTGTAATTTACTGTATATTTTGAAGATATTTTTCAAATTGATATGTATTATACTTCTTTACACTGAGATATATGAGCTTTATATACATATTTTGCTACACTTGCCTTTCATATTATTTTTTATATTATATTCTTCTATTTCCATTGTAAATATGTTGACTTTTATAGTAATAGTTACAAATAAGTATTATGTTTTCTTAAAATTGATGAAATTACAAAATTTATTTCTTTATTATCATTTTTAGTTTAATACTTGTCCATTATTTGTGATATTGGATTATTCATTTACTAACAATCACCTTAGAATTAATATACAAGTGTTTTAAATTAAACTTTGATTGCCAGATGAACAGTGTACATAATAATAAGTTAGTTAATTTATAGTTCATGTACTTAAAACTGTAGCTGTTTATTTTTTATTCACCAAGACTAATTGGAAAATAGATTTCGAAAGTTGATTTCAGTTTGCTGTAGCATACATACTTTTTATAAAAATAAATAAGTTCATGAAATAATTTCAAATTTTTATATCATGTACATTCTGTCAATTTAATGAGTAATGTTATGTCATATTTGGCACTGATAAAACTTTGTTACATTTTATGTAATGTTTGTTAAAAATGATATTATTAAAATGTAAGTTTATGATATACTGAAAGGTGAACCGTAATTTCAAAAATTTTGTTTATAAAATAAAAATGTTATTTAATTTCTATTACTGTCTGTTTATTTGCAACATATTAAATTATCTAATCATTAAATGTATTATAGATGTTTGTAAATTTAAGCTTTAGTTGGAGGCCAGTCCCATTGACCTTTAGGTGGTTTTGCAACTAGAGGTTCCCATGCCTTCCATGTTAACATCTTTCTAGCCAAGTTTAACTCATTCTCTGCCTGAACTATTAATTCTTCTGCTTGGCCACAGTTGATTTTAGCTTCAATCTCATAGGTATCCTTTGTCTGCAATTAACAAAAATAAGAATACTTTTTAAACTGCACAAAAGTTCAATTTAATAGGAAAGCAGACTTCAGGATCCTATCAATACCTTCTACATTATCAATTTCACTATAGTTATTTATTTACTAAATAAAGTAATAAAATATTGCCAGTTCAATTACTTTATAATAATATTTGAATTGTGCCTATAATATAAATAAAAGTCCAACACATTGTTGTCTGTATATTATAAACATTTTGTATTTTTTAATTAAAATATATACACTAAAGTGTAAAAAGCATTTAAAATGACCTTACAAGTATATTACCTGTTTTAAGACAGCAGCTCTCTCTTTAACTATTTGTTCAGTATACTTTCGATATACTGACGATTCTGGCATTTTCTGCAGCGTTCTCAAGATTTTTCCATACAGAGCTCCAAGTGTATGATGAGGATTTGGAGCCACTGCTAAGCCAACTAGGCCGGTAGTCTGACACATAAAACGATATTACATGTATTATTACTATTTATTTTAAAATATACGTACTATATTCAGTAATTACTATTTATATAAATATAAAATGGTCTCAATACTCTTTCACTGTTATATACATCAATTATATAACCACAACATCTGCAATAACAAAAACAAACAGAATGACCAAACAAAAGACCACACTACCTTTTTCATTAAGCCCATCTTGTGTAGATTTTCAAGAAATTAACAATAAAATTGCTTTTATTTTCACAAATCACGTAAAATTCTTATTACAAATTTTAGTCAAATTGCGACTTATGTCAATGTCACTCTAATGTCAATACGACTATTGTGATTGGTGCGCAGTTTTCAGAACAGCTTTTTTTTTTTTTATATTATCCGGGTAGGCATATGACTCCACTCCACCTGATGGTAAATGGAAGTGGAGTCCAAACGCGAAGACGACTAGTACTGACAACAAAAATGAGCTGCACTAGTCACCCTCGCCATGCCGGCCCGCAAGATGCCTCTTCACGCCTCGTTTAAAGAGACGTGAAGTGAGCGACGCTTTGCCATGCGACATAGCTCGCTCAGGCACTGGTTGTACGCTGGCTGATCTCGAAACGCGGTTGTATAGCCACTTCACGTTTTTCACCATGCGTACGGTGGTAACAAACCAGGCGGATGATTAACATCCTACCACCAGGTACTTTTTTGCGGGTACTTCAATAAAAACGTGTGTAATAGCAATATTTACCTTGTTACAAAAAACAATACTATAAATAATGTGCATTAGGAAAAATAATTTTAGAAATTTTAAAATATATTTGATATTTATCATGGCATATGATATTGCGCCATATTTGTCATAGATCATTCCCTAATTTAGGAATTTCCAGCACAATCTGTCCTGCGTCTTCGTTCTCTACATCCAAAGACCTTTGTCGATCTTAGTCGTTTTATATGTACACTTATTTTACATGTCCTGCAAACTATTAATTAATTACTAGTCACGTTTTATAACTTATCAAGAGAATCATGCCCTTTGTTGTAGTTCATAAAGTAACCATAAAAGTATTCTTTATACTTCGAACGATTCGTTTAAGATGGATGAAATTTGTGAAATATCTTATTTTAATTCTATCTTGCTCCGTCCAGATCAACCTTAGATGGCTCTCTGCAAGGTTTTGATTACCAGGTTCTAAATAGCCTAAACATTTATACAAGGCTCATCCGTTTGCATTAGCCAATATATATTCTGATTCCTTTTTTATTTTAAAACGGATGCAGTTATGTCACGAAATGGAACAGATATGGCATTAACTGATATTTTCTGGTAAGTGATTTATTTTTATTTTGAGTTTTGATTCCTAATTTTCCTTGACATAAGCTCTGGTACAATATTTATTTCAGTAATATGTGACTTCTTAAAAGTATTGAATTTTAAGTAGAAACTGTTGTAGAATTCCCATGTTACAACTATGCTGCTGCCATGGAATTCTATATTTGGTTGTAATGTTGGGTATTATTTTTAATTGATTGCTCATTAAAATAGTTTTAGTATGTCATTTTAAGTACTGATTCCACACCTTGCAACCTTTTGCAATTTGCCTATTAAATTTTTTATTATTCGTTTTAGTAGACACGATTTATGGTGGTTATTTGAATAGAATGTAGCTGTTAAACAATTTTATTCTCCATTTTTACCTAGTAAATATTCTATACAATTTATATATCTGTACATATTAGTGGCGACGCACTTTGAATTATTGCTATATACATATGTAGGTACATTAATCATTATATCCTGTAGTGTCGAAAATTAAAGTACCATTAAATTTGACATATGGAAACACTATTTCGTTTCATGTCAAGATATAAGTAAATGTACAGCAGCACCTATCACGCACTACGTTAGTCTAAATAAATCTTAGAATTCATATAAAAAGACTGATTTGTTGGTGTAAAACCAATGATTCCATATAAATTTGATTAAGTTATTGATTGTTCAACACACATGAAAAGGTAATCGATGACTTATTTTACATTGATTAGACTTGTTTGTCAAGATTTTAAGACAGTAGATGACAAACCTTACTCGGAAAGCATTCTGTGATTTAGTGTACTTATCATTATTATTTTCATATTTGTGAAATTTCTAAAGATGTGTCACAATTAACTGTATTTATACCATCACTACAGTGACTGCAAATAACAGCTTTACAATTATAATAATCGTGAAATAGTCTGGATAACAGGTCTTAGGGCAGACACGTAAATTGTATACGAATTCATTCTGAATGTATAATTTGTTACTGATTTTATTTTTTAAAGCAGCTTGTTGAGGCATATCATCAACATTTAACTTCAACATATTAAGTTTTTATTCAATTATAAATATTAAACATAAAAACAATATATTAAGTTAAACTCATTCCTGTAACTTATAATTTTATTACTTATAGAAGAAAAAATGTTAGAAATGATATAAATGGCTTTTATTACAGCTAGTAGTATATCACCATGGAGGTTAAATCAGAAATTGATTTAAGTGAACCACCAAATTCTAGCAGTAATTTAAAACTAGATGAGATTCCCCTTCCTGAAGATGGAAGAAATTCCCCACCACCTAATTGTGCCATATGTCTTGGTACATGCCGCAATAAATCTTTTACTGACTCTTGTCTCCATCAATTTTGTTTCAAATGCTTGCTCACATGGAGTAAAGTAAGTAATTATTTATCTTTTTAACCTGCTTTATTGTCGTTACATAAGTACTCAAAAAGTAAATACTAAAAGTATAAGTATATTATACAAGTCTTAAAAAGACTACTGATGGATAAGTATCTTGTATTAAAGTACTCATATATATGTCTTAAAAATAAATAAAACCTAATGTATGTAATGCTAAGGATAAAAAAAATATAGTACAAAACTGCAAGTACTATTTAGTCTTTGTGATTTATTAGTAATGTCTTTCTTTCATGGTTAATTTCTGTATATTTTAGTAATACCAGTAAAAATGTGTGCTATTCGCTTATTATTATGTGCTATTCGCTTATTATGTGCTATACGCTTATTATTTTACTTCAGGTGAAAGCAGAGTGTCCTTTGTGTAAACAAGTTTTTAGATCAATCATTCACAATGTTAAATCTAACAATCAATATGAGGAATACATGGTGGACCAGCAACTTCCAGATCCTGAAGACATTACAGAAAGAAGAAGTGAATATGATAGTATGGTTGCAGCTAATAGGAGATTTAGATACAGGTATTGTTCCTGTTGTCATTGCATCTCTTTATATGTGAAAATATTCATTTTGTTATTTAATATTCTACTATATATAAATATCTTTTTTTACCAACTGATTGATAGACTAGACTAGATAGATTGATGCGAAAACTAAAGAGAATACAAATCTGTAAATTTGCATGCAATATTTTTACAAGCATGCTTAGAGAGAATTCCCTTTAAGTAAGATATAATTTTTGATTTTATCTCTTTCTAATTCTAATTTTCATTTCTCTTTTAAATATTGTTATAATATATAAAATGATATAAAAATAGTACAACATACACTATACTGTAAACATTTCTACAGAAGTTATGACTTCAACGTTTTAAATTTAGGGTTTCTTTATAGAAGAGTTTGTAAACATATTGTTGTCAACATCATCACCATTTTGAAAATAAATCTTTTTTTTACACATGATATAGACAAGAAATTATAAGTTAAGGCATTTAAATTAAATTTATTTTTTCTTATTCTTTAGAAATACCCTCCTCTCGTATTTACGGTTCCTGGATTTGCGGAGTCGCATATTTTTGAAGCGAACACATAGGGAAGACTTTTCCCATATATAAATTTTGGCGAATTTCACACAGGACAACGTTCACGCTGCCACGGCGCGAGTCGATCGCGATCCAGCAGCTGCTGATGCGCTACCCGATGGTGGCGGACGTGTTCCCGCCCGCGTACCGCCGCCGCTCGCCCGCCTCCTTCCGGCGCACCGTCTACCGGTACAACCTGTGGGCGCGCCCGCTGCCCGACTTCACCGGCAGGTTCCGAGACTGCACACCGGATTTCTACAGGTAATGCTTTGGCGCAAGGCAATGATAACGTATCAAGCTGTTTGTTTTTAATTAATGCGATATCTTCATATATATTATGAATCTCGGCTTTTATTTGTAGGTTCAATGACTCTCAAATGCATCGGTTAGTACCATGGTTGAACAGAGAGCTTCATTATTTATTAAACGAGAATGCAGGACACATTTCTTACGTCATAGCGAGGATTTTAGAGTTACTTCCCCAGTATCACATAAATTCGAGCGAATTTAGAAACGTCATGCAACGCTATTTCGGAGAGAGGACCGTGCACTTTCTTCACGAGTTGTACTGCTTTGCGTCGACGCCCTACGACATGACCGGCTACGACCGCAACGTGCAGTACACGACCGACACCAGGGTGTCCAACATGATCAACGAAGTGCTGTCCAGCTCCGAGTCCGAGGCCAGCGTCGACTCCGACATCATGGTGGTCTCCAGCTCGGAGCCCGCCGCCGGCTCGTCGCGCCCGCGCCTGCCGCCCGCGCCCGCGCCCGGTGCACCCCCGCCCGCCCACACCGCGCCCGCGCCCGGCCCCACGCCGGCGCCGGCGCCCGCCTACCCGCGCCACTACATCCACGAGCCCGCCCCGGCCGCCGTGCCCGCCGCGCCCGAGCAGAACGTCATCTCCATCGAGACCATATCACCCTCCGACACCGACGACGACTCCTCCGAGGTCATGGTGGTAGGCTACATCAAGCCTCCGCAGGACCGCACGCCCGAGGTCGTCGACCTGCTCGGCTCTGACAGCGACGTCATCGTGCAGGACGCCGAGCCCGACGAGCGCGCCGCCGAAGAGCCCGCGCCGCTCGTGAAACTCACTCTGCGCCAGCAGGAGGCACGGCGCGCCGCCTCCGCGTCAGCCTCCGCTTCCGCGTCCGCGTCCGCTTCCGCGAGCGCCTCCGACTCGGACAGCGACAGCGCCTACACCCCGTCGCCGCCGGCGCCCGCTATGCACGCCACGCCCGCCGCCCGCAAGCGCCGCCGCTCCACCTCCAGCGCCTCGCGTTCCCCGTCAAGCTCGTCCTCCTACGACGCCAGCACGGACTCGGACACAGACTCCGACGCGTACCGCTCGCGGACGAGGAAGAAGCGCCGAGTGCAAGTTCACACCGAGAGGAGCAAACGGAAACACGTGGCGCCGCCCAAACGGAAACAACGGAGAACTAAAAAAGCCAGTAAAGACAGGAAACGTAAATGTAATTCGGACAAAACGACGAGGCCGTCCCGGAGCGCCGACGGCAGCGCAGAGAGGTGGGAGGCGCTGGAGCGGGAGCAACCGGGCCCGAGTGGCGTGGGAGGCGGGGGCGGGGGCGGAGCGGGGGAACGGCGCCTGCGCAGCGTGGTGAGCGTGATCAGCGCGCCGCGGAGGGCGCGCAGCAGGCGGGCGCCGGACGCCGCCTCCACCTCCGACTCGGAAGACGACGTGCCTCTCAACCTGACCGTCGCGAACTCCTCCTCCGCCTTGTAAATATCTCACTAATTTAATGAAAACATTGTGATAATTTTATATTATTTATGAAATGTATCTGTATAAAGAGCGTGACCACCGACTGGGCGAGTGCCACTGGTAGTGAGTGTTGGACACCAGCGAGTAAATTTTTCAAATACTCGATATTTTTGTTTCCAAAAACAAGTGTTGATACATTGTAACAGTGAATAAGTTTGTGAAAAGTTCTAGTATTAAAGAGCCATTTTGTATATATTAGATTTACTTTAATTCATTAAGATTTTTTGTATGTATCTTATTTTGCCCTTTTATATTATATTATGTATCACTTGATTATATATTTAGGGTTTGGCCTTTTCTAATGTATTGATCTAAGAATCTACTTTATTTAGTACTTTGATCGTTACATTAACGAGTTCGCCAAATGTTTTAGCTGCATTAATAATATTTTTATCTGCAATCAAATCATTGCATCGACCATGTACAAATATTTTCCAAAATATCAGATTAATTGTCTTTTATTTTAAGATTTGGTTTGAAGTACGGGTACTTAATGTCAGATTTGAATATTCCATGAGTATAATAAGTTTCTCGTAACATTTAATTTTTGTAATGATCCTAAAAATGGAAAACTGATTGTGTTAACTGTCTCGCCGCTGTCTAGCACGTCTGATCGCGTTGTCATTTTCAAAGAAAGATGGCCTCAATCCATATATCTGTATATAGGCTAATCAGAGATGCTACACTAAGTGAGCCCAAATAAACTTTAATGTACTCATAACATATGGTGTTTTATTCCCTGGGTAGATAAAGCAACTGTAGGCGGCATTCGTAACACATACAAGTACGTTGTTACATTCAAATAATTAACGTGAAATATGTCTATCGAGTTTTCCTCTATAAATGAATAAAGAAATATGTACATCATAATATAAAAATACATAGAAGTTGTATGATCACATATGATCTCTCATACGCAACCCTTACTAAAGAATAACTATAATATATATTTGATATTGGTGCTTGCGACTGCAGCAGAATATAAGTTTTCAATATAAATGTTTATATAGTAATAATTATTTAAATATATCTAATAATTATATATATATATATATATATATATATATATATATATATATATATATATATATATATATATATATATATATATATATATATATATATATATATATATTATTTTAATAGAATTTTTAATGGCTCTGCATTACCTAAAGTGAAGTTTTAAAAAAGAAGTGATTTAAACGGAGAGTTTCAACTAACAAGAAATATATATTTATTAAGACAAGATAATGTTGACTAATCACGATAACTATTGATCATTATATTAAATATAAGTTTATGACACTATAATGCTTAAGATTAAAAAAATAGTATTCTAATTTTACTTTCTTCTTTAATCACATTAAGTCTGACTCGATTCGTCCATGAAATAAAACTATCTAGAAAATACATAAAGAAGAGAAGAAACTACTTGGCGTTCCACGCATTCACCGTGCTGTTGCCGGGCCTACATTCAAAATTCTTTGTCCGTACAGTATTCATTTTCACCATACAGATTTTTGGCCTGTCGCACTTTTCAGTTTTTCTCTTACAATTAAAATTTTTTACGAATTCTCTTTTATACGGGAAGAAATAACTAATTAGCTTTTAAAAGAAAATAAATAAAAAAACCTTTGATATAAAGTTATATTCGTTCAAATATAAAACTAAGTCAAAACAATAATATATTATGACAACAAGAATAACTTGTTTTAACCAATGTTGAACTACCAAAATATTTTCATTGTTGTATGTACAAATATAGTGTTATATAAAAATATTTGTTCATTCTCAACAAAATATGAAGGAGAATCTAATACAATGTATATGTAATGAGAATGTAATATTTTATGTATAAAAAGTATAGTTTATTCTTCATAAATTTCGAAATAATATAAAGTATTATTGCAATATAAAATATGGCATTTAAAAACGGTCATCTTATGCAAAATATTTATTTCTACACATATGTGCTAACGCAACAGCTTTGTTGAAAGTATAAATCTTAAAAAAACAAATCAAAAAAACACATTTTATTTTAACAGTCCACCATTGGCTATATAAAGGCTGAAAGGTAACAATTCTGTTTATGGCATATATGGTTTTAAACCCAAACTTAAAAAAAAAAAAAAAAAAACAAATTAAAATATATATCATCACACAAAGTTGCTTTATTAAACTTACAAAATTAACAAACTGAGCAATAATGGTTATCCTGCCTGGATAAAGGATGGACGGGATTAAGAATCAATGTGTACGAAAAAGATTGACAATATTAAATTCACAATAAGCCCGTTTTTTATTGCACTTACCATCTAAATATTTGCGAAATAGCATTATTATATATTGCTTTTATTTTAGGCCAAAAACCAATCACAGTATATTAAATACATACATTATTATACCAATAAACGTGTAAAAACAATAGGACTATTTATATATTACGTCACATGAGAGTTATTCATTGTTGTATGGACTTTATATTTAGATATGTCACGTCATGAAGTTTGAGAAACTTTGTCACACAATGTCATACTTCTAAGATTATCCAGACGTGTGACGTAATCTATAAATAGCCCAGCAATACAAATATAAAAGAGGTTTAATTTGATTCTTAATAAAATACAAGCTACTAATGCAAAACTAACGAATACACAAAATAAAATAAATTATAAATGTTTAAAATATAATTCATCACTTATGATTAATTTTATTTAATACTTTTAACAATTACAATCTACATTTAAAGAAGTGTGTTCTTTAAAAAAATGAAGAGATATCTATGGATTATAATGTGACCAAAGACAATTAAAATATTGGCAAATACACTCTTAATTCATGAATTACTGTTTAAAAAACATTAAATCAATATAAATACATGTATTCAATATCAATTATATATCTTAAATATTAATTGACATTTCTGCATATGGCTGCATATACATATATTTTACTGACCGGCACAGTGTTATCTAATAACACTTTCTGTATATAAATAAAAACTTTGACATTTTATATCATATATAAATGGCCTATGGTATAAACAATCCTCATCTTAGAGTGGTAACTATTATTATTACTACGTATAATTATAAAAATAGTTGCACAAAGCATTTTACAATCTTCTAAAATTTTAGGGACTACATAATAGAAATTTGCCATAAATAATAAGTGCACAAGGTGAATATATATATATATATATATATATATATATATATATATATATATATATATATATATATATATATATATATATATATATATATATATATATATATATATATATATATATATATATACACATATATATATACACATATATATATATACACATATATATATACACATATATATATACACATATATATATACACATATATATATACACATATATATTGTCTACCACTCTAAGAAGACATTACAATATGTATACATACGTATATTTATTTCACCAAATGATTAAATTACGAGGGATTGACTTCAATGACCGTGTTCATGTGCTGCGGGTGTGGCTTGAACTCCACAACTTCCTTCCATACTAATTCTGTGAAAAGTTAAATATATTGTAGTGAATAACAAATTAATTTAATATCAATTATAATATACACGCTATATATAGTGTTAATGCAGGGACGATGAAGTAAGAAATCCTTTTTTCTTAAATGACAGAATTTTTGAGTCTGACAAAAAGCGCTTGCCAATGTTTATCACATAAATCCAATTGACTAATTTGTTTAATCAATTATTTTCACCTCCCTGGTAAGAAAACACAAAGCTCAAACATATGTTTCTTTATTTCTCGCGCGTTAAGCTTAAAGCACTTCATTATCATTATACCTACTATTTTGTTTCTACACATTGTTTTACTTACAGAGAGTAGTAAAAATTGTCATGACAATGATTATGCACAGTCATGGCAATATTTTTATTAAAAATAGAAATTGATGTGTCTGCTTATCTAAATTGAATTCAATTGATAATGAGAATGAACATCTATATTATGTGTAATATAAAATGATTAGTTAGCGACTTTTCTCTCAAAGATTGGTAACAAAAAATAACTAATTTCTTACATTTTATACTACAATTACTAAAAGTACCATCGAAATAAATGATAATCATAATTTAACATACAGTTACATGCAAAACAAAGTTAATGTCTTACATTATATGAAATTTCACAAACATCCTTAAATTTAAATTCATTTATTAAATAAAATCATTAGGAATATATTTTTATAATTTTAACTACTTAACCGAAGAAGTTTTACTTACTAATTATTAATTATTATTTCTTATATAAGAGAATCAATATCAATATTGGCTATTTTATGTAAAATATAAAACATTGACTCAGTGCAGTTAATAATATGTACAAATTGGTTTAATTGCTAATTTCTGAAATGCTACTGAGACATAAATGGGTGAAATCAAGTAAGCTTGAAGATTCAAAATCATAAGACGCTTTAAGGTCGTCTCCAACTTTCGTCCAACCCAATTTCCGAGACATGTGGAGTGGTGGAATTGAAGTTCGCGCTAAATTTATCGTCGTCGTTTCATCGTTACCTTACTATTGCTCTACGTCACGACGAATTACAACAACAAACGTATTGTATTGTAATAACTTAGCCTGCATTTTACTGTTATAAAAAACATTTAAATACCTTTCCACTTGTCAACCGGCAGATCCATATCCTCAAAACTCTGGTCGTAGGGCGCCGACACCGGCTCGTCGGTCGGGTCCGCGTACTGCGAGAGGTATTCGTGCGCCAACGCCTGCTCCGCTGTTATACGCCTGACATAACACATTGTTTGTAACGTCGATATTTCTATAATACTTAATAATAATAAATCTGTGTTGACACAGTAATGGCGTAGCATTAAAAGGTATTGTAAGAAACTGGGTTCGACCTGTTTAATAGGCACTCACTCTTACATACAATGCGTTAAATTTTCATGTAGACTATATGAAATGGTTAAAATTAATGCAATATTTTTTACTTACTTTATACACAACAAAATTTAATTATATGAAATATTTAAGACACTGAACAAAACAATATACTATTATGTATTAGCGCCACTGGCTAGTATTGCAGATTGTACAGTCGACCCGAAGTCAAATCTTCCTTTGCTCGTATGAGTTTTTTTAAGTATATTTTATTAACATTTTATTTTCTATTATTTAAGTCATATGTGTAACGAGCGGGTATGAGACATTCTCTCAAATGAAGTTGAACAGGGATAACCTGTGGAATACTTACAGAAATAACGTGTGTAATACTTACAGAAATGACCGTTAAACTGAACGCTTAATCCCAGTAATTTTTGGAAATTTAATCAATTTATTGAGGAAACATATTTATGCTCAAGTTTTAGTAGTTATTCTTACGCAGTGGGGGTAAGTTTTTTTATTTACTTGAATAAAGATACTTTTAGAAATAATTAGCAAATCTTTACTTAAAAGAATTGATATTTGTTTTGTATTGTCGTAGCCTATAGAAACGCTCTTTGTGCACAGTGGCTGATCATCGGCTGTTTAGGAAGCCGTCAGCTTGTTGATAAAATACAAAACCCTGAAGTAGTCTTGGCTCGGTTTTGGCAGAGTTCCGTGTCACTCAGTATTCTCCTTTCCTGGCGTCCAACTTTAATTAAGAATTTAGTTTAGTTTTTAAGTTAATCTTAGAATATATTTAGAATTATAAGTGTTTAGTTATTTAAGATTTCTGTATGCATTGATAATATACTAAGCTAATGTAAGTTGTTTTTTTTTTGTTTATTGCATGTGTAGTGTACTTCAAAAGGATCCGTAACAATACGTAACAAATTTATGTATCTCAAGATTCTCCATGCCTGAGAAAAGAAGGCAAGAAATACATTATTAATAAATATTTATATTACACTTACTTATCAGCATCTAGTTCCAGCATGAGTTCGAGCAGGTTGACGGCAAGCGGGTTTGCGCCGCGGAACACTTCGCGGAAGTCGCGCCGTTTCAGCGTCGGTAAAGACTGGATGTAATTGCGAGCCTGGAATAAAAGAAAATAAAATAGCTTAATGCTTTTATCCGATGCAGAGTAGCAAGAAGAAGTGTTGTGTCAAGAAACTATATTTCCCATTTTTCGGTAAATTTTGAAGAAATTGTGTTATGAGGTGAATCTTAACGCCGCGGATTTCTTTTTACCAAAGCAAAAAAAAATATATTACTTCAAACAGGATAAAATAAACTTGTGTAACAACAATATCTTCACAACGACATCCTTGTTGTAAGGTGAGAATTTAATTAACATTTTTATATTATATAATATTGTTTTAAAAACGCGTCAGAGCGAGGTGAACAGTATGAATAGTAGTAACCACTCTCCGGGTGCTAAATAAAGATTTGTAAGGAAAAAATGTTAAAATAAATTACGATTTGTTAAATATTGCAATGTATGAATGTATTATGTATTTTTTTAACAATCGTTAATTAAATGAGTATATTAATAGTTTTGTGCAATGTTAACGCAAATATTACGATTTTTTTATATTAAAATTACAATTTATATAATGCAAAAATTAAATTAATTAATCACGCTTTCTATAAACCTTGACAATCCCCCATACAAAAAGCTAGATGCAAATTTAAAGCTACACAAAAATTCATTTGCCACAAATATCAAAACATATAACTTTTCCCCATACAAACAAAACATGGTAATGTGTTAATATAAATCATGTAAGTAAAGATTCTCTCGAATTATTTTAATTTTATCGAATTTAAATGTTTTTCTCAGTAAATTAAGTACGTTATCATACAGCATCATTGATCATGGCACATAAGACATATGTATGGGACAACACAAGTAACAAAAACGATAAAAAGACAAAACATTTGCTTTACAAAAAGTTTATGATCCAATTTTTAATAGTATAGAAATTATAAATACAACAGTAGTGTATTAGTATTCTTACCTCATCACTTATAATTTTGTCAATAGTTTCTTGTTCTGGATTCCCACATAGAAATAAAATTCTTGTGAGATGGTCAATATCTGACGCGTAGAGGTTAAGGCAAGCACCAAACTTACACAAGCTTAGTATATTGATGAAACAGACCAATTTGAAGCAAAGCACAACATTACATTTACATTAAACATATTATTTATGATTTGACTGAAGCCCATATACATATAATATATAGATAAATTGATGTTTGTTACACAAGTATTAGGAGAATTAAAATTGTTTATATTTATTAAAATCTGTTTATGAGCTGTAAGCAAATAATTTATTTTAATAATCACCATGTTACATAAATTATAGTGATAAGCCCAATATGTACAAATGTACTTACAGATTCAGAAGATATTTTCTGCATAAACTCTTGCGCAGGCGTTCCCAGCACCTCCATAATTAAATTCAGTTGATGTATATCTGTTGCTCATTAAGGTTCACAAAGCCAAAAAATATGTGAAAATGGCCTACCATCTTATGGCTACAAAAGATTTGACAGTTAACTAATTGAATATTAAATAATAAGAAATATATTCTGTCACCTATTTGTCACAACTGCATTCAACCATTTTATTTGAAAACAGACTGAGATATTATATTATATATTACATATAAATAATGTATACTTGTCATTAAACAAATTAAATATTTTCAATACCAAAATGGAAGCTATGAAATTCTATATTACACATATACCTGTCAAATCTTTTTGAAATAAACACTGAAAGCCTGAAACCAAATTACTGTATCGTTAAAGTAATTTGGGCTTGTGCCAAAATAAATAAATATATAAGAATAGACAGATTAATTACAAAATAATTAAACAGTAACATATCACATTGCCACTTACCTTATGCAGTTACCATGCCCATTTCTGTATGATATAAAAGCTTAGATTTATCTAATCCTAAAGGAATTTGTGGAAATTATACTTGATTGATGATTTGCAAGAAATAATTAAAATAAATTCATTTTTTTATACATTCCATTCATTCATTTTAATTAATTGAATGTTAATTACAAAAAAGGATACGATCTGTGCCTGGGAAGAGAGTCCTGCCTGTAAGTAATTCTGCCATGATACAACCAACCGACCAAATATCCACCGTTTGATTGTAATGCATCCAGTTTAACATAATTTCAGGTGCCCTGTACCATCTACAAGCAGCAAAACAAATAAAACTATTATTATTGAGTATTGTGTGACCAGCATGCAGCATTTAAAGTTTAGAAGAACTCTAAGAGAGGGTATCTAAAATTTTCAACGAGTATATGAAAAAATATTTTTTACATCTATAGTCAACACAAATAAAGTCTTAGCAATTGTACTAGTAAAAAAGATCTACTATTAATTAAAATTAGTGTTTGTTTGTAATATTATTTTATTATTAGTTTTTAATATTTTTTAATAACCGCTTTTACACCACACATGAATATAAATCAAACATATAATAAAATAACCAAACAAACAAAGATATTAATCCTTACAAAAAATATATACCTTGTTGCAACATAACCAGTCATTTCAGTCTCAGTTGGCCTGGCCAGACCAAAATCTAAGATTTTCAATTCACAGTCTTCATTCACAGCAATATTGGATGGTTTAAGGTCCTGTTACAATATAAAAATTTATGAAACTTATAAAATAATGTAAAATGTATCTAAATAAATCATTAATTAATTCAATATCTACTAACTCTATGAATAATTCCTGCTGAGTGTATATATTTGAGGCCTCTAAGAATCTGATAAACAAGAAACTGAACATGCTCATCTGACAGCTTTTGTGTACGAACTATGTTATTCAAATCTGCACCCATTAAATGTGTAACCAGATACACTTGTTGGAATTCCTCCAAGCTTCGTTCTGGAGTAAATACATCTAAGAGACCTGCAAATTATTAAGACTACATACCTATGTTCAATAAAGTAAGCGTAATTTTATATTTCTCACTTCATATGACATTTAGGGCCTTACCTATAACATTTTCATGGTTCATATGCTTTAACATTCTCAATTCTCTATAAGTTCTCTTAGCATGAACAGCTGACTGGAATGGCCTGGCCAGTTTTTTTATTGCAACTTTCATATTATGCACAGTATCAATGGCTGAACTATAAAGCAGAATAATGGTAATATATAGAAAACTATATTTCCCTTTGAAAGTAAGTTGTTAGTAGAATCATTTATATAATATTAATTTAAAATATTTTTTGTGGTTCTTCATTATATCCAACATTGTATGGCAAAATAAATTAATGGCAGTGTAAAACTATGCAAATTTAATTTGCAATGTCTATGTAAGCCTAAAGTTGTTTTTATTATTTAATCTTGCTACAATCAATATAAAGATAATGCTAGATTAAAATGATATGTCTGTCACGAAACCTGTCCACCCACACAGTAGTTGGACTAGTATTTTATGTGAATATAATAATTAAAAAAAGATTCTAAAATATAGTTCTATATGTGTATATACATAATAATATATTTTTAAAATAAGTACTGGCAATTTGCCTACGCATTCTAAATAAATACATACCAAACTTGACCGTAAGCGCCAGATCCTACAGGTGTAAGCATTTGATATTTCTCGGGTACAATCCATTCTGTCTTATTAATTTCAACTGTGTGATATCGAGGCATTGTAAAAGCCGATTTTTAACTTCTCACTATCACAAAATAATCGTAAAATACAAAATTTTAGAAAATTTTATCACACTGTCACACGCTACTTGCCAAATTGTCCATAGTCAATTTAAAAAATCTTTGGTTGACTTTGAGTTACAGAATACATATTAACTATAAATTATACGTTAAAAATTATGTTAATAAAGATTAATTCTAAAAGATTAATATACAAATAAATAATTTTATGCTCTTCGTAGAGGGTATGTTTAATAATAGGACATTATAATATAGTATATAAATTTGATTAATACAAGTGGAATAATTTGAATAATTCGTAGTAATTTAAAAAGTAGCGATAATAGTTTGTTAGTCTTATAAATATCCTTTAAATTTAAAAAATGAAAATTAAATACGTACCAATTTATTTAGTGTATATAATAAAACATAAAAAAAAATAAAGTTGAATTAAGTCAGTCAGTGACAATTGACAAATGTTATTGATAAAAGTGTCGTCGGACTAAGAAAGTCTTTTAGTATTTATACTGAAGTATAAAAACTTAAGAACATGGCTCAAACTGCGGGCGTAAAGCCTATGCCCATTGCAGGCCGTGTGGCATCAGAAAGGGAGAGGTGTCTAGGAATGACTGATGCTGAAAGAGCTTGGCGTAAGCAATGGTTAAAAGATCAAATTTTAGCTTCAAATGAGCCTTTACATGTAGAAGAATATTGGAGAGAACGTACTAATCCTATTCGTCGTATCTACCGAAAGCCATTAGATGTAATATTTACTAAACTATCACCTATTTTGGTAAGATTATATAATGATAATAACCTAACAATTGTTGTTTATTTCCCTATGATTACCTATATCAATTATCTTACAGGGAGCTCAACGTGCCATTGATTACAGATTTATTACTGGAAAACTTGGTTTCATCATAGCTGGAGTTTTAGCAACTCATTATTATTTTAAATATCAAGGAAATGTAAGTTGAGTCATTTTTATCTATGACATGTAATATCTGGTAGTTTAAATATATAAAAAATAGATAATGTGCAAGATTTTATTAAATAAATCTACCTAATTTGGGAAATGGTGGTTGAAAATAAAATTGATTTACTTTTAATTAATTACATATTAGAATTTCTGTGCTGAATGGATTTGTAACGCGACGGTTTCTGGGTTCGATCCCCAGTCGGGGAAGATGGATTTTTCTATTTTCCATTTTCTTCGCTCCGGCAACTGAGGCAAAGCGTGGCGTTGAGTTACACCACTCAACATGCAATGCCTCGAAAACGGCGGAAAGCTGGGACGAAGTAAGCAGGGACTAAGTAACGGAGTGTCTTAACACTAGGTTTGTATGGTTCCTGCAGTTCCCTTTGCCTACCCTGCCATGTGCGGGATTCGTTTAATATATTTAAATTCCAAATATCAATATTTTTAGTTTTAATTAATTTTAAAGACTAAATGGCCAGTCAAATGATGGGAAATAACATTTGTTAAAAAATGTTGTATGGAAAGTAACTAATATATATTTTAGGATTGGACTAAGAAAGGAGGCTGGAGAGTAACAACAACTAAGCCTATGGTGTTGCCTGGACAACCTGGATTCCCTTACAAATCAGAACGTACTAAAGATTCTCACTATGCAGATAGGGGTTTCAGCAAATCAATTTATGGTGCAAAGTAAACAATGTTCTGAGATTGTAAACGTAGTGAACTTTAAAATCATATAATTGAAAAATGTAATTTGAATGTTAAAAATAAAAACAATTGCTATTATGCAAAGTGTATTCCTTCCGAATTAAAAGCATGTAATAGTTTCATAAAATCATCAACATCCATTGTCCTAGCACGCATTTGATCTGCTTCTGCAGCTATTAATACTTCTTGAATTTTTTGTTTTATATCAAAATTTTCTGGGATTTCCTGTAAAAATAAATTATTTATTTACTACCATCTTTCAGTTGTTACAATCACTATCACAACTTAAATAGCTTATTGCTATTCTATCTCTCAATTTTATAAATTATGATATCATATTTATACTTAATATTTATTTTACATACATAATTATAATATTCTGATTTAATTTATTTCATGGTGTTTTCATACATTTGAAGTTTCATTTATTTTATAATTTTAATGTGTAACAAATGAAATATGAGATAAACTTGTATCAATATGCTTTCTACTAAGTAACAAATAAAAAGGTTGACATAAATACCTTGTTGTGCAAAGAACAATGCACTCTGTAGTTTTTATCTAAAACTGCTATTGTTGTATTTTGTTTAAAAGCTGCTGATAAAGTTTTATTTTTCCTTACAAATGCTATCCTTGTAAGACCATCCCATTCAACAAAGTTTATAGGAGGTGGTGGATTCCTTGGTTCTATTCTCACTACACTTGATTCTACTTTAGGAGGAGGTCGAAAATTATTTTTACCCACCTGCAAATATTTTTTTACTAGTATATATAAATAATTGAAAGAAATTTCAAATTATTATTTATATTATGTTGGCCATATATATTTATAAACTTCTCACTTACTGTGAGAATGACATCTTACCTTCATTAACATATCAACTCTCGCTAAGAGCTGTGTATTTATTGACAATCTACAATACAGCTTATCACCAGGCTTTGCAACTAATCTCTGTGCAAATTCCTGTTGGAACATTAATACAGCACATCTAAAAAATGGTCTATGTAGAAGTAATTTAAACACTAAGGGTGAACTAATTTGGTAGGGAATATTTGCAACACATATGTCAAAGAAGGGTAATTCCGTTTTTAAAACATCTCCCACTAGTATTTGAAGTTTTGCTTGATAGGGGGTTCCTTGAACACGTTTCTGAAGTTCTGCAACCAATCTGTTGAACACAAAGTTTTAGTAAAAGTTTAATATATCATTTATAACACATAATATTATAAAATTTATTAAGTGATAAAATAAATACCTTGTATCGATTTCACAGGCTACAACTTTCTTCACTCTGTCTAACATTTTTATCGTCATGTTACCAGTTCCGGGACCAATTTCAAGAGCTACATCAGTAGGCCTTAAGCCTGCTTTGTCTAGCATAGACGTAATAATAAGTGGGTTTTTTAATATGTGTTGACCAAAATCTTTATTAAATTGGATGCCTGAAATCGAAATAATACATCACAAATATGAAATAAATTTTCTATACTATAATTGTAGATGATAGAATAAAGATTCACGCTTACTTAACCTAAGCAATTTTTTTGTTTTAAAACCCTTACCTTGTTTAGCAATTTCATTATGAACCCTGGATTTTTTTTCAACCTTTACTTTTGGCATTTTGTAAGTACAAAATTTCAATTTAAAGAATATTTTGTTAAAATTAAAATAACATTGCACCACACTGTTTTGACAGTTAATTGAGAGATGTTGCCCGCTTCGTCTATATATTTAATATTAATTTAAAGAAGTTACGTATAATTAAAATAAATAAAGAAGATATACGAGAATATACTTTTGATCCATATTCCGTATTTCATTTATATTTAATATTTTTACATCCATAAAATAGACATCTATCGCTGTAACTATTGTTGTGTAAAATATTTTGTCAATGATACAATGATCCATATCTAGTTTATTATCAAAATATACATAGATTTATATTTGTTTCCTAGAAATATATACACTTTCTGATTGGGCTTTTAGTACTTTAATGATCCCAAGATCAATCCAATATTGTGTATAATTTTAAGTCGACATTTGAATATAGTTGTAGTTTTTATAGTGTATATATTATATTTTATTTTATATAAAGTGTAATGATTTTATACTATAAAATTTTTAGTTCTTTACATTTAATTTTTTTTCCTTTTCTATATTATTAAACAATTCAATGGCAACAAAAATTAAAATACATATAGCTATTTTTTTTCTGGCAATTCTGATTCGTCAAATTTTGGCATGGTTGATCTTTTTAAGACCGAATAAAATACAACCGTTTTCGTAAAATTATTATGAAAATGGAGTGGGAACCTGAACAAGAAGGATTAAGACAAATACTTACACTACTTAAGGAATCCCAATCACCAGACACTGCCACTCAAAGAGCAGTTCAACAAGTATCCTTTTTAAGATTTCAAGTCGATACACATATCGGCGTGGATGTTTTTTTGTGTAATTTAACCGTATGTTATTTAATTCATTAGTTATTGTGTTTTATAATTTCATGTCATAGTTTTATGTGTTACTTGTAAATCTTGTTGCCTTGGTGGTTTATAATCACCACGCTCCTAATAAAATCGATTTTTCCGACATGACAGTCATTGACAGCTTTCGATTTCCATAACAATGTAATATCAGAAATTGGAAGAGTTGAACAAATATCCCGATTTTAACAACTACCTTATTTATGTATTGACAAAACTAGTCTCCGAGGCGGAGCCGACGAGATCACTAAGCGGTTTGATTTTAAAGAACAATGTGAAGGCGCGCTATAATAGCTTTTTACCTGAAGTAGCAGAATTTATTAAACGTGAATGTCTATCTGCTGTTGGAGATCCATCACCATTGATCCGAGCCACTGTTGGTATAATAATCACAACAATTGCCAGTAAGGGTGAATTAACATCATGGCCTGAACTATTACCTGCATTATGCCAAATGCTAGATTCCCAAGATTACAATGTTTGCGAGGTATGGAAAGAATGCAAATAAATATGAATAAGCCAAAATAAATATTTTAAAAGTATATAAAATATAATTTAATATAAAATTTTACATTTTAGGGTGCATTTGGAGCTTTACAGAAGATTTGTGAAGACACAGCTGAACTATTGGACAGTGATGCACTTAATAGACCTCTAAATGTTTTAATACCTAAATTCTTACAGTTTTTCCGTCACTCATCACCTAAAATAAGATGTCATGCTATTGCTTGTGTCAATTACTTCATTATGGGAAGGACACAAGCTTTAATGTTACATATAGATTCTTTTATCGAGGTATTGACTTCACTTCATTTCCTAAATAGTATTTATTATTATAAACATATTTACATTATGTACATCATTGCAGAATTTATTCCACTTAGCTGCAGATGAAGATCCCGATGTCAGAAAGAATGTTTGTCATGCTTTGGTTTTACTATTGGAAGTTCGCTTAGACAGACTTATACCATATTTGCCAAACATTATTGAGGTAAATATATGAATAAATATATCTCTTAATTACTTCATGAGTCCTATTTTTAAAAAATAACATTGTTATTATGTATACAGTACATGTTGATGCGCACCCAAGATCAAGAGGAAGGTGTTGCTCTAGAAGCCTGTGAATTTTGGTTATCTCTTGCTGAACAAAATGTATGCAGGGAGGTAAGTCTGTTGTTTTGTATTTGTAACAATTTAAATAAGAATTATAATTGAAAATACAATACAAAAAAAGATTTTCATGCCTCTGTTAAAATATAGTTGTTGAGCATTTTGTCTTGTTGGAATGGAACATTTCACATACAGATTAATTATGTTTTGTAGCAACACTGAAAGGAGTGCAAAATATGTATTTAACATTGACATTATAAGAAAGTTTGCTATATAGGGAAAATAAATAATAATTATAATTTAACTATTTATTACTAATTAATCTATTTGTATACATGAATAATTCAATTTACAAGTATAATATTACAATGAGATTCATAATGCATTTTTACACCTAATATATAAGTTACTTAACTACAGTTTATTACATAATAACAACATATTGTTGTTGATACTGATTTGTATGTGGTGTTATTTAGAGTTTGTTGTACCAAAACCAATATTAAGAATATTCTTGTAGGTGGATATAGAACTTTTTCCACATTTAAAATAAATGTACTCTGAAGATGAAATTTTATTATGCTATTTATCATATATATGTTTAGACAAATACAAATTGTTCTCTTTTATTTTTTTTTACTGTATACTATTAATTCAACTATAATGTTCTATTATATATTAGTAGATATATTAGGTTCAAGGTTTTTTGAAATTGTTAAAATTTACATTAAACAAGTTGCATATAAAACATCCCTTGATATACAGGTGCTAGGACCTCGTCTGCCAGCACTGTTACCAGTGTTAGTGCGGGGCATGCGTTATTCAGACATGGACGTAATCCTCCTGCGAGGAGATAGAGACGACGACGCCGACGACGCCGAGCCCGACCGTGAGTCGGACATACGACCGCGGTTTCATAAGCCACGCTCTCACACTGTTAAACATAATGGTGAGTTGCTAACAACTAATAATTTAATATAAAAACAATATATATTACGTTTGTATAAGCTACTGGACGAAGAGAGATTTTTGAAAAAGTGAAATCTTATGGTTTTTATTTTGTACATAAGAAATTTATTCAGTAATAAAATTTCTACTTAGTATTTGGTGATTTATCGGTCTCCAGTGCTACCATTGTTGCGTTTTATCTCTGTATATTAGGAATTGCTATTTTAGAAAGAATTTGACTATATACCCCACGGGTGCCATAAAGCCAGCTCGTCATATTAATCTGACAAACCTGCGGATCACATCTTACTCTACATTAGTTTAGTACATACACAGTCGTAAACTCTATTATTTTCGCTGTCGAAAATGCACTACTGACTCGTAGCAATTAAATTTCCTCAATTTTTTGATTGTAAGGGGGTTACATATTTTCTCTTCTGCCACACTCACAGTAGATGAATTTCCATCTGCGCATGAAGTATAGCACAAGTATAGTCACAGTGCACTGTCTTCGGTCTAGTTTACAAAATAATTCACAATTGTGTGTTCGTAGTTAATAGACATATTCCTACCTGTACCCGGGGTAGAGGTACTTAGACATTAGATTCTTAATACATAACATAACTATTTTTGTTTAACAAAGAAGGCAATGCTGCGAGTAAAAGCTATATAGAATTGAAAATAGTAAAACAAGTATAATATTCTTTAAATTTGCTGAATATTTGAATATATGCGGTAAATTATACATTATTTTGTAAAAAAACGCATTAGTATAATAATTACATTTTTACGTATATAATTTTGATATTTTTTGTGAACAAGACAAGTGCAGTGACTTCTAAGATATCAATGCCCCAGTGTAGACTAAGATAAGATAATACTCTTTGTTATAAGATTAACTTATTAATGGAGTATGTAAAATTTTGACAATTTTATTATTATCTATAAACGTGATGAATTTAGCCTTAACTGAAACGTGACTTGCAATTGAACGTGACATTACGATCTATTAAAATCAATAACTTGCTATACATAAATCGTTTATGAGAGACCTAAACGATTTACATCTTTTATATTCCTATTGTAATATTATAATATGTTTTAAAGGAAACTTCTCTAAATACATTGCTTGTTTGTACTGTTAATTGTAGATTGTTTTCAATAATAATCCAACTTTCGTCCATTGTGTTTATGCGAGCAATCTTTCTGTCAAAATAATTTCCACTAAGGGACCTTCGTCTTTTTTTAAATTGAAAATTAATTATAATTAATTGACATTTCCGAATTTTAAGTAAAAATCTTCTGGTTACAGAAATAATCCTAAACTAACATATTTATTATGTATAATACGATAGTATCTATATTTGGTGCTAAAATTGATACCTACACATTAGAATTAGATTTTTTTTTACTATTCCTAATGTATAACGTGTATCATATATATCCGCGATTTAACTATCAGTAAAAAATTTTATACATTTAAAATGGAAAATTTAATGCATAATATACATAACGTTGGTCTCTAATTCTTATGTCACGTGGTAATGATTCAAAAATAATATATTTTCTTTGGCTTCTTTCTACTAAAGTAAATAAATATTAACCTGATAAATAAGTTTACTTTAGACATTTCACGAAATAGGTATAAATATTTAAAGTGGATATTATTAGAAACGTTGGCAGAGGAAATTGTTAAAACTTGTCAGTTTATTTTTCTTCACTAAATAAGTACATTGAATATTTTTGTTGCTTTGATACTTACGAATATCAGATATTTTTTTATTCCGCCGATACTCCTTTGTTCTGTTAGTTCGTTATTTGAAATACAAAAACTATCAATTGTGAGCCGCTCAAAAGCCAATACCAAAATTAATTGTCTTCGTTATTCTTAAATTAATAAACAAAGAATTTTAAAAACAAATGTATCGTTTTAAAAAATCTTGATTTTTTAATCTAATAGGAAAAATATATAAAATATATTATTCAAGGTGTAAATTCTGCAAAAACACAAGATATGTATAGGATTTGTAGCATAAAAAGAAGTAAATATTTATTGAAGTAATGATATTACATCTTTAAAATTAATGTAAAAATAATATAATATTATAAATTATCTTAAGTTTTATATTTATTGAACATAACAAACACTCTTCTACCTTAGTTACTTAAAGTTTATGTAAAAAATATTATAAATAATTCACAATGGCTTCTGAAATGATTATATAATATAATCAGAAGTTATTTGAAAAGGGCTGGGGTTTAACCTAGAAAAATGTAAGCAACTAAAGAGAGTAAATAACTAAAATTATTATTTATTTCATTAAAATTTCCAAAAGTCGCGAAAATATCATAAATTTATAGTTTCGGCGCAATTAGTTTTTAATAAACCTCACATCCTACTTTTTACTAATATATAAAGAAAATAAAGCACAGCATTTTTTAAATATAATAATAAATCTTAACTTTTATGCCGACCTTGTTATATTTAAAAAGCTATTAATTAACATACACAAAAATGACAACATAAAACAATAAAGCTGTTTTGGTTGTGTGCTTGTGGTAATAAAAAAAATTTACGCAACATACAGTTATGATTCTTTCAGTTTCAAATTTCAGTTAAAAGCTGTACCTGTTGTAGGTACAGCGGTTTAGGGTAGGCAGGGGGAACGGTAGGAACCTACTGTTAAGACACGGGGAACACGCGGGGAACGTATTCCCCGCTTTCCGCTTTTTTCGAGACGTTGCACGTTAAGTGGCGGAACTCAACGCCGCGCTTTGCATAGTTTCCAGAGCAAAGAAAATGGAAATGAAAAAATCCATCTTCCCCGAGTGGGAATCAAACTCACAAACCGTCGCGTTTACAGACAGACGCTACGCCTCTGCGCCACAAAAATCTAAACATTACATATTACATTAATAAAAAAATAAACAAATTTTATAAAGCCGGCGGAGGAGACAGCAACATGTCGGGAGGCGGCGAGTCAGACGACGAAGATGAGGGCGGCGCCGACGACGACGGCTCCATGTCCGACTGGAACTTGCGCAAGTGCAGCGCGGCGGCGCTCGACGTGCTCGCCAACGTGTTCGGTGCTGATCTGCTGCCCGTGTTGTTCCCTATACTTAAGGAGACTTTGTTTCACGAGGATTGGGTTATAAAGGTATAATAATTACAGTGGATTTAAAGTACTGTGCATTTTATTTTTGCCTATCTCCGGTATTAAGTTGGCTAAGCAGAGAAAACTTATATTAAATTATTGGTGGTAGTGAAACCCATCACAGCGTGTTTTGTTATCTATTCTAAATACTGTAAAGCTAAACAGTTTTTTTTTGTTGAACGAAACAATCTCGGAGACTGCTATTATTTCAAATGAAAAAACTCTTTTAGTGTTTACATGTTCCCTGTATAGAAACAGTTACTCGTATATAATAAATAGCAACGCGTGGTCCAGGAAAGCGGTATCCTGGCGGTGGGCGCGGTGGCGGACGGCTGCATGGGCGGCATGGTGCCGCACCTGCCCGACCTCGTGCCGTACCTGGTGTGCTGCCTGGGCGAGCGCAAGGCGCTGGTGCGCGCCATCACGTGCTGGACGCTGTCGCGCTACTCCCACTGGATTGTGTCGCAGTCGCACGACCTGTACCTGAGGCCGGTTATGACTGAGGTTCGTGTGTCATTTGTTTAGTTACTTGTTTTTTTTTTTTTTTTGATGAATGCACGCTTTGTCCCGCACATGGCAGGGTAGGCAGAGGGAACTGCAGGGACCATAGGAATCTAGTGTTGAGACACTCCGTTGCTTAATCCCTGCTTTCTCTGTCCCTGCTTTTCGCCTCATTCGAGACGTTGCGTGTTGAGTGGCGAAATTCAACGCCACGTTTTACCTACTTTCCAGAGCAAAGAAAATGGAAATAGAAACATCCATTTTCCCCGAGTGGGATCGAACCCACAAACCGTCGCGTTAACATATAGACGCTACGTGTCTGCGCCACGATGGTCCTCTTAGTTACTTATTCCGTAGTTCGCGGACAGTTTTTTAATAATCATTATTTCCTCTCGTAAAAAGACAAAACGGATACTGAGTCCCGATTGAAATCGGAGTGGTTTAACACTAGGTTTCGTCACGATATGTCACCTCCGATATATAGGACATAATGTTGGGCTACAAATAACTTTAGAAACCAACAGCATCACCCACTATATTGTATCGTGTTGAATTTTATATAATTAATATAAAATTAAATTGCCAAACTAATTGTTTCGATTTATAATGTGTGAATTTAATTTTCAGTTTCTAAAACGAGTATTGGATAACAACAAGAGAGTACAAGAGGCCGCATGTTCGGCTTTTGCTACGTTGGAGGAGGAGGCCTGCACCGAGCTGGTGCCATATCTAGGCCACATATTACAGACATTGGTATACGCGTTCAGTAGATATCAACACAAAAATTTACTTATTCTATACGACGCGATCGGTACATTGGCAGACTCTGTGGGACATCATCTAAACAAGCCAGAATATATCAATTTATTGATGCCACCTTTAATCACCAAATGGAATGTATTAAAAGATGAAGATAAGGACCTATTTCCACTACTTGAGGTATGTTATTAAGGTTTTATATGAAAATCATTATTAAATTTCAAAAACTAATCTAACACTATATTTTGACATTTCTCCATAATTGTTATGTATTAAAATGTGTTATGCTTTAAATATTGAAATTTCGGAGAATTTCTATAATAAATACTTTTACTCCAATGTAGTTAAAAATAAAACATTTAGTATCACATAATTGTGGCAAGGATAAATTTCAAATTATTATTTTATTTTAGGTGTAATAACATTGTTTTCTTTCTTCTTTCCTATATACATTTTTAATTCTTTCAGTGTTTATCATCAGTAGCTTCGGCCCTTCAGTCTGGATTTTTGCCATATTGTGAACCAGTATTTAGGAGATGTGTATCACTCATAGAACAAACACTAAATCAAAATATTGTGAGTATATTTTTAAATTTATTTCCTTAATATAATTTATACATTGATAATGTTTCAAAGGATTTTCCTTATAATAATGTTTTACACTTAACAAAATTATATGCGTGATAAATCATAGAACTGTATATGTTCAATTTTATATGTTCCTATGTTAAATTATTGGTACAGTAAAACTTTAGTTGGTCAATCTGAAGTCAACCTTTTGAAAACCTCCCAATCTCAATGAAAATCAAAAATGTTTTGCTCCCCTTCCTTTCAAGTGAGTCCAAAACTACTATACTACGAAAACTTTAAATGGGCCTCTATTTTGAACATAGTGTTTTATTTAACAATCTTTACTATTCAAATATTTACAAATAATAACCTATGTAGTTTTAATTAATACATGTTATCGATTTTAATAATTTTAATTGAATTATTATTTGTTTTACATACACAAGTCCAAATTTAAAAGAATGAATCTCAAATTCTTTATATTGAATCAAAATCCTGAATGAAATTCCATGATATTCAACTTATTTTTACCATTCAAACTATATAATATGACAAGTTTAGCAAGCAGAGATAAGTTATACTTTATCTTATAATTATTGTTGACAGTTTTGATAACCCTTGTAGTGTATGTTAAGTGCATTGTTGTGCACTTAAAATGTTATATATTTGACTCAATATTGTAATGTATAAAAAAAGCTAATGAACATTTTATCTTTTTATAACAGATATTCTTTTATTTAAGTGTCCAAAAAATTTGTGTACCACCTGTTATCTATTTATATTTCTTTTCATTTTGATTATGTATACTTACAGCTTACTTACTCTAATACTTATAAAATATATAGAAATTTGAAAGCATCGGATTTCTTATATGTTTTCTTAAAGTATTTTTCTATATATAGTGTGGATTAACACTATCAATTAAAAAAAATATAGAGTAATCTTGTTCTTATTAACAATTACTATATTTCTATGTATGTATACAGGCAAACAGTCAAAGTCCAGAACAATTTGAAGCACCAGACAAGGATTTCATGATTGTGGCATTGGACTTATTAAGTGGGCTGGCAGAAGGACTGGATGGACACATCAACCATCTCGTGCTGAACTCCAATCTTATGCAGTTACTATACCAGTGTATGCAGGATCCCATGCCTGAGGTATGTACTTTAAAGAAATATAGATGTGCATTAACTCAACAGGCAATCTCTCCAAGCTGTATGAAACATTTGAAAATTCTAAAAATAGGTTGAAATCTGTATTTTGCTTTACTTCTACAGTCTGTATTTCTTACATTGTATGTTATTTAGTTTTAAAAATTTATATATAAAAAATATTGCTTGCAACAAAATCGCACAATAAGTTAATATTGCATTATCTACTTTAAAATATTTTATCATTAACTCTAGTAGATTGTTAGAAGACTAAGTTAAGACATAAAAAATACGAAAGTGTTACACCACACGAAATAAAGAATAATATTTAACATAAAATGTTAAACGTAGTAGAATTTGAGCCCTCGACAAATCACGAGTAGCATCAATCTTCTAAAAAGTAATTATGGGTTTACTACTGTTTATATTATTTGCAGGTTCGACAGTCATCTTTTGCGTTGTTAGGTGATCTGACAAAAGCATGTTTCCAACATGTCTTGCCATACATCCCCGAGTTCCTCCCAATCTTGGGCATGAACCTTAATCCTGAGCTCATCTCTGTTTGTAATAATGCTACATGGGCTATTGGAGAAATCAGCATCAAATTAGGTATTTTATCTTTCTAACTTGTTTACTATTACTATTTAGTATCTATCTATAATATCTACAATAATTGCAAATCTTATTAGAATTAGACAGTTTCTAATTATTTAAGTACTCTAAGCTATGTGACTTTTATAATGTACAATGTATATTCTATATAAATAATTGAATTATTATTCATTGCAACCTAAAAATGAACAATACTACAACATAGCCTAGTAAAATTTTATGTAATAAGAACACTGCAATGAATATTGTAATTATAAATTATTACAATGAACAAAATTCAATAATAATTGTAGGCCCGGAAACTTCAAAGTACATTCCCCTCGTCCTGAACCACTTGGTGGACATCATCAACAGGCCCAACACACCCAAGACACTGCTGGAGAACACAGGTAAGTGCGAGACCACCTCCGCATCATAACTTACATTGATATTTATGTTAACCTATATTATTTGCTAGAATAATTTAATTAAACAATATATTTGGTGGCAGTAATGTTTTACGATTATGTATTTCCTTAAGCTTTATGTTCATCATCTATTGGTTTTCAGTTTATAATGAGTTTACCATTTTAATATTAATGAATATAATTAATATATAAATACATCTATATATCCATAATCCACTAAAACTTATGAATTGATTTATTTTAGATTACAATTAATTTGTGTCTTTAAATTATATTATTTAATGTTTTTATGTATAATAATTTTTGTGTAGATATTATGTGAGTGCGCTCCGAAACTGGTAATGAAACAGCTAGCGGAGCCGACAAATAAATATTCCTGGAGCCATTGATCTCTTACGTTAGACTATTACAAATAATAATACTTTATTTGTTTCTGTATTTTTGTTATAATGGAATAAAGGCTTAGTTTTTAAACTTACAAAACAAATTAATAATATATGTATAAAATCAAATTTTAAAATAAATTGTAATACCTTTTTTATTTTATTTTAATAGAAAATGTCGAAAATAATAACTTGTAACGTAAGAGATCGATAAAATAAGGTCTCAAGGGTATCATACATTAGTTACCGGGCAGTAATATATATAAGTATCCAGTAATGTACATAAAACGCATATTCTCCGTAGGTGTAATTATTTCTCGACCCGCTGTTTGATATATCCGCTATATCGATATGTTTTGAATGGTTTGTTGATTTGTTTTCTTGGTTTTGTTCTCGGTTGTCGTGGTTGTGTGGCGTAGCGATTACTATCGGTCGGCTAGGTTATGTGTGCCCGCACGACGTCGCACCCGTTTTACATCAATTTGTACGCCTGTGGTCTGTAGTCAATTTTTTTTATTATTACTTTATATTTACTATTACGTTTTCATATCGAATAAGTTTTATTTCGATTGTGGATGGTGTTTGGTTTCTTTTTAGAATCGGTTGTGGCGACTCGGGCGGTCTCGTGTCGCTGCGGATAGATCAGCCATCTTGTTTTCATTACTGTACCATGTTGAACACCATCCGCTTTCTAAATATATATCAGCTAATTTATATTGGTTTATTTGTCCAAATTGCAAATAGTACGATTATTTAATTTTGATTATTCTACTTTTAGTATGGTATGCTTACAATAGTTTATTATTAGAAAATGTTTTATTTAGTAATAGTATAAAGATGTCATCGTTTGCAACTTGGACTCTGTCTTTTATATTCAGTGTTTATATAAATATATTTTTTGTTTGACACTTTTAAATAATTTATTCACTATAACAAAATATTATATATATATAAATATATATACACATTAATATATTTAGTAGTTTTATGTTGATCCGCTTCATTATTTTTGATTTAATTACTTAGTTGATTAATTTGAAACTACTGTGATATTTCGATTGTCTAACTAGATCCGCCTTCTAGATATCACTACGTACGTTTTCACAAGTGTCGATCGCTAGATCGCTCGTAGACCGGAATCGAAACCCGAACCTTCGCTCAGCGCAATAGCCGAGGACCATAGTGTGTAGGAGAAGGACGAGCGGATTAATGTGAGAAATGAGAGTGTCCTACCCGCAGGTGCACGTCGCTGCGCAACATCCGCGACAATGACGAGAAGGACTCCGCCTTCCGCGGCATCTGCCAGATGATCCAAGTGAACCCCGGCGGCGTGGTGCCCGACTTCATGTTCTTCTGCGACGCGGTCGCCTCCTGGACGCACCCCAAGGACGACCTCAAGGAGATGTTCACCAAGATCCTGCACGGCTTCAAGGCGCAGGTCGGCGACGACAACTGGCGCCACTTCACCGACCAGTTCCCCGTGCAGCTCAGCGCGCGCCTCTCCGCCATGTGCGGCATATAGGCCACGCTTGCGTCTATGTATACGGTGAGCTATGTTGTATTAGTATTGCTTTTAATATTTTTACCAGCTTCAAACGCATTGAGCAAAGTTCTGCTTCCTGCAACTCGCTAGAGTGGTATATGAAAATTTTGATATAAACATTTAAAATTCGTTCGCATCACGCTTATGGACCGACGGTGGGATGGTAGGAGTTGGTAAGTATGTCAAATAATACAATGTTCCTCTATTGCAGGGGAACCATTGCAACACGGGTCGGGAGACACAGCCTCGCGGCGTCGCGCCGGCGGCGGGGGCGGGGCGGGGCGGGGCGGGCGGCGCGCTCGCGTCTCGCGTGACGCGCGAGTCTACTATATATTGCATGAACCTTAGTGTAGCCGTAGTTTGTAATCGGAACGGAATACGTTATTATTTTTCGAATTGATTTTAACGGATAGTCGTCCACCCTTCGTTCCGGGGAGTCGTTTTCCACTATGTTTAATAGTGTGTCGCAATCGTATCGGCCGAGCCGAGGCGCGTTCGGTGGTGTTCGTTTTCGTTCGGTTCGGTTTCGGCGGAAGGCGTTCTCCGCTCGCGTTCGCTCTATATTGACTAACGTTTGTACCGAATATATCTTTTTAGACGTTCGTTGTAAAAATTTATAATAGTTTTTGGAAAATATATACTGAAACAAGATATTGTGAAATTAAATAATGTTTTATCATATTTGTCCAAAGGCATTTATTCACGTCTCCACCAGGCTTCTCCTCGGGATATACTTTAAGCGTATAAATTGATGTGTTAACTACTATTTTTAATATAAATTACAAGACTTAGTAAAATCGAGAATTTACGTCGACTGTGATTTGTGACTGGTTTATTTTGACTAATATATGCGTACGAGTTATTGCCTGTGCCTGTGTCTGTGTCTGTTTGTCTGTGCTGTGCTGTGCTGTGCGGTAGACTGCGTGTGGGCTACATCTGCTATATAATATACCAAATAGTATTTTTACGTTGTATTTTGTTTTAATAAATTTCTTAGACCAATTTGCCGGCGTCGAATTACCTTTTTGATATTGACCTCTATTCCTAAAATTTATGCTAAAGTATATTTTCTCATATAATTACGATTATATAACATATTTTGTGAAAACGTACATTTCTTAAAGGTTATAACAGCTTTGTAATGAAGATCACGAAGATATATTTGAATTAATACTGGACTGGCACTTAATTTTATTCTGTATATAGCGTTGATGTCACGATGGTTGTTTAGACTCGGGTAAATTGCACTATTATTAAAATAAAATAATATTATTGTTTATATGTATATGAAATGAAAATAATATTATGTATATGTAAATACCTATTGAGTTGTATATTATTATATTATTACATGCAAATAAAATTGTTATTATTTTTTTGTTTTATAAAAGCTAAAAGTCTGACTTTAACCATTTGTTATATGTCATTTTTGTTCAGATATATGACAGGCTCCTTTCTAAAGTAATGTTATATATATATATATATATATATATATATATATATATATATATATATATATATATATATATATATATATATATATATATATATATATATATATATATATATATATATATATATATATATATATATATATATATATATATATATGTGTGTGTTCATATTATATACACAAATTTATTTGTACTATATAACGTGAGTATAATTTTTTATGGTAATCAATGAAAATATATAAAAAAATTGAAATCTTATTTACGTGAACATTTTAATATTTGTAATAATTGTAGGGTATTTTAAGGTGATAATATTTTTAGAAAGGAGCCTGTGAGTGAGGATCTGAGAATTAGTAGTTCAAACGAACGTAGTATATGTTGCGATGTAGGGTTTAAGTGCGCAGTGGAATATAGTAGGGTTATTCGGGGATACAGTAAATTTTACATTCCTTGAGAATGCCATTTTAGGCCTCGTTACAACTTTAAATTTCTTTTTTTATATCGGCCCATATCATATATTGCTATATACAAAAAAATTGTGTGTATATTGTATATGCTTCAATAACCCCACAAGTGCGTCCTCGGTCCCTGAAATCCTAAGGTGAGTGTACACGGTCTTTTGACTTTAAAAATAAATTAATATGAATGTTAAATCTATTGCCTAATATGATTGCAATTCGGCATAAAATAATATTAATTTAGGTTTCCAGGCCGTGTGTGCGCGCCCTAGTCCTGTCGGTTCCTATCCTCCGAGTCCTGTCTAGTCCCATTCCTTGTCAAGTGCCAACGAAGCCTCAGCAGTGCGAATGAGCGCTCACTATCGCATTGTGAGTCCTTTCTCTTTATTTATCCGGAATTAGTTTTATTGGCAGCTGAGATTACACAAAACATTAACGTACCGTCATTGTTTTATAAGAGAAAAGCAAATTTAACGAGTGTCTTCGTCAGTTATTTTTAAGATAGATTTTTGTCAACGTTTTAAATATAGTATTGTTTTCCTACAAGAAAAAAGTGATAATAGGTGGTTAAGTGTGTGTGAGTGTGTGTGTGAGCTGTGGGCGGCGTTCGTGCGGCACGATTCCTATCCTATTGGCATAGTTGTGTGTAGTTGTGTGTACTTTGTACATTTGTGTATCGCGCGACTCTTAGTTATCGTATTTTGTGTTGTGAATCCTTTTAACTTTAAATTCTATCGTGGTTAAGACATCAATAACATTTTCTGTGAAATATGTATTGTTTTTTGCACTCTTTAAAATTTGGTGACTTCGAATGCTACTTGTAACGGACAAAGGGGTATAACCGCCATTTCTATAATTTAGGTAATTTAGAAAAGATCACTATTATTTTTTTTATTGTTGTCTGTATTTAAATACTTAACGAACAAATTATTGACCAAAACTATATATATGTATATGTGTAAAACTTTAGATCGAATGATGGATGGCGTTTATCCTTGCTTGGCCGTTGGACGTCGATATAAAAAATATTTACTTAAATTAAACAACTTTCATACGGAGCTTATTAAAAATTTTAATCATTTTGTTTAATTGTATTTTGTAAAAAAGAATATTATTTTTCTATATTATATAATATCAAAAAAGCAAGGAAATATTTTTCACTTAATTTACTAAATAAGATCTCAATTCAGCATACACAATCTGGCGTCTGTGAGACGGACGTCTTCGGAATCACGTAATCGTTATCAAGTTGCCAAATGTTTCAGAGTTCTAATGTATGTTTGTAAAAATTATAAGTACATAAAATTAAATAGTATATCGAGGCGTACAATTACGATGTAAAATTAGATTACCATACAATATTGAATAGATTAAAAAATTTTAGTTCAAAAATTGTTTCATGTAAGTCATAGTTGTATAAATACTCACGCTTTCACTCTCATTAAATATTTTACGATATATAATATTTATTATCGTCGAAAGAAATACGAATCGTACTTACACGTATCTATTTTGATATTTGTATTGTATTTATTATATTTAATAAGTATTTTCTGTAATGTTCTTTATTTACTACCAGCATTTTTTATCTCGTAAACTTTTGTCACTTTCTTTTTTTTTTTCAATATATAAAAATATAACAAAAAACTATGAACGTCTCCAATGTACAGTGTCGAAAGTACTTACTGCTATTTTTGTCGTTTAACAGTATGTGCAAAGCTTATAATTAAATGCTTATAATTTTTATTAAAGCATAAAATATGAAGTTATATTTTTCCTATAAGAGCTTATCCAATGTTCAATTACAACGTGCTTTCGATTATGTACGTAGAAACTGTAACTGTATATGTGGGGGCAGCTATAGGTTTTATTATTCCTACACTGCTTAGTAAACAGTAATAAAGTATATGATTATTTTTTCGTTTTTGAATTAAATATTTTACGTAGCAGCCCCCACGTCTCTGTTCGTTGGATTGTTTAATAAACTCATGTCCTGGTGAGTACAGTGCTGTAAACAATTAAATTAGTTTCACATCGCTACCTCTAATCTAAGGCCTAATTCAAGGCATAGACGTGTCCAGAAATGAAATTGTTGTAATATAGTTCTTAATATTCTAATACTGAATCTGTACTCACTATCACCAAATTATATTAATGTTTTGATTTTGTCACAGCGACTACAAATATTTCGTGTTCGTCATAAGTTCTGGTTGTAATGCATTGACCTCACCATAGACATTCTTTTACCATACATTTCGTTAATAAAGCACTCATTGTTCGATAATCCATTGTTTTATTTTTATTTTGGTATCATTTAACATAATACAATAAAATAAATTTTATTTTATTTTTCTCTTGTCTTTTTGTGTATATGAAATAAAATTCACTAGAAATTACTAGATATTTATTAGTACGTAACTAAACTTATAAATAAAAATTATATACTCTTATAATCATAATATGTAGAATTTCCTTAAAAATTAATAAAAAAAATCAATAAAAGAGTTACTTCACACCAATAATAGATTCAATAGAGAAGGATATCTTAGGTCGTTGAGGACGCGTAGGGGGCGCGTAGCTCAGTAGCGCTGCCAGAAGGTGCCTGCACAGCGCCGAGGGGACCGCCGGCACCGGAGTCAGTGGGTTCTGTTCGAAGACAGCATCGGCGAACGCTTTGCGTCTGCGCATACGTTCACTCCATGCTGGATCACTGTCCCTTATTTGTTCACCTATGATATGAATAAGATGAGGTCATTTCGATTTGAAATTAATAAAACTTTATTTGTATGCAAGATATTATATGAGAAACGTTTAAAAACGATGTCAAGAAAATAGGGGGTAGGGAGATTTCGTATGGTTATGTATTTATTGCACAGTTTAATTAACATATTTGTAGAGTGAAACGTTAACTTTATAATATTTGTATCTTTTTAAATCTCTATATCTTTTAACGAATTTAAGAAACTTTAATTCTTTGGCTACAAAGCTTTTTATCTTAAAAGTGAAGATGTTTTAAAAAAATATTTAAAAACTATTTTTTTAACATATTTGTAAACACTGATCACAACTCAACTAATCAATTTGTTCTAAAAACGATATAACAATTTTAAAGATTAATCATATGTTGTATTATAGCACATACAATGAAACAAGTGTATTGAAACGTAATTATACCGTAACAGACGTATAAAAGATCTTTTTGGCACCCGCTGAGCTATCATTCAACCGAGCGGAAAGACATGTTTACAGACAACAGTACGGTGTAACGCGACACTCCGACAAAGAGCCGCCTCGTACTTTTTTTGTAAAACAATCTTCACACTTTTTACAGCTCATAAAAATAGTCGAAAGATATTTGGCTTTTTCTTAATAGACAGTGAAATGTTGCCGAGTCTTAAATGACAGCTTTTGTTCTATAAACGAGGCGGGGACATTTAGAAGAAACGTTCATTTTTTTATTACGACAGGGGCTCTATTTTTAATTGTTTCAAGAGTATCTCTTTACGTTGAAGTATATTACCACTTAAACATCACACATATATTACACAGTAGACGGAATTTAAGTCCAGTAATAAAATTTGTCTGAACTAATGTAAAAATAAATTTGAATACATTGTTATAAATATTTGTTTTACTCTGTCAAAAAGTTATATGATATATGTATCTCAAATATAACAGGGTTCAGTCTTTAAAAATTTAATTTTAACAAGATCGAATGTTCCAAAATAAATATTTATTCAGCTAATTCGCATGGCGCATTCAGTGGCAAGAAACGAAACACACGACAGAGTCTACTCATTTACAACAATAACAAAGCGCTGAGTGCTACGCGACATGTCGGACATTATCTTTAAATTCTGAAAAGGTTAAAGTATTCTCTTTTGGGTTACCCAAACACTGTTAATTGTGTTTTAAAATTAAATTACGATTTACGACATAGTAAAGCTTTGGAGTAAAATTGTGGGAACAACGTTTGTTGTTTTGTTGTTTTGTTTGATAATCTATCTATTTATCCTCCAAATCCTTGCTACCGATATCCTTTTAATACGACCTAACCTTTTTTTATCTCCAAATTGCTATTTGATGATGCTTCACGCTGATATATTTTTTCTAAATTAAAATTTTCATATATACACTTAAGTATAAATTATAATGTAACATCTTTATACATTAGTGTAATTATGTGTAATGTACAATCTGTAGATGTTTAACATTTTTTCCAGATCTCTTATGTTTTTTAAACTTTTTCTTAGTCATCAATTCGTGTACCAGACTAAAAAAATTCTACATATATAAATATTATTACATATCAAACTTATAGGCATAATTGCCTGTGTATGTGGATATGAATAAAGTGATAACATCTCGGTGCATTTCTTTTTACAAAATATATAAACAAAAAAGTACCTAAGCGTTAACAAAAAGTAAGTATTTACTAGAAATATATACGGTCTACATATCACAAATATTCCTTTAATTTAAGCATGTAGAAATTTTAAAATTATTACTTTAAAAATGTAAAACAGGAAAAGTGGTGTCATTTTTAATTATACATAAGTAGATACTTAAACAATACAATTTTGATAATTACAAGATAATCTGCACTCATAAATTATATCGAAGCTGTCTTAAAATCGTCGTTTATATATAAATATTAGCGAGAAAATTAAACTTACTGTATGTCGAAGGAGGAATATTGAAATTTCTGGAAATCTGTACGCTACGCAGCCTCGTCCGGTACGCACGTTTGCGTGCTGCCAGTGCAGCTGCTTCACCGTCGCGAGCGGCGCCGCCAGTACTTTGCTGTCTTCTTAGAGCAACCTGTGGAATAACATTTAATATAAAAAAATATACAAAATCCGCATCTCTTACTGTAAACTAGCTTTTATTTTATAAGTTATGCTTTCGCTAACAAGAAATTATTGTACAGAATAATCATTTGGCAATAAATATTATTAAATCTTTTTGGAATATTATTTATTAAAGACTAATTCCCGCCCGCAACTGCGCTTGCGAGAACTTTATGACTTTTCTTTAGAAACTTTATGAACTTTCTACTTCCACTTACTATCTGTTGCCAATAAAACTTTCAGCAAGTGTGTAAATAAAATCTTCATCACTTTATCTCTAAAATAAACATTGTGTGTTAAGAGGTGAAATTGAACTAATTTTTCTGAAATAAATTGTGTGAATATTTAACTATTAGCCGTTACTATGATATCAAACGCTAACCCATTGCGCCACGATAGTTTCAATTATAAATGTTTTTGTGATTTAAGTATAAAAGTTTCTGTCTTATCCTTACTCAAAATATTACATTATAGCTGATTTTCGACATTTTTATCTGATTTAAGTAGGCTTTAAAGAAGTCCTTTACATATATCAACTGGACAACTATGGTTATATATATCAGGTGTGCCAGACTACAAAATCAAATGTAGCTTAATAGCTACGATAAAAAAGTGTCAACACCTAATTTAATCAACAACTCTGAAGATATGCGTATACAAATAGAAATAAGTACACAACGTACTTAATTTTTTTTCACTACCTCGTATTGTGTAGAATATATAAAACAGACACAGTTTAATATTTTACTACAGTAGGTAAATATTTTTCCAACTGGCGTACTCCCATTGCTTTAGGATTAGGGAAACATTAGAATATATATATATATATATATATATATATATATATATATATATATATATATATATATATATATATATATATATATATATATATATATATATATATATATATATATATATATATATATATATATATATATATATATATATATATATATATATATATATATATATATATATATATATATATATATATATATTTAAAATAAGTTTGTAGTGATTACTTTATGTCTTGAATGTTTAAATTATCAATTTTGAGATTTTCTCCTTTAAATCTTTAAATATATTGTAAGATATCACTTTCCGTCAAATTTCATAAGTATAGATTTTTTTAATTTTATAAGAAGGCAAAGGAGCAGAAGAGCCACCTGACGTTAGGAGGACATCCCCGCCTATAGACATCTAAAGCCCGAGAGGATGTGTGGATGCGTTACCAATAAAATACTCAGACCAATCCCCCTTGATGGGCTTCTGGAACTCTCACTCACCTGACAGATCAATGAAATATGACTAATAAGATTTATATAGTTAGGTATATGAACAGTAAAAATATTATACAATAACAAAATCTATACATATATAAGAGCCATTCCTTAACCTAACCCCGCGTTTTGCCTTACGAGATCAAGGTAAAAGTTTCCTTCGGTGTAGATCGAACGAAAAACGGTGAAAAAATCTTTTATTATTTATAAATCTATACATTGTTGTCGAATGCTCGGCTCACATAGATGTACATTGATAAGTAGCTTGAAATTCCAGTGCAGAGTAAAGTATAACATTATAATAGTAAGTTTGACATTAAGTAAATAATCTCACCTGAGCAGCCATAACACGTTGTCTCTCAAGTACCAACAAGCACCCAGGACACCTACAGTCACGCCATCGACAAAGTCTTTTGTGTCCTTTTAGACATGATATCACACCGTGGTTACGGCATCTGGCGCATTTCGGTGTTCTCAAAGCTCTTTTGTTACTATTGTCGATATCACTGGATTTGCTTTCACTTTGCATTATTATAGTAATTTTCTTATTATTTTTAATAATTTTACACAAAACAAATTAATTAAAAATTACTTAAATATTTTGTAACGATTTAAAACCCATTATTGTATTTAATTAACTATATTTAAAAGATATATTTAGTTTAATCATGTTACACTTTTGCGAATAAGAGTTTTGAGCTTTCAGCTCTGTTAAAAGAATGGGAGATGTTCACACTGAAATATCTTTTCAGAGATTAAACTATGAAACTGGTTGAAAGCTTACAGTTACTACATGCGCTCCGCCCACAACAAATTCCATTGGTCGATAGGCTTGTAGGCGGAACTACGGTAGCTGGAGAGTATCGTTTTGTTTTATAATTTTGTAAGATTAATATTTAAAAATTTTAATTTTATATAGGATTACAAAAAAGATATTTTTTTTAATAATCTCAACTTTAGTCACATATGTGATATTTTAGCTACATACCTATATATACTTAGATGAATTGCAAAGCCTCAGTTTCTATCTTACATAAGGCAAATATTTAAAGTTAAATTTCCTCGGTTTTACCTTTGAAATGTAACTCTATGTATAATTTTCTATCTAAATGCAACAATCATAATATACACATAGGTACCTATACACAATATAAAAAGATATTTTCAGTGCATAAAAAATATCTAAGTAGGTATAGGTAGGTATGTATTGGTAGAATAACATAATTGTTGACTTGATGACTTTTATTTTGTTTTTTTTTATTACAATACTACTTATGTTACGTCATCTTTTGGATATTTTAACAATGTAGCACTTTAAAGATTTAGTCCAACTACCTTTTTAAAATAGACCTCTATATTCTTATAAATCATAGGCAAGTTAAATATTTCCCACGATATATATACTAAACATGTCATATATTTAGATATGGTATTGCTTACAGAAAACTATGATTAGGTTATTACAAAATGTTATTACTGTTGTATCATAATATCTGTAACCGATATCTTCAATTACGATTCACAGAGTGATGATTGCCAATTAGTTCTCTTGTTACCGTCGCCAATGTCCACCAAGATATTTTGTTACCAATTGCTTACCCAGTAGCTGTCAGATTACGTACCTGTTATACCAATATAGTAATAAATAAATAGGCGAATATTTTAGTTTGCCCTGATAGATTATTATCTTTTGTATATATTTCTATGTAGTAACGCAATGCGTATGCGTATCTACTATAAATTAAACTATTTGTATATGTAGGCAACCTATAGAAATAGTAGATATAAATTATAGAAGATTTTTTATAAAATATAGGTATATAATAGTAGGTAATACAAATATTAATAATAATAGATTATAGAATATTATAATAAAAATTACAATATTTTAATACACTAAAAAAAGAAAAAGAAAATCACTGAAGTATGGTATACTTCAGTGATTTTCTTTTTCTTTTTTGGTATATCTTTCAGCCTATCGCCTTTTACAGTGGTAAAAGGCGATACAAGTTATTCTGCTGCACTTGCTATTCTATGCTCTACCACTTATCGGCTGCATCGACTATGAATAAATACTTTTGATGAAAGAGCCTGATTTTACACGAAGTGACGGATAGATACTTTGATTCTCTGATGAATGATTTTATTAAGAACTGTTGTCTATTAGAATTAATCTAAAAATTGATTTTCAATTTCAATATTGGCGATTTTTTCATTAAGATAGGATAAGATATCTTAAATTTACTGTGTATAATTTAAAATGTATACTAGTAAAAAGTAAATAAGCATTCTATATAGCGGTAATTATAACTATACTTACGATAACTCTGTCGGAAATACATACGTGCGTACGTACGTATATATACTAATATTGAATATATACCTAAAAGATATTTAATACGAGACATAGATTAAAAGTCATCGTATTTTTGTTATATTTTTTATTATATTTTTTTATCTAAAAGTCATCGTATTTTTTTCTCATTTTCTGCAAACCAGCAGTGAGATTACTTGACTTGGACTAATTATATTTAGACCAGGAAAACATAAAAGGTGAGGACATAGCCATTGTGTAAACTGTGAGAATTTAACCAGATTAACATTTTTAACATTATAACAAATGTTTTATGTGAGCGTGTAAGTACCTATATCAAAATAAGTGTCTCTAACCATAATATATATATACTAAACAAAACTACTGAAACAGAAGTAGTAACGTGATATTATATTAAAAGTATTCATAGAAATATAATAGCGGCATCTGATACGCACTGATGGTTGATACGGATGATTTTAATTCATTACGCGGGCGGTTGGCTTTGATAAAGCAAATGCTTGTTCATTAATAACAATATAAAGAAAGGTTGTGTTGATTTTGTTCATTTAGGTTTATTTACTGGTACAGAAATGTATACAAACATAGGTAAGCTGTGTAGAAATTACTTTTAAATATGACTAACATATGGCAAATGTAACATTGAAGATTGTAGCCACTTGTGTAGTACCATTTATTAAATTTTAGTATTATTTATCAGTATTTTCTTTATGTATATTTTTAACCAATACTAAATAATACTTTGTTATATACTTCATCTCATTAGTATACCCAGACATAATATAAGGTTGAGATCAGTATCTAAGCGCTACATTTTTTTAGTAGAGTAAAAGGATTAAAATAAATAGATATACAGCAGATGTTACCAGGATGACTCTATGATAATTTAGATGATTTTGCATTTGAAGATTGTCATTTAGGTCGATATAATTTGAAATTCCACATAATATCAAATGTCAGTAGGTAAGAATAATCGTACTCTTGGTGTTATGTACTTATTTTATTTTTACTGTATTTCAAATGAAAAATAAAACTACTTTATTTTATACACCACATTGTCATATTAATTATAAGAGTAAAAAAAAATTAGGTATATTCAAAAAGTATTTATATTAAAAATATTTATTTAAATAAAATCACAAAATATAATCAAACGTAAGTCAATATTAATTCAATAAATTAAGGATTATCAAAATAACTATATATACATAAACTATATGAAAAACTCATGTTCAGGAACTTTGAGTTTACTTCTAAAACATTCTGTTAACCACTCGTCAGATACAACTTCACCTGAAAAATCCTTTTGTATTTTTTCAATATTTCCATAGCAGGTATTATTTGACAATATAACATGTGTACAATGTTGTATTTTTGTATCGTCTTCAATAATCTGAGCCCCGTACATTTTCGCTAGTAAAATGTTCAAAGGATTCCCTTCTATATACAATATACAACCTCGTAGAAAAGAAAAAGGATTGTTGTCACCAAACAATTGTATGTCTAGTTTTAGTTTCTCTTTTGTTGTTAGATATATAGGCGGTTCCTAAAAAGTTTACATTTATTAAAACAACTTTTTTAAAGATTAGCTGGTAAATAAAATTAAGAAGTATTTGGAACATCTAAATGTCTTTTTTAAAATAACTTTTCAAATTTCAATCCTGAATTGTCGTGACTGGCTACATCCAGTAATTAAGATAAGCTTTTACCTGGGGCTTCGCCCGCCTCGGCAAATAAAGATAACTAACAATCAAATACTATACCTAAGCAAAAAATGCATAATCATTGGATTTTTCCGCAATTTATAAAATCTGCCGAGGGAAACTCGCTATATATAATTATCATATTTTACATTCTTAAAATTTTCTTTCTTTGATACCTTCACGCTTGAATCCGCTAAGAGGAAATGCTCCTTAAGCTGCGCGGATGCGCCATAACAGCTATTATTTCATTATAGATAAAAACTTACACTATCTAATTTCAAAAAGCATTTCCTTAGTGTTTCTTCATCTATGTCATCCCTATAGCTGTCTCCAAATGAATCAAAATCATAGCTCATATTAAGTTTTGTTTTTTTTTTAATAGACAACATGTCTAAAGGTGGCAGGGAACATAGAGAGGCCGACTTAGGTAGAGAAGAAAGCCACGAGGCAGTTATCACGTCATACTCTTGTGTCTTGATAAGTGTTCGTGCTCTATATGTTAGATTGCCTACTACACAACACCACGTTTCTGGACCTATGGAAAATATTTTGGTATATTTTAAGGATTAAATAAAGCAACAGAAGAAAAAAGGTGAATTAAGAATTGTTGGTAAAGTACAAATCATACTTGTGTAACGAAGGTTCTGTACCAATTATATAATAGAAGATCGTCGAAGTGCAATGGGTAAAAATTGACAATATGCAGTCATTTCGTCATGTATAGAACTTGACATACGGACATATATATTTTACTATAACGTTTTTCTGTTTTTAATAAATTTCATGTATTAGGTCATCGGGTAGTAAATATATATATATATATATATATATATATATATATATATATATATATATATATATATATATATATATATATATATATATATATATATATATATATATATATATATATATATATATATATATATATATATATATATATATATATATATATATATATATATATATATATATATATATATATATATATATGCTGTAGAGGTTTTATGTTTTTTTTCCTTTTAGTAAATGTTTGAATTACACAGAAGGTACAAATAAAAACAAATCAAAAACAAATTGATTTATGAGACTGTTACACGAATTTTTTTTTACGTCGCTAAGGAGACTTAGAACCTTAAATAGAAAAAAAGTACATCATTATTATTTTTTTAACATTGTTAATGAACATGTAAATGAAATGAAAATGGCTGCAACAGTATGTAACTACAATATTGGCACACTACGTTTTAGTGTCGATCAAATTCATTTCTAAAATCAGATTTTTAACAAACCTGGATTTTCCACATGTTTTCCACCGTGGGACTCAATGATGCTTATCAAATCCGACTTCTTTAGAGCTTCATTGTCAGAAACAACACATAATTCCCTATGGAGGAGTGCATTAGAAGCACTAGTATCTTTGTCGGTGCTAGCAGGTTCACTTCTTTTACTTCTAAACTGTTCTGGCACTTGCGGCTTTGGCTTAGATGTGCGAGACCGACGCGTCTTCAGTTCCAATTCATCGATTTGCTCTATTTGGGATTCGTTTATACGTTTTGTACTGAGCTTGATGACTGGATTTCTAGTCTGGATAGGTTGTTTAATTTTTAAAATCATACATTTATAAATAAGTACAAGTCATGAATAGTATTTCATGTACCGTTTGTTTAGACATAATGAATAGATATTTATATTATCATACAAATATATGCTATGCTTATTTTAATATGCATTTTAATGTTTATATATACAATTAATTTTTAATCATCGTATGTATATTACAGGTTAAAGGAAGTGTCAGAGTGTGACCATCCGTTTCATACCTTTTTTTGAAAGTAATATTCATAGTTATCGTATTTGCACAGTAAGTAACCTAACTTGAGAACCTAGTGTCAAGATATATAAATATATAAATATATAAATATATAAATATATATATATATATATATATATATATATATATATATATATATATATATATATATATATATATATATATATATATATATATATATATATATATATATATATATATAATCAAAAGTATGTAAATAATTAATTTCCCCTAATTACTAAACCCACAGCCAGTCCCCGTTCCATTCTTGTCGGCCACTTTGCTAAAAAAAAGACATACCGCTACAAGTTGGTTAAACTCGGCCAGCGTGATGACGTCACACACGGGCTTGTCGGCGCGCACGCGCTGCACGCGCGGGAACCGCAGCGTGTACTCCGCGCCGTAGCCGCTGCTGCGGATTAGCTCTGAAGCACGCACCTGTTCCAAACTTATGCTTTTATTTTTAATTTTTTTTAGCTTCACGCTTTATACTGCACATGGCAAGGTAGGCAGAGGGAACCGCAGGAATCATAAGAACCTAGTGCTAAGACACTCCGTTCCCTGCTTTCCGCCTTTTTCGAGGCATTGCGTGTTGAGTGGCGGAACTCAAAGCTAAAAGCAGGAACTAAGCAACGAAGTGTCTTAACACTAGGTTCAAATGGTTCCCTCAGTTCCCTCTGCCTACTCTGCAACATGCGGGATAAAGCGTGAAGCTAGAAAAAAAATTATTATAATAAAAAAAATTAAATACTTGGTTTTTTGGATCCTCTGTACTTAATTAGTACAAAAATAAACTTGGTACACAATTAAGAGTTCACCAAGATGCATCCGTTACAAAGAATAATTATTTTTTATTACCTCTAAGACGATAGAATGTTCTGGAAGAATCCATATATCTGGTTTCTTCTTATTGAAGTTCAGACACGGTGGTATGGGGAATTTTCTGGATGTTTTCCAATTGCTCTGCAATAATGTGCACAATCGTTCTCTCTCTTCGAATGTTAGGCCGGTGGATACTCGTCCCACACAAAGCCAACGTGTTGTTGCGTCTGTATGTTTAAGAAGATATAAAATTAGAGAAGATGCCGCCGTGACACAGTAGTGTATTCAATTGCAATTCTGGTATTATATTATGTCGATTTACTCGCTGGTAACAAAATAAAGTGCATTTTTGAATTTCTTCAACATACAATATCGCTTAATTGGGATATCTTAAGTTTAAGACTACGTTCCCTTGTTTACAGCAAGAAATTTTAAGATTAAAATAAGATCAAAGTAGGTAGAAGAAATTATATTACCAAATAACCTACTAATGTCAAGAATAGTTTCAACCTCTTCAAAGCAACGAAACAAAATAAATTTGTTTGATATTACAATTGGTTTTTATAATTGATTTTGTTTACAATTGTTGTTAGGTATACCCTATACGAATCTGAGTACCTACTGTTATACGTGAAACGTGGCCAAGCTTTTGTCATGGAGATCAAAATTTGTTTTATTGTTTCAGCTACCGCCATGTAATAATGTGGCCCATGTGCTTATTTTTTAAAGGTACTAAACAAAAAGATAAAAGGCATTTAGGTAATATGCTGCACCAGATGGACCGAAATTATAATTTCTTTCCAGTACTTTTCGCGCATATTTATTAACAGAATGACGGATAAAAATGCTGCTGAGTAGTTTTTAGCTTCGGTTGGTTTTTTTTTATTCTTTTATATAAAGAGTTGATACTGGACAAAAATATAAATAAATAATGCATGAAAAATTGCTAGTGTATTCTTTACCTGGTTTGGAATCTATACAAGCGACGTGGAAGCTCTTAGCCCGACCTTGCCTTTTGTTCTCCGCTTCATCTGCACCCACTATCACAAGATCTAGATCCGTCATCGTATCATCTGTATACTTTTAAAATCATAATTACCTTACAATTTACTGTATAGGTAAGAAATTATGGTATAGGTAAAAAATTTTATCGTTTTTGTAAGCTTTCGTCTCAAAAAACTACAGTTACTTATTAAACAAAGTAATAAATTTTGAATAACACAAAAATTTTAACGTATCGAATTTGCGTTAGCCAATGAGTTAAGACATCAGGGCCGTAGCTAAGGGGGGGCATTGTGGGACAATGCCCTACCTTAAAAATACCAAAACTAAGATAAAATACATTATTTGTCCACGAATAGCTATTGAATGCACCTATATCACTTTAGGTGATCGATTTAGCGGCCCGTGCTTCGAGGGCAGATCAATTATAACATTTTTTTACTTCCGCCCTACCTATAACCAATGATGCCCTACTATCTACAGCCCTGTAAGACATACTTTTTTTATCAAATTACTTTAAAATTGTTAACAATCGTGGTACAATCTATGAGGAAAATAAAATTGTAGAAAATCTCATATAAAGACGTTAAACATCTTTGTATGAAATTTTTAACAATAAAAAAGATAAAAAGTACACCAATTTCGACGACCATAATATAAGTAAGTATAACTTATTTGGCTAGAGCGCTTGAAAATAATTCAAGAGATGCGGATTCAAGTCTCGCTTTGTTAATTTTTTTATAATTTATAATAAAATGGTAAAATTTATAATTATAATTATAAATTTTACCATAAATAATTATTTATATGTTATAAATAATTATTTATATGTTATTTTCATGAACCTATGTGAAAATTTGGGTCTAAATTCTTTCTAAGTACAATATTAATATTTCTATTGAATATTTTAAATTAATAACAAAAAATATTAATAATTAGTTAAAGTATGTTATACCTCTGGTTTTATTTTGTACCAGCCAGCGTTACGACAGTTAGCCAAATAGTAAGAATTCACATCTTTAACAACTATACCTTCGTCCTGATTGTCTATGGCCTTGTTAAGAGCATTTAAAATGTCTGAACTGAAAGAAACCATAAAGTGAAATAATAAAGTAAGTAATTTTAATAGTATATGCACTTTATATTATGTATGTTTATTACATCAATTGTAAACTAACTACAACTAATAACATTACATCTAAATGTTTGGCACCCACAATATCATACCACCATATATAACATTAAATTATTCGTACTGTTTTGTAAAAAACAGAACGTATAATTCTTATAAAATTTGAATACCATATAACCGTACGGTAAGTATATTTATTTAAAAATTTTAGCATGTTTAATTAGGTATATAATATAATAGCTTACCTTTCGTTCACAGGACGTCGTTTACTTAGTTGAATAACACCTGGGATATCTTCAAACAGAGTGTCTAATATTTCGAGGCGTTTGCTTAAAGTAATTCCTCCTTGGTCTTCTGCTCCAACGAGGGACTTTCCATTGTAGTACAATATATCAAACACACAAAAACACGGTCTAAATAAGGATCTTTCTGTTAATTTCTTGATATCGTACGCCATGCCTAAATATAAAAATTTAATATAATTTCATTTTATATCTATTTAGTATTTATCACCAAATAAATATTTAATTTGGTGAAATAGATAAAAAATTTAATTATGAAGGAAAAAGAACACTAATTTAATAATTAAAATATAGGTGTATCTACGTATCTACTAGAAAGAAACATTGGTATCAGCGTTGTCAAATATTCTGATTTTGGCGGGACGATTGACGATATTTCAACCAAAAGTTACTATGTTTTATTGAAATATAGTAATATTCGAGACGTGTTCGCGATAATAATATACATAAGAGTAATGATTAAAAATGATTTACACCTTAAATAAATCATCCAATTATATTATATAAATATTATTATCATTATTATTATTGTATAAATGAATCCTTCAAATATATTATATAAATCACCAATTTTTTTAATAGTTTATTCTTAAGTAAACGTAACTTAATAAACTATTTTCCCTTACCCTTTGATCCAAAATATTGATGTTCTTTGTGCCAACCCATCATTTCGCCGTCAAGGATGAAACTCCGGACGTTATTTGAAAAGCAATTCCTTAAATATGGCGTCAACAGACCAGATTCGTAATCTTTGCCATAATTCTTTGAAAATAAGTAACCTTTCCTTGAAAAGTACTCGTATTTACCATCTTCCATGTGCATCTGCATGAAAATCGGAATTAAAGGGCAAGTAAAGAGAAGAATTAATGATTTAAACAAATAGATATACATAGATCCGAAGTATGTATAGATCTTTCAAAAATGTACTAATTACAGTAACTAAGCCCTATCTCTTCGGTACAGATCAATTCTTTCATACAATATCGCTAACGCCAATGCGTTAGCTATATTTTCATTAGGTACCCGCACTGTTTGTGGGTTAGGAACTCTGAGCTGCCGTTTCCTCTACGACTGTAGAGGAAAAACTTAGACATAGATTATTTTTATTCAGTTGAATATAAGAGGGCGGAGAGCCTTATGAAAATAAAAAAAATATAAAACAAGTGAGATATGTGTTCTAGTACTAACATACCTGAAATCTCTCCCCATCAAACTTGTCCTCTATAGTATACTTTTTAATGGCAGACAATTTATGTATTTGCGTAATATCCAATTGTTCAGAGAGCATCGGTCTAACCGCGTAGAACAATCGCACGCCTAGCTCGGATGGACGCGTGTCACCGTCTTCTAGGTCTTCACATACCTGTAATATAAGTATTTGTATTTATTTGCATGTGTGTATATAAATATTTAAATAAATATCAACAAACGTGAAGCAACACGCTTGGTTAAAATCATTTATATGTTTATTGACTTAGAAGCCTGATTTCAATAGTACTTCAAAAAGTCCAAGAAAATAAAGTACAAACAAAAAACATAATATGAGAAAAATATATGAAATGTAACGTAGTTAGGCGTTAAAAAACGAAAATGAAAAATAAATTTGGTGCAAAGTGGTAATGGTAATATTTTAAGTTATACAGGGGAAATATCAAATGTACCCAGAACAGGTAAAGGCTCTCACTGTCAAGATAATACTGCAATTCTTTGCAGAAACCAATCGCGACAGCCCTGTAGAGTCGCAGCATAAGAAGAAGAAAAATGTAGAAACTAAAATTTTTGAAATTAGTAAATAACAAATAAGTAGAAATGTCATTGAGCTCATTTTATTTCTGTTTTGATATAAGTATCTATATCTATGTATTTGAAAATTATCGTTAAATAATATCCCATTTAAATAAAAATTATCTTACCTTCATAATATTACTGCAGTTTTTAAACAGTACTACGGCATCAGGATGAAATATGGATAGTACGCGATCAACACTCATACCAAGCTTCATATCCTTAAGGATTATTCTTAAGAACCATTTAAATTGTTCTGCTGTCATATTTTTAATTGTATAACTAAATATCTCGTCCAGAACGGCTGTTGAAATACAAAGTAATTTGTTGTTACTGAAAAATTATACCCTAGATCTAATGTTGTTATGTTTTTTTATTGTTGTTTTTTTATTTTTGTTGCTGTCTTACTTAAATAGAAAAAAAGTATTTTTATCATAGTACCCTCCCCATGAGTTAAAAATTTGAGTAATTAAAGAACAACAGAACTCAACTAACAATATCTTACGCCATTGTTTCCTGATATATTGCTACATGATAGGAGCACAATCAAGTAGAGTAGGGTTAGGATCAAAGAGGAAAGTTCAAGATATGGACATAAAAAAATCTTTTATTCGGCAAGACGAGAATGATAGGTATAAGGTACATGCAATGGGCTTAGAAATGCAAAACGAGTGGCTAACTCTGGGAGAATTCTGTATCCCTTTAGCTTTAAAATGGCGCACTCTAATTCATGATTGGTCTCCAGCACTATTAAAATTCTACCTGAATGCGTTCGCAATGACTCTTCCAGATCAAAGTAATTTAGTAAGATGGAGTAAAGCTACCGATAAATCTTGCTACATCTGTAAAGAGGCAGTGGGGACAGCTAAACATATGCTGGTGGGGTCTGCACCCCATATGTTTAGCTGTCCCCGCTGTACCCTACGGTACTCTTGGAAAGTGGTCAATACTCGCGGCGCCATGACAAGGTACTAGAAATCATACGTGAAGCCGTTAGTCTTTCAGTAGCAAGAGCACAGAAAAACATTACAACTATAATGTGTGTCCGGAAATAGCAAAAAGTAGTAGAAATTTATAATGATCGTGTTTTCTAAATCAGTCACCAAATTGATTAAATATTTATATTTATTACATCAAATAAACATAATATAGCAAGCAGGCACTAGACTTAGTAGGAATCGGATTCACCTATGTGTTCAGCTGTACAAGTATAATAATAGCGATGATAATGCCTTTCATATAAATTACTTTTTGTGTTCAGGAATTCTATTTTTTATATTTAATCAAGCCATAAGTACAACCTATTTAAAGCTTTAATTCTTACCTCCATGACTTCCCTCATCCGGCTTTGCAATCTTATCTAAAATTTCGTTGATATCCTTGACCAATAAACTAGAAGAACTTTGAGTCACTCTATCCTTCAATACCATATACACCACACCAGGGAAATCACTGTCTTGAAACGAATTATTAACAGATCGAAAATGTAACAATTTTTGTGCATCGGCAGATTGCTTATTAAGAGATAAAACTTTAACGAGTAAGTTTCCTAGTTTAGTTTCTTTTAAGTTATAAGCACCTCTTTCCCGTTCACAAGTTGGCAGAATAAGTCTTAAAATTGGAAAAAATGTGGAATCCTGAAAAATTAATTTTGAGGACAATAAATTAAAACAATTAATATTAAAATACTTAAAGAAAACATATAATAATTTAAACGTAGCGGGATTTCAACCTGCGCCAGAGCTCTGACCACTAAGCCATGCGTCCTTCATCATACCGCGCCGAAATTATTATATACTTTATACAACTTTGTATAAAAAAGCCATAAAAATGTTTAATAAATAGCATCTCTCGCCGAACGTTTGTTCTTTGTAATAATCTTTGCGCATCGCTTAGTGGTCAGAGCGCTTGCAAGTTTCACACGAGGCGCGGGCTCAAATACCTCTGCGTCCAAATTTTTATCTGTTTTCTTTAAGTATTTTTTCTATCCTAAAAGTGAATTAACACTTTAAAAATTACTAAAACATATGTCGTGGCCAAATCCTAGTAATGTTAATTGAGAATTTCTTAATATAATGGAACATTTCATAAACTGGTTTCATGAAATGGCTTATTGAATTTGACTGTGATCATTGAATCATAAACATTTTGTACATATGATATTATGTACGATATTATAATATTATGTTATATCGTAGATAAATGATATATCGTACATAATATGATGTCTATAAAAAATATACAATGAAAAATTTTGTCACATAATAAAGCTCTTGCCTAACCCAAAAAGATCCCAAATCCAATCTGCGATTTCGTTATATTCTAATTAACGTACAAATTTAAATGAATTAACAAATGAGATGAACTTTCGATGTCATTAAAAATATTATAATTAGCACAAGATTTTTTCTTTGATTAACAAATAATATTACAACTTTCGTACAAGCGACAATCAAGTTACATCTAATTGTATCATATCATATATTATTAATTATTAAGTAAAACAACTAAGAAAACCAAATATTTAATGGAATAAAGTACTTTGGCGAATAATTCTTTAGGTACATCGTGAAACAGTATGTTATTATTGATCTAGTCCAATCACATCAAAATATGGTCAATGGATAATTAAAAATTTAAATAGTCGATAATAGAAAATAATATATTAAGCACTTAATAAGGATCTTTGTCAAAATCACTGTTGATTGTATTTAACCTTTGGCTATTTGATGTTCAATACTTATAAGCACAATAATTAATTTTTTAGGGGTTATAATAATTATACTATTTTTAAATATCCTAATTTATGTACCTTTCTTCCATCAATGTTAGCCACTTTCAGCCTAAAGTCATCAATAAACTTTGTCAATATTTTGTCTTGTTCAGCTCTTTGTTTTTTCTTTTTGTATAGCTTTTTAAATACTTCACATAAATCTGCATATAGTATCTGATTTGCAGGTGTTATTACATGAGAATCTCCTGTACTCATTTTATACTGTCACCTAGAAACATGTACAATAATATATTTTGAATTGAATAACTCATATTTATTAAAGGGTTCATAAATAAATTTAGAGTATGCAAGGGATCATTATTTATTACAAATGTGTACATACATAGATTATAACATATAACAAAAATAAGCTTTTTATACAACTAAATACTTTAAGATATATCTTCTTGCAACATCTGGTGCTTGATCTTTATATAATATATAAAGGTTATATGCAGTCTCTTTGGTCAGATCGATTGATCCATGTTTTTCACATATTGCTATAGGCTCACATGCTAATGCTCTTTCATAATACTCAATAGCTAAGTTATTAATGCTCAGCATCTGATATGCCCTTCCCAAATTATAATAGGCTTCTTGATCACATTTTCTAAGGTTTTTATATATCAGTAAGTAAGATAATCCTTGTAATATTAAATTATGATGTTTGTCCACAGTTCTTTGAGCTGCCATGGCTAGTATTGTTATTGCTATCAACAAAGCTGATAAGGGCTCTCTACATTGTTCATGATACTCCAGAAAATATTTTAAAGCAACAAGATATCTACCCGATATTAAAAAGTTATTCCCTAAAAACAAATGTTTTACAATGTTATAATCTTTCTGAAATAATCTTGAAAGAAATTTACCATGTGTGTTTTCATCCAAAGAGTTAATTATATAACTTAATAATACATAAGTTTTGGTACCAGGGTATTTTACAACAAATTCTTTTATAAATCTAAGAGAATTTGTAAAGTCGCGATTTAAAAGACAAGCTTGAAAACAGTAAAATTCTATAATGGGCCGATAACTATACAATCCTCTTGAAATCATAGCATAAAATGTTAATCTTTGCATTGTACAATAAAGTTTATTGTCACATGCAATTTGCAATAATTCTTTAAAAAACTCAAATTCTTCACTTGGTGTAAATTTAAATGATTCTTCTTCAAATTGGATATCATCTTCATTATATGTATTTTCTCCTCTCATTGAGCGAAAATTATAAATAAGTTCTACTACAGCTTTTACTCTACATGCTATCTTTAGTTCCTCTTCATTCCTAAATTTTGTCAAGTCTCTTGCAAAAAGCACTTCTCCAACTTCCAGATATTTTAACAATTTATTATATTTTTTAAGTACCTGACAATATTCATACAATAAACTAGCACTCACAACATATTTATAATCTTGTTGTAGAATATTCAAAGCTTCATCAATACATCCTTTCTTTTCCAGAATACAGAAAAGTTTTCTTCTTGCATCAGGATGCTGTGGAACATGTTTTAACACCTTATAATAAGATTCTATTGCATCATCTTCTCTACCTAATTTATGCAAACATTCCGCATATTTTAACCAAACAGCCCCTAAATCAAAATTAGTGTTTTGAACTAAAGGTTCCAGTAGTTTTATAGCCATCTCATAGTGTCCTACTGAAGAAAAAGCTTCTTCTATATCCATAAACAAGTCTCCTGCTTTTTCAACATCGTTACTCAAGAAATCTTTCAGTAAAGACTCTACAAGATTAAAAGCTCCTAGGTGAATGAAGCAAACTAACAATTTACTTTTTAAATCTATAGCCATGTTATCAGGTATTGTACAACTTAGATAATGAGTCTGCTCTTCTATTTCACCATTATCATTCTTTACTGTCTGTATTTCAGCTTCTATTTCTACACCAATATTTGACACAAAGATTTCAATACAATTTAAATATTGTTTGTTAGAAATTAGCAATTCAAGATAAATATTTATATCTTCTAAAGTAAATAAAGATGCACATTTTTTATATGCTATATCCATAACTTCAAGTGCTCTTTCAATTTCTGAACTATTATGATATAGTGATGTGGCCATTTTAGCATACTTCATTATTATTTCACCTTCACTAGATGGAAGTGCTGAAACTATTTTATGGTAACATTTAACTTTAGAAATGCTTAATGTACTTAAAGGATAACTTATTTCTTCTAATGCTTCAACAACTTCAAGCCTTTTCATATGTGTTTGTAAATTTTGAGGTGCTGCTTTAACAGCTTGTGAATAGCAAATCATCTCTTGTTTCCTGTCATTTAGCTGCTTACAGATTACAGCTAATCTCCACCATGTTTCTGCATCGGCACTACCTAAGTGAGCTGCTAATAATGAAAATTGTAAGGACTTTTCAATGTCATGTTCATAAATTTGGGCTAAAGTTTGATAAGGCTCTGCAGCAGTTGGCAATTGTTTTATAATCTCATGGCACATTCGCTCAGCCATTTCATTATCACCTCTGGCAAATCTAATGTTCGCTTCACCCATTAAACCAACTAAAGCGGGGGATAAACGAGTTCGTCTACGTCGCCTTCGAATACCTTTTCCTATATTCTGAGTGGCCTGTGGAAACACTTCATCATTTTGCCTTATATCTTCAGATTCTTCTTCATCTTCAGCATCTACGTACCACTCACTGGAGTACTCAGCAAATGACATTTGGCCACTCAAAAATTTGTTGGTCAAATCATTTTCCACTTCCATTTCGTCTTTGTCCAAATGAGACGGTCCTGGTTTTTCTTTATCCATCGTTTGTTTTAGAATATTCATCCAAAAAACACAAACCGCAATTTACACAAAGCTTTTAATGTTACTTAAACATAGGTTTAATTTTTTATATTTACAAAAAACACGTATATTTAATTAGTGAAAGAAAATATAGTTACTTAGTAATATTTTGAATTTCGTCTATACTTCACTAATATTTAGCAATATTGGAATATCAAACACATGCTACCAATTATGCTTATGATGTTGTTGTTTCTTATTTTTTTAGTTTATGGCTTTTAGGCGTGCCGATAAAGTCGTTTTATTTCACCAGTGTTACATCAAACACAGATAACAAACACATTAGAGGGTTAATTAAATAAATAGTAGAAGACTTACAAAATTGGCTTAAAGAAACAAAAATTGAAGATCTTACATACAACGTAAGCTACTCTAAAAAGTAATAATACCACAAGATAGAATAAGCGTAGATTGTCAGGCCTATTATTATACTTATATATTTATTATTATTAGTTTAGCGCAGCTATATTTATCTTAACCATATAGAAAAAGTAAAAAATTGTGCTTGTACATGAAATGTTTTACAGGGATGCGTAACAGTAAAAAAAACATTATATTTGTGCATAGAATATTTTATAATACGTAAAATATTAATGGATTCTAAGATTATTAAACTTTTCTTTGGCTGCCTATATGACTGTGAAAGCAAATTAAATTTTGAACATTGAAGAAAATATTTAGTATTAGAAATATATAATGAAAAGAAATCATTACAAACTTAAAATGTAATTCATTTAATACTAAATGTTTTTAAATTTGTTGAGCTTACAATTAATTAATCTAAAAATATATAGGAAATTCATAAGCCCAACATAGACAAAATAGTATAAGCTTATGACCGACCGACCGATGCGACCGTAAATTTACTTATTTACATTTTTATAAAATGTTATCTTCCTCGGTCGAAAAACGCACAATGTGTATAGAACTGGTAAGCAACTCTTAGTGCTCGTATCTTAGTCACACTTGACTGACATTTTTAAATTATGTGGAAGAAAGATTTATAAAAAGGATGGAATTTATTTCAAGTATTTAAATAAAGAAAAAAGAAGAAGAATATGAAAGGGAAATGATCACCGCTACAAGTGAATGGGAGAACACTCATGATAATTATAATATAAGATAGGAGGGACCAAGAACAAGTCCACTCCATTTCTTAATTTAAATGGTCATTACCATAGGTACACACAACTAGTGTAAAAAAGCTTTCAAGATACATTGCCTCCTATTGTATTACAGAGGACACGAAATAGAAATATGTCGTCAAATTTCAGATTTCAAATGTTTTTAAACTATTGTTGAACTTTATGCCTGTCAAAGAAGTTAAAAAATGTAAAATTCCCCTCGATTTATACATTTATACTGAAATGTGTATTTTTTATAGCTTAGCTTTTTAAAAAACTTACAATAGCCAACACTGTTTCACTATAAATATTTGGCAACATTAAACCACTTAATGTCTCAGTCAAACTCGAAACTGTTGACTGTTGATATTTTACATAAAGTTGTCATAGATAAATATTTTCTAACAGCTGATTATATATTATTGTTTATAATAATAAGCTTAGGTACCATCTATATACTATCTTAACAAACTTGCTTAAAAGCTATTACATATTAAAAAAGAAGAACATCTATTAATATAACATCCTAATTGCTTTTCGAGTGTGCATAAATCTCCATATAAATTTTAAAAGAGTGATGAGTATAGTTTTCAATTTAAATATCTTTGCTATTTATAATAAAATAAATAAATTTAATAAATCAGTCCAATTTCTAGTACAAGCAATGATCTGAGCTTTGTATAAAAACAAGTTAGCAATATGTTATCCTTGGCTAAACATATTTGTATTCTTTGACACATATTTACCATAAAAGGATACTGGTAGATATATTATAATTGGATATATAATTCATACACCTTTTTTCATATAATAGCTATTTACTTTTAAGTTCAGGTGCTCCCAGAGAAAATATACCATAATGTGTGATGTATTACAATCACTTAGAGAACAACTGGATGACATAGAAAATGAAACAAAGTCTGAACAAACAAAGACTAATGAATTTTATAAAGCAGCTGAACCTTGTTTACATAACATGCCTCTTGAGGTTACCATTTATATTATCTTAAAGATTTATATTATACATTTTGCTTCTTTTTACAAGGCCAATTTCTTTCAGATTATATTAAAAATCTGCACATACTTGGATGCTGATTTTATTAAAAACACCCTTAGCAAAGTCTGTACAAGATTTGAAGCTATTTTAACTGATGTAAGCCTGTGGAAACATAGAGTAAATTGCAAAATAAAAGGCCTATTTCCACCAATGGCACATTTAGAAGACTGGAATGAAGATGTAGTTGATTGGACTAAAATGTGTATTGAAATGGAAAATGAAAAATACAAATGGTGTAATGTTGACACAACAACAAAACATTTAGTTATAAAAGATCTTCATTATGCCTCTGTTGATGCAGTTATTCTGGTCAATGCAAGTATATTCTTAGTAATTTCATATAAGTAAGGATAAGAAAACAATAAAATAAGTAAATAAGTAAGTAATTTTATCTCTTATTTCAGAAAGGACAAACATGTATATCAGGTGGACGAGATAGGTGCTTAGCATTATGGAATGTAATGGAGTTGAAAAATAGTAGTAGTGAAAATAATACAGTATTGACTGACCTCAAACCTACGAAAATACGACATGATGCACATGCAGGCTGGGTATGGGATCTGGCTTCTGATAACTTGGAAACTGCCTATATCGTATACTCTGCATCCTGGGATAATACAGTCAAGGCCTGGGATATTAATAGTGGATTTGAATGTGTAGAAACATTTAAGTAAGTTTATACAATTTTTGACAATAATTGCTTTGAAAATGATTTGTTTGATATATATTTAACTTCACATTTAGCTCCTTAAATATTAAGCTGTCAAGTGAATCAATCTATCAGCAATTTATGATTTTATTCATCTATTAACTTATTCAATATTTCACAAAATTTTAGGATGCATTTATAAATAAATGATTTTTTTACAGTTGTGGTATGTCTGCACTTTCTGTTGTAGCATATGGCAATACTGTTATGGCTGGGTTGTATTCTAAAAAAATATTATCATTTGATATCCGTTGTGGTCCCAATCCAGTTAATGTTTATAAGCCACATAGAGGTCCAGTCTTGGCTTTAACATCTTATAAGGAACAAATTGCTTCTGTCAGTGAAGATAAGACATTAGCCATATTTGATAGAGTGGCTGGCAAAATAATGAAGACAGATATAAAAATACCAACAGATAAAGCCTATCCAGTTAGTATGAGTTGGAATACATATGCACTGTACATTGGTGATTCAAAAGGCTCACTACATCTATTTAATCCAGAAGAGCATATATTTGTTAGAACACATGAATTATGGCCAGAATCTAGTATAACTGAACCTGCAAATAAAATAGCTGGCTGTTATTTGGGGCAAGGGACAATGATAGCATGCTCTGACAGGGGACAAATAAAATTCATGTATAATAGCAGTCCACCAGAAGAGTATAAAAGTGTTTGGACAAGTACTGTTGATGTTACACAGGTAAATATATCCTTGAAATTATATTTTAAATTCTACTAAGTGTCTTTTGTAGTAACATAAAAAATATCTACATTCTAGACAATAGAAATATTAATACTGTAATGTAAGTCCTTGAGAGGGTGTTTTAACCGTAATTGTGTAATTCAGAATCTACACATCTCCTTTTTATACCTTAACTATATTTTACTAACTTTCTTTCATATACATTTTTTTTTTCCCCAGTTGCGGTACCTTAATGGAATTTTAGCTGTTGGTACATGTGATTCTGCACTTGAACTATGGATACCACATGATAAATTTGATCAAACTAATTTATAAAATATGAATTCTTTATTAAACAATCATAAATTAACAAAGAATATAATATATATTAGATCTGTACTATTAATTATAACTCAAAGTTGCAAGACTTGCTTCTATGAAATTAAAATGTCATTGAAGATCACAATCTGTGGATAATATTTTATATAGCAAAGAGATACAAAAATATTTACAAATTATCACCTATTAACTTGACTTTGTTGAACATGCTATAATACAAAGGTAAATCATAATAAAAATTAACAAGAGAATTACAAAACACATAAACATGTAGTAGCTTTATGGCTCATAATAAATTCATTGGCAAAATAAAAAGCTTAATCTCATAAGTATTACACATATTAAGTGTATTTTAAAATTACAATAGAAAAACATGAAATTGAATATGACAGCTTTTCTGTATATCAGACAATATATTAATAATATTATGAGTTTCAAACATTAAAAAAAATCTAAAATAATAAAACCTGTGATATATTTATCTGATGTTAATATTATAAATTTAATTAATAAACTGTAGTAGGTACATATAGAAAATTCTAAACTAAGCCAACTATACTTTAGCAAACAAATGCAACAAATACCAATTTTATACTTTTTTGGCATTTTTATATAACATTATATTATTAATAATATCTTCCTTAATTACCAGATATTAAATTTTAATGAAACTAATATAAAATGAAACTTTATTGTTAATGCTTAAAAATTAATAAACTCAATTTTATACTATATATTTTATTATTATATGTTTAAGAGCATTTTAAGTGTAGTGATGTGAAAGTGAAGAAATCAATACAAAGAAAGTAAACTGACACCAATTAAATGATGAATGATCATAAATGTGCTTTGGACCAAACAAGCTTCAAAACTCTGTCTACCACTGGAAACAGGCTGCTCTTATAATAATAATAATAAAATGACGTCGTATGGTGGTAGTCGATTGCACCTTATTTTATTTCCATATTCCTCTTCTAGGTTGATGGTGTCGCTGTGAGATTCTTGGTAATACTTTTATCTCTGTGTGCCTCATTATTAGTCTTTGTTATTCATCTTCTATCAGTCTGTATAGAAGACAGATTTGTTGCTATAAGAATTTGTGGTTTGATGCAGGAAGTCAGTGCCTCGGTAACTATTTAGAGCAAGCACTTTCATTTCAACCCCTTGACCACGCTGGCGTTGCTCGTCAGATCAGAGACTAAAGGATTGTTTGTAGAAGAGTATTGTTTTGGGCGTTCCATATACAACTTATTTTTGCGCCCAATCTCTGAGGACATTGTTGGAATATATTTACGTTTCATTGTATTTTCTCATTTTTAGTATATGGCTTAGTTGCAGTTTTCCATACTTTTGCATACGATTTCCCGTAACAAAATTCAATATATTCATAGCTTCAGAATTGAATTGTATACTAGTAGTTTATTGTCAATACTAAGGACCGAATTTCTTCCGATTATTTGTGTTCGTGGTGTGTTTGGTTTCCTTTTGTTTTATATATCTCTTCTATGTAAGGCAGCTATCAAAACAAAAGCCCAGATATTTAACACATTCTGCATAATATGATAACCTTCTTCCGATACTCTAGCAGAAACTGCGTCAGCTGAGTCTTCCGCCGACGGTTGATCATTATATATATAATTTGCATACTGAAAGAACGGTGTCGGTTACGCATCTACTTCTTACTATACCTCCCAGACTTGTCTGCAAAGTTCTTCTTCAGGGTTCAATGCTAAGCATTTAACTCTCAAGAAGAACTTTGCATCTATTACATACAATATAATGTATCTCTATATACTCATTAACTCGAATAGACAATTCGAATTCGAGTTAATAATTTTTAACATCCCACAATATACGTAGATTGCATTTAAAACTTCACGTATCATGACGACCTTTATTCCCAAGCTTTAATATTTTGTGCTGTCTCAATCTTGCATTTTGATTAACTCGTTATATAAAAAAATTACGATTTACTTGTAGTTCTAGATAAACAATGTCAAAAGTCCAATTAAGCTTTTAGGGCCTAAGAGAAATGCTTTATGTGTCTAGTGTGGGATGGGGCGCATATCTTTACACTAAATAATATATACAACTTTTGGTGTACTCTTGACGATTACGGCTTTATTTTCTACACACTATCAATAAAGTAGCTTTTGGGGCTTCGAGACCAACGCTTTATAGGTAGAGTGTACAAATCCCGCAACTTAATCGGCGTCGTTACATTTAGGATCGTTGTGTTAGTATCTATCTGAGATAGCCAAACTTATCCCTGGCAGCCAACCCTTGCCATAGTTACTTAACAACTTCATTAAATTGTCCAATTCCCCTCAATCTATGTCTTATTTTCTATTTAATTTATTAATTTAGTTTAGTTTCAGTTCCTCCTTTATTTATTACAAATCTTGGCGTAACCAAGGCAAATCTTTACGCTATTATAGTGTTTCAAGATATAATTCATGCAAATTGCTTAACATTTAAGCTTTCAAAAAATTTAATTAATGGGATCTCAAAAGTCCAAATTGTAATTATTCTTAAAAGTAATTGATTTTTATTTTTCGTTTCGTTTCGTTTGAATGGACAATATGCCTTTGGCCCTGCGGCCTCAGCGTCATTGCGGCCTTGGCGTGGGGAGGCCGAGCTAAAAGAACTCCTTTCGTGGCTTGGCTACCACGGAGTGGCACCAACAGTTAAGAGCACAGTATCGCAAGGACGTCTCCTGTGAGATACGGACCATGCTTGGGTACACTGTTTATAGTGGAGTACATTCTCTACTGGGTAAGGCATTTGACGCCCGTTTGGAATTTATTTTGGGACTCCTACCGCGCCGAGTCACTGAAAAGTTGGGACCTTGTCTCTACCGGCGTGGACGGTGTAAGCGTGTACGTTTGCGAACGTGTATAGCCCTACCTTAATATTTCGCATCTTTCGCTTTAGTGATGAGGTCAGCATCGTTAGTTAATAAATCGCGGGGCCTTGATTTTTATAATTTGATTAATGATTTAAGTGATAGTTAAAATGAAGAAAGTAACGCTTAAATATTTGTGTCAGTAAAAGTGATGTACATTGTGCAGGCTCTTCCTGGTATTAAATCGATTTTAGGACTTACTAAGTTCCTAAATACCTAAGTATATTATTATACCCATGGAATATAAAAAATTGATACATATGTTTATACAAATTAATAATAAATATAAATTGTGTTTTACTGGCACTCCTATGGGCCATAAATGAAAACAACAACTACGAATATTTTTTTTTAGCTTCACGCTTTATCCCGCACATGGCAGGGTAGGCAGAGGGAACTACGAATTAATATCATTATAATAAAATGTACTAAAAAGACCAGAGACAACAATTGCCACCAAAGAAATCAAGTTTGGACAATGTATTTCAGTGAAGTTTATTACTTTAAAAAACAATTTTAAAATGCATTTCGTGAAGTAACAGTTCACACTTTATACTACGTAGTTATCACAAAATTAAATGTTTTATAGTTATCATAAAGAAAAAAGTCGTGAATAATTTAGTAAATTTTATATTTTGAACGTTTTCTAAGAAAACGTTCATCCATAAATAAATAAATTATAAGTATTGCCAGCGTCAATTCTTTAATAAAAATGACGTTGATTTTTCTATGTATTAGAAGTAATTATTACTAGGAACAATTTTTTAGGACTTTTGTCATTACAATAATATCCAGAAAAAATATTTATTTGTTACAAATTACAATTAATAGTTTTCCAACGAAAATTGGCTTGAAGGACTCTCTTCAAGGCCTCAAATAAAAAAGACACATACATATATAAAAAAATGGCTGAAATGTTGTCTAACTGTCAAAATCAGTGAGATTTCTTTTATTTTCGCTATGACCTGTATTTTGTGAGTTGTGATTTGTAAAGAATAATGTTTGAATGTCTATTTCAATGAATTACAATAAAATTTCACTATGAACGGGTTAAGTTTCAGTGAGCTCTGTTGCCTGTTTTGTTGTCCGCCATGCCCAGGAAAAATTGCGGCTAAGCTAGCATTCCTTCCTCCTGAACCCACGTATGCATTCACGCCCGATGAAACTGGATCTAAATTTTCGTTAACCTTAACTGAACGAGCAGAATGGCAGTACTCAGAACGAGAAAAAGAAAACATAGAAGGCTTTTATTCCAGAACTACGAGGGGCAATAGGATAGCTTGCCTCTTTGTTCGATGTAGCCCTAATGCTCGATTCACAATATTATTTTCTCACGGAAACGCTGTAGACCTGGGACAAATGAGTAGTTTTTATTTAGGATTAGGTACTAGGATAAATTGCAACATATTCAGTTATGATTATTCGGGTTATGGTGTGAGTGGTGGTAAACCGTCAGAAAAGAACTTGTATGCTGATATTGATGCTGCATGGCAAGCATTAAGGACTCGATATGGTATCAGCCCCGAAAACATAATTCTATATGGGCAAAGTATTGGCACAGTACCTACAGTTGATCTAGCAGCTCGCTATGAAGTTGGTGCAGTAGTTCTACATTCACCATTAATGTCGGGTATGCGAGTTGCATTCCCTAATACCAAAAGAACGTGGTTTTTTGATGCCTTTCCAAGGTAATTCACATTTTAATATAAGCATTTTATGTTTGTTTAATATAAACATATTTATGAGTCATATTGTTACTGTCTTTGTTCTATATACTATATACTTCCAATCTTCTGATTAATATCTTTATAAAATAAATTTAAACACACATTATATCAGATTATTGATATAATATACTCTTGATATTCCCAACATGAGCTGAAATTTTTTTTACTAAGCCATAGTTATTAAACCTTAACTATAGTTATATTATTATTATAAGGAATGATGTAAGTAAAAAAACAATAAATCATTTATTGATTTTAAAGTATCACTTAAAATTATAAATTGCATTTTCATCAATAAAAATTGTTACTTATGTTTATAAAAAAATATTTATAGTCAAAACAATTACTATGTTGACTTTCATCAACCTTTATCATTTCAAGGTTATAAATAATTCTTATCATAATTTTCTCAATAATGAAACAGATAGACTTTGACTTTGTCCTATATGCATGAACAAGATCTCTTAATATTTTAAAAATTATATATCAAGAATGCAACACTACTAAAATAAGATACAAAATTTTTATTTTTATTAATTTAAAATATATTATAAAAGTATTTAACACAAGATTTCTTTAATTCAATATTTTGTAATATATTTATACCATTAACAATCTCAAAATTTATTACATTATATACATGTTACTTTGGTTATTTTAACTAATATCTTGACCATATCCTTAATGTAACTTTTTCTATATTACAGTATTGATAAAATTCCAAAAGTAACTTCTCCAGTTCTTGTTATCCATGGAACTGAAGATGAGGTTATAGATTTCTCCCATGGACTAGCAATATATGAAAGATGTCCTCGTGCAGTAGAGCCATTATGGGTTGAGGTATGTTAGATATTATTAGCCTGATATACAATGTACAGTGTCTTGCAATAGTAGAGAATGAATACTTAACATTAATATGCCCTATAACTGTCCTCCTATTATTTTAATATGAAGATAATTAAGAAAATAACAGAATAGTTTTTGTAGTGGTGATTTGTATAGCACTTGCAAAGAAAATAGTATTTTTTAAGTATATGTAACCTAACAAATATCATAATTGAAAATTTGTTGAATTTGAATGGACTTTGTTGATTACTTCATGATCATATATATAGTTTGTAAAACAAAAATTTAGTCACTGAATTTTAATCAATGTTTAATATACATAAGCAAGTACTGTGACCTTGTTACAATTAAAATACTTTTTAATAACTAAGTGGGTTATCAACAAGAAATTGTTTGTGTGTACTCAAGCATTAAAAGTTTTTATTGTAATAATATCTACTTTCAACATTTTTTTCATATTACACACAGGGTGCAGGACATAATGATGTTGAACTATTTAATCAATATTTGGAAAGACTGAAGCGTTTTGTTTCGGTGGAATTGCTCAACTGACAAAGACTGCCGGCCACCGGCCAAAGTATTCAAGGTATTATCAATATGTGAAGTAATTTAAAAAGAGATTTAATGTTTTGTTAAAAATAAATTTTGTTAAATTAAACAACAAAAAATGTTTATATATTTTTTTTATATAAGTCAAAATTTTGAATATAGAAGTTCCAGAATTTTTTCTCTTAAACTGAGTCAAATTGCCTTTAAGTTATCTATTTTATTAGGCTTCGTTTTTACTAAATTAGGAGAAGATCAGAATCCCGCATCTACACTTAGCTCTGGTACTTCGAGTTCGGCGACGGAGAGACTCCTCTAGCTAGCGGGGGCCGGGCCCAGTCGGGCCGGCCCCGAAAAACTGTTTACTAAATGCGAGTCGCTCGCGAGCCCGCGGCATGTCGACCGCCCGCCCGACTCGCCTGCACGCAGCCCGCGCACTCCCGCGCCCGGAGTCGCGCCGGCCTCCGCCGCGCCCGTGCCTAGTGCGCCCAGCATCAGCGTTACCGATGCCGATTCGCCCGCCGGCGGCCGCCGCCGCGCGCACCTACGCTCCCTCAGCGACGTCACGCCCGCCGCGCGCTCTCCAGTGGCGCGCGCGCGCTCGCACTCCGAGCGACCGCGCGCCTCTCCTGCCCCGTCGCCGGCGCCGTCACACGCGCCCTCGCCTGCGCCTTCGCCCGCACTGTCGCCGCGCCCGTCGCCCCGCCGCCCCGCCGCGCTGCTGCCGCGCGCCGTGCGCAGTGAGCGCTCCTCACCCGACGCGTCGCTACACGCTCTGGCGGACGAGCTGCGTCCGCGCGCCGGTGGCGACGCCGACCCGTGGCGCAAGATGAGCGAGGCGGACCTGGGCCGGACGCGCACGTGCGCGCGCAACTCGCTGGACGCGCCGCCGGACCCGTGGGTGCGCGCGCGGCGGCGGCGCGGCCGTCTGGAGCGGTCGGCGGGGGTGGTGTGCGAGGCGTGCTGCGGGGGCGGCTGCGCATGCTCGCCGCGCCCGTCACCGTCGCCGGCGCGGCTGTGCGCGCGGCCGCCACTGCGTGCGCACTCGCACGAGGAGAGTCGGCCGCGGCGCCTGTACAAGTCGGCGTCGCAGCGGCTGCTGTCGGCGGACGCAGCGGACGCGCCGGACCCGCTGCTCGAGACCACGTGCTGAGCGGTCCTCCGTTTGGCGTACGAGTATTATTAGTGCGAATTTTTATATCCCTAGTTTTAAGATTTCAAAATTATAATTGTATCATATTCGTTTATCGTAGTGTCTCGGTATGTAACGGAATATGTATGTTTTTTATGGTATTGTAATTACTCTAAATGTGCGAGGTTGTGCGAAATAATTGTATGTCGAATGTGTATTGACGATTGCATTTTAATTACTATTATAGATTAAGCGTGTGGTGAAGACGTCTCGGCTCGGTATATATTATATGTGTCGACTACTTCATTAAAAATATTATATTATACTTTATAAAATTAAAGATACTTTTGATTCATTTGAAAGACTAATGCCAGAACGGATTGATTTAATACATAAAACATATCGAGCCGACGGTGTCCAACAGCCACATTACACTTAGAAGCAGTGAATACTTAAAAGGATGGTACAATTGACAATGTTGAAACAATATCTTTCTAGTTCCTACATTATATATGAATGTACATCTTCGTTAATACGTCTCAATCGCTATTAGTGGTGGACGATTATGAAGGACACATATATAATCTTATGACATGGGTTCTTTTTATTATACATATTCATAAAAATAATTTAAATGACTGTAAAGAAACTTCCAAAATTGACATTGTCAAGCTAGTACTATTAGCGAGAAATTAGCATAGAACACTCAATAACAAATAACCTAGCATAGTTTTGTACCTACTCATAATCGCCCATCATTATTAATTCCTCTTTAAATATATTCATTAAAAATAAATTCATATGTAATTGCAATAATATACAAGAAGCAGTTAAATCAATAGTCACAATATTACCAATAATAATATTATCTATGTACTATTATATATTACCATAACTATATATATCCAGAATACACGAAATTTCACAAATTACGAAATTTCTCTCATTTGATTTTTTTAATTTTGTGAAATAATAAAATATATTTTTATTTTCATTTTCCACTGCTGAAATAAAACTTAGTCTCAACAAAATTGTTAATAATTTAACTGTTTTGATTTTAGATTTTGTGAGTTTTTCATATAATCTTTTATTCCACACACTTTTTTCTTATCAATTATTGCATTGATATTTGATATCTTATAATAAATATTAATTTGAAACAAAAACAAGTCATTTTGTAAGAATGATTTAGTATTCTAGATATATCATTATATAATAATTATTTTAATTATATAATGCACTTGTTACTAAAATCCACTGATTACAAACAAAATAATATATATCTTGAGCATTCTTTGAAGTAATCAAAAATAAATGTAAAGTAAAATCAAATATGGAATGCACATTACAGACAATAATGTGTTAAAGTTGCAATTTTATGGTAATATTTTTTTATATAAATTCCTACATACAGGGTCAACATACATTCTTTTTCTGTCTGTTGAGTCTTTAATTTATTTTATTTTATTAGAATAACTCAGTGGCTTAAAATATAGATAAATAATTTGCTATGATTCCAGTTATCTCTGTAAATTTAATTTATCCCTAACATGGGCTTCCATTTGTTAATTTTAATGAACTCTATAATTTTAATTGACCTAATATCTCTTCATAACTTTTACACAAAATGTTTTATTTATGTAAATCTAGCTTAAATATTTAAATGAAATCATGTAGGCAAATGTAACTATACTTTTATTTAATTGAGATAACCCTTCTTAATAATTATATATACTATATTGGAAAGGCTACATTGTCAACTGTTTGTAATTTTCAATATTAGTCATGCATTTTGATTATTTCCAAAATTAATATTGTACCACATTTAAATAAAATATTATAAAAAATATTTGATGTCACTTTTTTATGTGTATAAAATATAAATAATGTTGCTAAAATTGTTTCATTTAAATATATTGTCATATTGAGGCTATTACTGGCTACAAGATGAATTATATCTCTATGTCACATGCTAAATAATTTAAGTTAGTAAGCTTTATTTAAATTAAGTTTGTCAGTATTAGGCTAGGTATCTTCGTACAAATCATTCTCACATTTGTTAATTTCTTCCATAAATACTTCTAAATTCCTATTTGTAAAATATTATTTTGTTTTATAGTATACATAAAAAAGCTATATTAAAAACTATGAGAAATTTTCAACATATCTGTTTTAATGATTTAATTTTTTTTATATAAAAATGAAATCCTTCACGGAAATGCTGACAACAATTTTAACCTCGAAAATATTTCAAAATAAATTGGAACAATGATACTTTTTACTCTTATTGAAATTATACCTACCACATACATATTAAATGTATTTACAACTTGTATTTGTTTGTGTTTTTACTTACAAATATAAAGTTCCACAGTTTATATTTTCTTTCAAAGATTTACAAACATGGTTATTATGTGAAAGCAAACAAGTGTTTTTTTAATAAAAGGTTTTTATTATAAATTGATGATAATGCTCAAGATACCTTAATATATTCGGTGTTATTTTTTACTTAATCAGTGCCATTACTTATTTCAGATACTCATTTCTCTAATTTCAGGTACTTATTTGTAAATTACATGTTATAGAGTCTGTTAATATTTTTACATCTGTATCATTTGTCATTATTCTGTTTTAAACATAGCAAATTAATTATATCATCTGGTAATTACAGCTATTAATTAGCTAGATAAAAAATATTTTGTGGAGGTGCTTTATTCACAAATGGTATTCTATTATTGTTGATAGTAATACAATCTCAACAATGTATAATAATGTTTATATATGGTTTCAATAAATTTAAGTGCACATATCTAAATGAAATTTTTATTTAAAAGTCTTATCATATCTAACAATCAGGTCAGGGTTTTCAATTTGATAAAATTAGCTACCATATCTGCTACACACTCTGAGAATCTTAAAACAAAGGCATGTTCAATCGGTACTAATGTCATTTTGAGCCATGGTTCATATTTTTTTAATTCATCCATATACTCAATTGGTGCCCACCCATCATCTTGTCCATAAACAACATTAGTCAAATGTTTTATTTTTGTTAGGCCATCAGTGTTTAATGCTCGTACTGAATCCATTTCATCAAATGCCAAAAACAAAACATTTTTAATGACTAAAGGATTTATTAACTTTATAAGCCAGGTACTATACTTTGAAGGCAAACACCTAAACCTTAAATATAAATGTATTAAAAATGTAAATAGAAACCCTGGCATTAAATACAATAGTCTTAGTAGAAATAAGATAACTGATTGCATTCTTCTAAACACATTATTTAAAAATTTACCATTTTTAGACTCCGCCATTCTTTGTAATGTTGGAAATAAGAGATTAATAGAAGATACTTGTTGCATTAAATTATCATTTTTCTCTAACAATTCTACAATCATCCATGCACCAATGGAATGACCTATCAAGTGTATTTTAGCATTACTGTTCAAGTGATTTTGTAAAAAGTCTAATTTATGCTCAACTTGAGTCTTTAGATTATAAAAATCTTGATCTTTATCAATTTTACTTAATTTATGAAAACCTTCAATGGTGATATTCACATGACCAGCGTGACCTGGGAACAAAACGATAAATAATGATATAATTATGCTCTAAAGATAAATATTGAAGGTACTGACTGGGTAACTTACTTACCAATAACGCATATTGGCATCTGTAAATTTCTGTGCAGTTCTGAAGCAAAATCTATGTAAAAATGAGGAACACCAGGGTTTCCAGTGATGCAAACAATAACATTTTCTGCATTCCTGTGAAATGGTTCTCCCCAAGTTAATACTTCAGTCAAAATGCCGTTAATATTTTTGTAAATAGTTTTCATATTGTTTAGATATTTGTATATCGTAATAACTTTGTTTCTAATCCTTTCGTTTTATAGATAAATACAATGAGCGATAGCCGGTGAACATAATTTGACACCCAAAATTAATAGTGATGTACAAATTTTACGTTCAGACTTCAGATTGATGACAAACGATTTTGAGTCTATCGATACTTTTGATATTCCACATTTCAAGGTGGCTGTTAAATTACAACGATAAATAATCAATTTAGTGGTGTAATAAATTATCAATAAAAAATACAATAAACATTTTTTATTCTAATTTTTTTATTTCATAATTTTAAATTACTTTTATTATATTTCAAATTTAATACTAGTGCATAATTTAATATCCTTACTAACTATAAATGCAAATGAACATAATCGTTTACACCGCTAAACAGATTTTGATAAATTTTTGTACAGAAATAGATCTAAATTTTAGTATAGATCTTGGATAATAAACTAGGCTACTTGAAAAAATATTGTTACCTACTCGCATTTTGTTTGAAATTAATCAAAGATATTAATTCATACTTTTCCTTTCCTGATAAACTTGTAAATTTTAAACATCGATTTTTTTTCTAAAAACTTTTATAAACATCAATTATGAGTCCACAAACTTAAATTTGCTATTGTATGCACTTATTTAGTATAAAACGAGCATACACTATAACCTTGTAATAGAATAATTTTTTGTCTGGGATATATCTAAATGTCCAATTTTTACCTTAGTTGGTAGGTATTTAAAGTTTTAGCCAAATTTTAGTTCAACGGGAAGTATACGGTAGGTTTTTAATTACATACAAAATTCTTAAAATCGTTGAGGCTTATTTCTTTAGGTTATGCTTATTCAGAACTTTGATTTATTTCTCTGTTTCAAGAGGTTCGCCTTTGCTTTTGAAATTTATTTAAGCTCTTCAATTTGACTAGAGAAAACGATCTTAACTGACGGACATACAACGTGCTCCTATATGTTTATTTTTTTCTTTTGAGGTACACAACCCCAAAATACACAACCTACCTACATGAGACAATTAGTAATAGAATAATACTATAATTATGTTTATAATAGTTAATTTTTTAAACAAAAATGGTTAGAATCTGATGTATTCTTAGTGCTTAAAAATATGTAGACGCACTTTTATTTAAGACTTTTTATACAGCGTACGCACGATGGTATCGATTTTATTATAACTACCTCACACGTTACACAGCACGTATAAATATCGTGAAATGGGAAATATGATCCTGTGCCGAAACTATTGATAATTGTTAACTAGTTTTTTGTATATACCCTTGAAATGTTTTCCCCGATAAGTATTTTCATAACGGCCGCCTTGTCAGATACAATGTATGTATATATGTTATATATATTAGTGATGTAGCGAATGTCATTATTTAACATTCGCGGATAAGAAAGCGAATACGTTTTATCGACATTCGCGAATGCGAATATTCAATAACTCTTTTAAATTGGCACCAATTGTTTACGGCAAGATACCACTTTGGACGTCCGTTCCGTTAATTATTATAGTTATAGTTTCGAGTAATATTGTAATTGTATGATTATCTTTTTTATTTTTGTCAAGTATTAATATTATGACATTAAAAACCTAAGTAATAAGTGATAAAACTTTTTTAGAAGAGAGAGAGATTTTATTTTTGATTGTTTAGATTGCATTAAAAATTATTTCATGAAATATACTGAAGACCGACAACATGAATACGAAGTCATAAAATATAATTCAAATTTTCATAATATATCATAAAATAAAATTTTCAAAAATAAAACTTAATTTTTTTCAAACAAAATAAATAATTGAATTATTGGTGCATAATAAAACGCCATTGTTACGTATGACGCAAGCGTACACTGTACTGTCAAAGCGGGACAGAGATATATCTATTTCTTTTTTTTTTTTTTTTTAATGAAAGGTGACAGATTGACAATGTTTAATAGTATTTTTGTAGTACGTCATTCGTATTTAATGAAGTCTATCTCACGCATTACACAGTACGTATAAATATCGTGAAATGCAAAAAATGATGCTGTACCCAAACTATTAATAATAATAGCCTCGAAATATTTTTCTATATATATATATATATATATATATATATATATATATATATGTGTGTGTGTGTGTGTGTGTGTGTGTGTGTGTATATCGCTTAGATTGGTGTAAAGTAATTAAGAATATCTTACACAGTTTTAATTAATGGTATGGATGGATGTTTTGTAAATGCTAATTATTTACACATTGTGAACTAATTGTGCACTGTGTAAGTTTGCAAAACACATTTAATAAATATAATAAACATACATAATAGTCACACTAAATGTTTAATTTGTAATATTTACCTTCAAGTTTACAGGCTTCAAAATAAAAAGTAAATATTGAAAATGTAATTGTATATTAATCAAAAAATATGTCATATCTAACAGGAAAACTAACATTTTATTTGAAGTTTGTACATTTTTTTTTCTGGAAGAAATAATGTTTTTTTGTTAATATAGTTAATACCATTATGTAGTTTGGTGCTCACAAGACAACTCTTTAAAAACATATATCTAGATTGTGTATCTTTATAAACAAAAAAATTTAACAGCCATATAAATATGGAGTCACTGGCACATTCTTCAATAGCCTTCAAGCAAAATAAATCATGTTTACTTAGAATTCCATTTTTAATTATAAATCTGTCTTGAACACCACTGTCAGAATTAGAATTACTTTCACTAGTATTTTCAGCATTGACTGTGCCAGAAGGGATATTAGTTCTTAAATTATATGATTCTGGATCATTTATCCACTTAAATACTATCTTATCAAAACGTTTATCATGCATATATACAGGCAGGGATGGGATTTCATTATATTCAACTGAAATAAAAAATAACTATTTTAAATATTATCATTAAAAAATCATTACATTTTCATGTAAAATTTTCATGTAAATCTCAATATGAATTATATCGGCATCTTTAGACATTTTATAATAAGCATAGCACGTACGTGGGAATTCGTCATCACTGTCTAAATATTCTTCATATTTTCTTGAGTTTCTGTTAACTTTATTTTCAATTTTCCTAGATTCCATTGTTGCGAACCGATTTTACTTTGAGTTTATTTTGTAATTTAAATAAATAAGTGTTACGAATTCTATACTTTTAAACACCCATAACAAGATTTTCTATCGTTTACTAATCACTTCATGATATAAGACTTACGTTAAAATGTGACTGCTAGAATTGAATAAAATTTTATAAAGAATTGACAGCTTTACATAAAGCTGTAGTAATATGAAGCCAATGTCTATGGTTTGGACTTCCCGGATTTTTTCAATACTTTGCATATTAATTCAAGAATTTATATTTTATGTATTATTTAAAATCATTTGGTAAAAGAAATAACAATAAATAGAATTATAACAACTAATTTAATTGTTAACTAAAGTAAGTTTATTTTAAATTAAACTATAAATGTTGTTAAGTGTAAAATGTTATGTATTTTTTACATAAATTTGTTGCTCCTTTTATACATATATAAATATTACCTATGCGCAAAATTTGGAACCTAAATTCCTTTTTAGGGTTCCATGCCTCAAAAAAACAGAATTTGATAAAATAAATTTCTTTATTTAAAATGATGGAAGAATCATTTCATTATCAGAATTTTATTTTACATTTTGAATGAAATTTACAAACTTATTCTATTGTACCACTTTTCGACCTATTTTTATGTTTTTTAGTGTTAATCCACGCAGAGGATAGAAAAATACAAATGAAATCCCGCTGCGTTAATTTTTTTTATATTTCTTAAGTCCCTATTGACTTTTTAGTTAATTGACAGATTAGTATTAATTAAATTAGATTTATGAAATTTAAAATAATTTAATTTCAAAATTGATAATTAATACATTTTACACAGAAAAAAACCATTATAAATTTATATTTAAAGTTAATTTCGTACCAAATCAGTGAATACAACCGAAAATACCGCGACCGCGTGTGTCAAATTTTCTAAGTAATATTATTATAAATTTAGTACGGGACCCTTGGTACGCGAGTGCTGCTCGTACTTCAGTGATATCACTAAAGAACGAGCGAGAGAGTTTTTTACTCCTTTTCTTTTTGTTTTCATCCGCACGATGAATCCAAAGAAAACAAAAAAAAGGAGTTGAGTTGAGCAAAGTGCGGCGTTGAGTTTCCCCACACAACACGCAATGCCTGGAAAAAGGCGGAAAACGGGGACGGAGAAAGCAGATACTAAGCAACGGAGTGTCTAAATACTAGGTTCCCACGATTTCCGTATATCCCTCTGCCTACATTATAGACTAAAGGCTTTGAATAGCCGTCTTTGGAGGTTATTACGAATTTTAATTTTAAATAGTATAACACGATTATGTTACTTGAGAATTGGAGAAGGGGAGGTCTCGTCATTAGACGAGGAATAGTGATATAGGCCATTAATTCTTTTAACCCATATACTGTGCTTCTAAAACGAGGTTCAGCCGTAGTGATTCCATATTTAGTAAACAATTTCAGAGCTAATTACAGTTGTTACGAAAATTAAAGTCAAATTCATCCCTAAGGTTCTCCTAATCGTTCTTCCTAAGAAGAGAGATTACCTCAGTGAAGTCGTTCGGACCTATTAACCTCTCCTTGTTTCTTTAGAAAACAATGGAGAAAGTATTTGATAGACAAATCAGGCAGACCTATTAAATTTAGTATTTGACTAAACTGAAAAAGCAATCGACGATGAAGAAATAGCGTATGTCACTTTCCTTGAGAGGGAGCCTTTAGCAACACTCGTATTTGGGCACTCCTTCACTAGGAAGTGAATCTCACTATAGGTGATTTTCTTTTTCCGCTTTTCCGGAATCATATAGTGGTTACCAGCTACTTCATTATACGGCAGAACTTTGTTTTGACATCAAGGGATACGCAGATGACTTGGTGGTCGTAATGATAAGTAAGCTCATGATGTAAACAAAAGGATCTGTTTATATAAAGACAATACGGTAATAATAACTTTCACGAGGAAGCGGAAACTGAACACCCCGCGACTGTGATATGTAATGTATAAGGCCTTATTTATTTTGTAGAGATCAAATAATAGATATGTAATGGTGTGATGTGTGAGTGATACTGGGCTGAGTTGCCCTACAAAGGCGCAGCTGAAGACAATCAAGAAAATTGGTTTTGTATACTTAAATCATCACGAGATGCGGGGACGTTTTCGTCTCTGGATGACGCACTGGTGGCGCTTTTGGGTTTTCACTCTCAGATTCACGTCTAGGCTTTCATTAGGCTGATTTTTATTGTAAGTTGTTTGTTTGCTAATATAATTTTGTTGTGAATGGTCTTGCAGCTTAATATCCGTAGGTAGTACCGGTTTTAGCACTATCACCACCTCTAAATGTACGTCAAGTAATACCAAAAAATAAAGGGTTATATACAATGAAATAATTACTTATTAAAAGAAATCCATTTATTTTAGAGAAAAATAAATAAAACTTTTGAACAATATTTTATTTAAACAGTTTATTATCATATTTAACAATTTCGAGTTCCTGTTTTTCATTTAATTTTAATGTTTTTAATCGCTTATTGGGAATTGATTTTGTTTTTTGAAGTCCATAATTTAAGACATCTTGTATTGGACTTTTACGATAATCAGGGTATGTTTTAATTAAATTAAAACATGCACAATATAAAAATAGGTGAGTGAAACCATCTGGATATTCTGTTAAAATTTGTTTCCATCTAATGTCTCCCCATACTCTGTAAGGATATAGTTTTATTCTGTAAAAGAAAAAAAATTAGTTCCAGTTATTCTTAAACAAATATATAAAATATTTTTAAAATAATATACACCTTTTAAAAAGATTTTTCCTAAGTTTTCGTATCTTAACATCATAATTTACAAATAATTGGACATGTAGAGATCTATACCAAAATAATTGTAAATAAGCATAGTTTTGATCAAACTCTTCTTCTAATTTTAACCATACTGTTTTTTCAAATCTTTTGTTTTTTAAATTTTCAAATGTTTCATTTGAATATTTCATTAGTGAAATTAAAAATTTCGTAGCAAGTTGAAGTGTCCAGGAAAGCTTTTTTCTTTCTCGTTTTCCTGAAACTTAAATTATCTATATGTAATTATTTTTTTATATGAAAGAAAATTATATTCATTTGAATTATATATACCATTAATTTTCTGCAAAAGCCTCTTGTAGAGGCCTCTTGGTTCTCTACCAAGAACTGCTGATAAGTCTGGAACACAATTTTGAGAGCAATGGTGAAGGCAGATATCCATTATATTTTCTTCATATTGTAAATAAGGACCTTTTACTGGACTACCATAACGAATAACTACATGTTTATAAACCTGATACAAAGTCCTCTCCAAGCCTTGTGCTAAAAATGCAATTACAAATCTGCGAACCCGTTCTTCTGCACTAGTTGGATGCCTACTTCTGTCTTTATTTCTCCATTTTGCTAAACATTCAGGCATATTTGGAACATCAAAAATCTAAATAAGAAAAATGTGTTTGTATAGATTCCAATATAATTGACTTAATTTAAGAAAAAAACATGTTTACAGTGGGAAGTTGCTGGGAGATTAATCACAACTAGGGAGCAGGTTACAGAAAAACTTAAGAATTTTTAAATATAAATACATTACATAAAACAATAAACTTAATCTATTACCTTTACAAATTTCTTCCAATTTTTATGTATTTTATTGCTTTCTTCTGAGCATATTGTGTCACTTTTATAGGTATCCTCACTATCATGACTACCTAATACTTTCAGTGGTCTAGTGAGACAACTTGTACGTTGGTACCATGGTTGATCCCATGTTATAGTCATTTCTGGTAATTTATGTAGAAGAGCCTGCAAGTCATTATTATTTGATTAAGTACACATTCTCCTTGAATAGATTAACTACACTAGGAGGCAAAAAAGAATATATAAAGTTGTATAATTGCTTAGTAGACAGATGTTACAGTAAGACAATTGCAAAGATTTGATAGTATTAAACTAATTGCTTTTTTCAAGAACAATCCAATTTCACAATCACAATTGTAAAATCTTCAAGAAAAGAATCATTTTAAATTTTAATAAACATACTAATTTAAAACATAGATTACCTAATAACCATACAATATACCTGAAGGAATTCTTCATCTTGAGCCTGTATGTTCTCTAAACATGTTAATATATCATCCATTAATGTGGGATCATTTATATCTTCGATATTGGTAAATTTCTTTTGGAGCTCGAGTAAGTAAGGTGGGGCGTCAGTAGTTAATGACATTTTGAAATAGTATAAAATAAAAATCTAGTGTTAACTATTATGAATTTATTACAGTATTAGTGGCAGTAGAAAGAATTGCAATTAAGTAAATATTTAACGCACTAAGCTGATTCTACTTCATCTATATTACATTTAAGCGTATGTTTTCTAAGTGACACATTTAAAATTAGGTGTGTGTTGATATAATAAACAGTATTACAAGTTATTGTGGTTTTTTATATATGTTGCTAAAAGCCACATGCCAGTTGAACACAATTTATGTCCCCAATGCCAGGAATAGTAAAGAAAACTCAACTCAAAAAGCTGGAGTGAAGAAAGTAAATAGTAACTGGTATATATGGATTTAAATTAAACACAAGTTAGTCACATTGCATATGACATTGACTTTATAATATAGGATTGACATTTGGGACAGACTTTAAATGTTTATTATTATTCAGTATTCCTTTCACCAACTCGAGTTATATCAAGATTATTTGACTTGACACAAATTAAATTTTCTCGTATGTACTGTAAGTAGTATTGATCTTCCAATACTTTTTACAGTATGAGAAAATTTAGAATTTAGTTACTAGATATTTGAACATAATTGTTATTTCTCGATTTTTTTGTTAATATTTTCTATGTTAATAAAGTTGAACAATATGATCATAATTCAAATTGAGTTCATTGTATTATGTGCAATATATATAAATGATAAATAATTAGTTTAAAGTATTTATTTAATCAAATTTTGTCTGCTTCGGATTTGGATATGTAAATTGAATGTGAAAATTTGAGAAAATAATTATATAGTACATAGAGTTTTTGTGGATTAATTACTGTTGTAAAGAAAGATAAACTTAAGTTTAAAATAATTTAATTTAATTTATGAAACTTTTAAATCGTTGTGGTGGTGATTATAAAAAATAAAAATATAAATGATGGAATTATTTTACGTTGCATCACAAAGCAAATAAAGCTGTTGTATTCATAAGAACTGTGCATAACGTCACATAATAAATATGAATTACAATTGTTTAAATTTTTTAAACAGCAATTTTTTATGATAGCATCATACTTTGACAGTGACATCATCGCTTATATCTTTTTTCACGTCACTGTCAGAAATTTATTTAGTTCACTATTGTTAAGATTAAGACCCTTTGTACTCGATATGTTTACAGTTTCAAAAACTTTTTAAAATCTATATTTTAAAAATGTTATAATGGGATTAAATTCTGTGTCCATATTGTAACCATATAAATATCTTTATAACCTAAATGTTTTAATTGCTATAGGTGAAGTTGTAATATTTTTATTTTTTTATATTTTCAGTGCGCAAGTGGTTTAAATATAATGTAAATTAATTTGTGCTCTTAAGAACAAACTAACATATTTGCTTACCATTTATTGTATAGTATGTCTTAGTCAAGGTTTTTAATTATAAATTTTTTCTAATTTTTTTTTAGGATAATTAGCAACATATATTTATCTGAATGTCATTTTATTTGTAAAAAATATGTTTGTCTCACATGATATAAATTCAAATAAAAAAAAATTCCAAAAGCCAAGTATTCTTCATAAAAAGACAAACATAATTAAGCCTTCAAATGTTAATAAGAAGAACAAGACTGATATTTATGAATCTTCTGATGCTAAATCTTTACTCACATCATCATTTATACTTGATCCAAAAAATAATGGCTTAGAAGTTGATAAAGTACCCAAATATAAAAGTAATAAATCAGTGCACCTTGTAAAGAAAACTGTAAATAGAATAAGAATAGATCATAATGGTCTGATAGGTGATATTCAGCAAACAACACCAAATGTTAACACAAAGAATAATGTGATATATGTTGATAATTTCCATAGTGAGTATGATTTCTCATATATTAATGATTGTTTCATTGCATATTTTATTTTTAATATAAATTATACAACATATTGTAAAATATTTACATTTTGTTATAGACTTTGAGGAACATCAAAACCAATCTATAAATGTGGAGTCCTTTTTATTGAATGATAATGTTAGACAGGTATACTATGCTTGATTATCTTAAAATGATATATGCACCTAAAATATTTTTTATTATGTAACATATGCTAATTATTTTAATTCAGAACATTACAATATGTGGTGCTGAAGTTATAAATAAGCAAATGGAGGGTGAAGGAGAACCAAAATGGTGTTTAGATCTTTCTCAAGATTCTCAAAAAATTATAATTGAACATTGTAAGTAAATTAACCATATATGTATGTATATGTACCATATATGTATACCGTACAGGTAATTTTTGTGAAGGTTGACATAGGAAAACAGCATATGATTATACTTATTTTAAAAAAAAATATTTAATGAATTTCAGAGTTTGTATAGATTGAAATAAAATTCATTTACAGTGTAATTATTGTTAGTTATTGTTTAATTGTTACTAAATGTACTAAATTATTTTTTAATATTTACAATATGTCGGTAAGTTAAAGGGAATTGTGTTATATAGACTCTTCATTATTATTATATGTATAAAGCAAATAGTTTAAGTCATTTCATGTATGTATTAATCAAATTTATTTATTGATACACATTTACTTTCCAGATAATAATTCTCAAGTAAATACCTTCTACTTAGAACAAAACCCAGATGTGACTAACACAATGATACCTTTAGCTGCAATATCATCTGTTAACCAAGATGGTGCTACATCTAGAGATTTTACTATAGCTACAGCTGACTCAGAATTGAATAGGCCAATAGAACAAAATCATTTTCAAACAATGACAATTACAACATTACCTACAATATCTGAGGATTCAGTTGAAATACAAGGTGATAGCATGAGATTCGCCACAATTCAGACCCCACATGTGATTCCTACCCTTGAAGAAAGTAATATACAACAAGACGATAATTTTTCATCTGTACCAATTGTAAAGAGGATCTCCATAGAGCAGTTAACCCATAGACCTGTTAAGTTTAAAGTAAGCATCTCTTATGTTTTAATATACTCATCACCCTAACTAACGAGAAATAGAAATTTACATCCAAAGTTATCATTACTCTAGTAAATCTTTCTTTATATATTTCTAATAAGTAGATTAATTTTAGTAAAATTATAAACTTACAGTGTGATGCTCCTGATTGTAAAAAAGAATTTTTGAGCGAGCAAAAATTGAAAAAGCATAAAAGTACTCACAACAAAGAGACTAGTCCTAAAGCTCTAAGACAGACTACTGTAGAGTGCCCAGTTAAGAAGATTCTAGAAAATGGTGTAGAACAACCGTGTGGAAAAATATTTCATATAAAAGTTGATTTGATTAAGCATCTGAATGAAGAACATACTATAGATGAAGCTGCTTATAGGTGAGCATCAATAAAAGTATATTATACTAATATTTTTGTAAATATATTTATTTTATATATATTAGGCCCATTATTACTGAAAATTTGTAAATGAAATCAAACTTTTATCACTTTACATTATTAAAGTTATACATTATTTTAGTTAAAATGTAATATAATAAAAACTAAAAATAGAACAATATTTAGAAAAATATATATGTTCTATGTATTGGGACTCCACATAGTATTATTTCCAAAGCTTTAAATTAAAATAAAAGCCAATTTTCTCTTGTTTTGTATGATATAATATGTGTTAATATTTATTTTAATAACTTCACTGTCTCATTTTGTATAATTTTATTATTTCTATATGTTATTATTTATTTACAATATTAAAAAATAAGTGTTATGCTATATTATTTTATTCTCTTCCAATTAGCCAAACATATACTTCAATTCATTTAATTTTAATTATAATGATTCTGTATATTAGAAAGTAGATCAGTCTATTATGCCATTTGATAGTGAATACTAAGATGTTCAATAATGTTGTATTTTATTCAAGTTTCAATTTTACTGTTGAAATTAATTTATTACCAAAAAATAAAATTAAAAATACATAAAACATTTATGTATATATAATTTAGTAGCCAGTCCTCAACAGAACATCTCAAAAACTGAGGGTAAATGAGGAAAGGAGAGTCTTAACACTATTTTCCATCTGCCCGTATATCAACAGATGTACAGAGTGCCCGCGCCGCTTCTTCTGGGCGTCGGCGCTGCGGGCGCACGCGCGCGCGCACTCAGTGTCGGCCCGCGACGGCCGCCTGCTCGCGTGTCCGTGGCCGGGCTGCTCGCGGGCCTTCCGCCAGCCGTGCCGGCTGAGGGAGCACGCCCGCGCCCATACTGGCGATAAGCCCTACTCCTGTAGATATCCTGTGAGTATTTTGTGGGTGTTATGTAGATATGCAAGTGGTAGAGCCAAGCTACACAGGGCAGCAGTTCCAAAGGGTCTAGCCCTCAAACCGGGTAATTGTAACGTTTTCACAAACTACCTTTCTGAAATAGCGGCATATTAATGCTGTTGTGTTTCGTCTGGTGAGTGAGAATTCCGGAGTCTAAAAAAAGCAGCGTCTACCTGTAAACGCGATGGGTTGTGGGTTCTACTCGTGGATGGATTGTTTCATTTCCATTGTCTTCGTTCTGGCAACTATGCAAGCGCGGCGTTGACATCCGCCACTCAACATACAATACCTACATATGCGGTAGGTAGGGAACATTGCGGTTCCTGTGTCAATATATGTTGCTTACTGAAATACTTTATATCTCTGTGACGGCTGGACTGGAAGTTTGTAGACGTGGAAGTGGAAGCTGATAATATAATATCTAGAACACGTCACTTTATACTAGGATAAAAATTTTGCGTAGTTAGTTTGTGTCACGTTTAATAGTGCGGTTGTTATGTAGTTCCTGCCAATGTTTATATAATCGTAACTTGATCGACTTTCGAGCCAATGGATTATCTATCTGCATTAACATCTTGATAGGTGTATAATTTACAACCCACAGAACTGCGGCTGGTCATTCCGCACGGCCAGCAAGCTGCTGCGGCACGCGCGCCGCCACACGGGCGACAGGCGGCACGCGTGCGCAGCGTGCGGCCGCGCCTTCCTGCGCCGCGAGCACCTGCGCGACCACGCGGCGCGCCACCACGCGCACCCGCGGCGCACGCACGACTGCCCGCACGTCGGTAAGAATTTGAAATACAACCCAAAATGCCCAGAATACTAGATTTCTATGGTTCCTCCAGTTCCCTTTGTCTACCCTGCCATGTGTCGAATAAAGCGTGAAGCCAAAAAAAGAAACGCCCAGAATGTAAATCTTTATTATGCTACCACCACAATTGCTGGCGAAGATTCGTATTCGCGTTATCACGACAATTGCGAACAGTTGCGAAAATCAAGACAATCGCTGTAATTCTTTTCGCGGGAAACCGGACAAAATCTCGTGATGTGTAGCCAACCCTACAAAATTTGTCAAGAAGAATCTTTCGATTTGCGGCAATTTACCGACAGCGCCGCGTAGGGCTGTCATATTCGTGAAGATGATTGTCGATAGGACGAAATCTTTGGCCAGACGTGTCACGACAACACAATTCAGGTAATCGCGATGGTTTGGCCCCGGCAAGTGCGAGTAGTACTCGGTCCTTACCGAGTCAATACCAATTCCATGTTTACTATGTCACTGGAAACGTAAATTAAACTTTGTAAACAGTTTGTATTTCTTTATTTCTGTGCTAAATTAATTAATTATTGCTGTAAGTCGTCACTTCTTGTTAAATTTCAAATTTAATAGATGTCAACAAACTTAAATTTGCGTTTGTATGTACTTATTGTATAATATAAACTACAGGGATAATAATGTAATATTTTTTCTGGGATAGGATAGATTTTCTTATGCTTTTTATTTTTTCTTTAAACAACTGGAAATATCCTATATGTTTTAATTACGCTGTGATTTTCATGCAATATATAGAAAAAAAAAGAAGCATAAACGCTCATATCTCTTTACTTAAAAGCTTGATTGACCTTTAGTTGTAAAGTACCACGGATCGGGAAATTTGAAATGATATCCGTGTTGAGAGCTTCTCTAAGAGAAATAAGAATTTTAAACCAGTTTACTTTATAGCCATTTTGCTTATTTTTATTTCAGATTGTCAGCAAACATTTACAAACATGAGTTCGCTTTACATGCATATGAAGAAGGTACATAAAAAGGAAGAGAACAATCCACCTACTGTTATAGCCACCATAGAGGAACAAGATCACCCAAAAGTCGATTCAGAAAATTTATTTATGGTAAGTACAAAAAGACATATAAAAAATGTATATAACATTTTTTATATGTCTTTTTGTAAGATTTTTAAAGGACCAAAATATTCAATTTCTACAGTATTCATAACAAACGATAATCTTTTTTCTATACTTCTTGTGGTATGACATTTTCCCAAATGTATTTATTTATATACAATATTTACTTTTATGGTAATTTAAGTATTTTTTCATAATGTTATTAACGTTGTTTCATTTCAAAGTCGTTAGGTGATACATCACTCTCACTAATTAATTATATGTAATCTATTTTTTAATTTACTATTTTCAACTGAATGCTCATATGTTGGTATTAATCTTAACTTCTTCGTTACAAAACCGTCAGATAACCAAAGGTCTATTTCTTTTACTTCGTAAAGTATTTATACCATTTTACTTTTCTACAGATGAAACATATATAATGAGTTTTATTTTTAAAATATTGCATTTAACCTTTTTTTAAACTATTCCATACTATTTAAGCGATACAACGTGATACTAAAAGATTTATCTCACTTTATTTGGGTAACATTTTACAGGTAAGCTTACTGGAACCAACGCAATTAGAAATAGAAGTGGAAGATGATTCGAGCTCCGAGGGTCACTCGGCGCGCACGCACTGCACGTGGCCGCTGGCCTCGCGCGCCGACCGCTACCAAGCGGACGCCTTTGTACCGGAAGAGGACGTACAGGTATGTTGCACTGTTGCACTGTCTAAATGTATATTTATGTCATTCTCTTATCAGTCATATCTTTAGTTCTACGTAATAATAAATATAAAAAATGTAAAGATAAGATAAGAATTCATTATGATTAATATTAATTCTCTATATTGTGTATTAATATTAATATTATTAATATTTATGACAGGAATATATAGTATAAGTTAAAAAGTGTGCGGATCAATTTTTAACCGGTTGTAGCTTTATATTTAAAAATACTTACAAGATATAACATATACAAATCTGAACTCAGTAGCATTTTAAACCTGCGGCTTTTGAGACTGTGTATACTGGCAGCGAATAAGAATTTCAACGCAGTTCGATGAAGAACACATGGCTTATTGGTCAGAGCGCATCCGGCTCCGACAAGCCTAAATTCCACTGCGTTCAATTATTTTAGTTTCCCGCTTTATCCCGCTCATAAAGTCAGCCAGGAGGGTAAGCAGAGGGAATCGCACGAACCATGGGAATCTAGTGTTACTCTCCGTTCCCCGCTTTCCGCCTTTTTCAAGGCATTGCGTCTTGAGTAGCAGATTTTTTAATATGTTTTCTTTTTATGTACTTATAATACCCTTAGTGTGGATTACAACACTTTAAATAATCATACATTTGTTATAGGTTGAGCAATCCGAGAGTTCTGAAAGCAACATATACACTGTAAGGAGCGATCTCTTTCTTCACGGCAATGTTCTGCACAACGAGGATAGCGAGTTAGTTCTATCTATTACTTTATTCAAAACTTTTTTACTTTTAACTAGAAGACCGTGTCGGCTTCACGCAGATAGACATTATTTAAAAGAAAATTAGTAGTTAGTATATAAAGGTTACCTTTCTCTACTGTCCCTTAATTTTTACAATAATACTTATTATTGTTATTACCTGTGTTATTTTTTGGGGCTTATGGTTCATTTACGATTTCGTCATAAGTCTAGATCGACTTATGACGAAATCGTAGATTTAGAGTTTAAATCAATACTAAAAATCAAACATATAAATCTTTTCTTTTATAATATTAGTATAGTTGAAAAATAATTGTAAAAGTGTCTAATTAAAAAAATTATTGGAATGTATCTTATAAACAATTGTATAATTAAATCATAACTTTGTATGCTCATGCATATCCTCTCGAATTACAGTTAATTGATATGTATCTGTATGTGCTTCGCCATTCAATATAGCTGTGGTATGTTGAATGGCGAAGCTAAATACTTTATAAAGTAGTAAACAATTTTGCTCTTGTAGAAATGACTATCGCAATGCAGTTATATACTGTAAATAATAAAGTGATAATTTGCTTAGACAAATGGGTCGCTGCATTCGCGTGTCGGAGGCGGACGGCGACGCGCTCGCTCTGGACGCGGACCTGCTGCTCGACGCGCCCTCCGTGCACCTCGACCAGGTATGGCGTTTACATCACATCAAGCTATATTAGTTACAATATTTAGGAGTTATACAACTTGTAACTTTTCCCGATCAATTCATAAACTGTTTATTTTTTTTGTTTTAATTTTAAACAGTTGTTCCTGAGAATAAGGTTTACGATAGAGGCTAATTCGATTCGATTTTAAAAATATATAGGTGTGTCTGACAGCGCGACCTTTGTCAAAACTATCTATAGGGTAAAATGTTTCAAGGTTATATACAAAAAACTAATTAAGAATTAACAATAGTTTAGGTACATGATCATTTCTCCCATTTCAATATTGTGATATTTATAGGTGCTGTGTAATGCGTAAGGTAGTAATCATTAAACACGGATGACGTAAAGATCTCGTACTACAAGATTACTATTAAGCGTTGTCAATCTGTCAAATCAATCATCAAAAACCTTTCATTCAAAAAAATAACCGAATGAGAAAGAGATATCCCTTTGTTGCTTCGACAGGATAGTGTAAGCTTGCGTCATACTTGACAAATGGATTTTATTTTGGAACAATAATTTCATTATTTATTTTTTGAAAAAGATTTTTTTTCATTTTTGATTTTTGAAAATATTACTTGTTTTATAATTTTGTACACCATTTTATACACTTTTGAATAATGTTATACGCAATGAGCTTTTATATATGGACCTAAAATGAAATTATTTTCCAGGAGGAATTATACAACGATCCCGTGGACGAATCTGCTTTTAGAGTGTTCCTGTTGAGTGGTGAGGAGCTCACGTAAATTATATATTTATACTCATTTATTAATTTGATGCGATTTCGTACGAAATGGAAAGTCAGATAATGACCTTACTAAAGTTGACAAAATTAAATGCACCTAACTTTAAATAACTTTAATATTTTTATAAAATGTTTACGATATTTTTTTCATTTTGGAACATTTTAAACTTCTTTAATTTCAGATTTACTATAATTTTAATAATGACGTTTAATACAATTATATTACATTAACACCTAACATTTAAACACATAATTGTCGTTAAACGATTAATTTGCATTAAATTAAATTAGTAGTATCATTATATATTGTACTTTGATATTGGGTAGGGTTAAAAAATATTTATATTTCATAGTATTTTAATGTTGTATCACACATACATGCACTGGAAATATAAGTTTTATTTGATATATAATTAAAAAAATCTTAATACCAGTGAAGTGTTATAGCGAAATATACAATCGAGTAATCTGCATCGTTGCACAGTCCCGTGTTGCATAAGCGTACGTAAGATTTCGAAAAACAGAAGGCTTTTAAAGCACCAATATTGATTGGACTATGTCTTGTACAGTAATATTAATTGCGAGTTAAAAAAAAACGAAAAGATTAAAAACTCTTTGTTTGTTTAATAGCATTTGACATTTTAAAGACCTCACACGACAAATTGACGCGCGTTAAATTTATTCATTCATTCATTTTTTGTACATTTTGTATACTTTATATTTTAATAAAACTAATATTGAAAGTTTTACCCAATTTATTAATTTATTTCGTGCGAAATCGCATCTCAAATATACTCTAAGACTGCTGTAAGCGACTATCTTAAATGTTTATATCACTCCGAGTGATACTATCGTACAACGTATAATGTCATACATTTACCAACGCTTATTTCTGTCATTTAGTTAGCAGTAAGTGATCACGTGACTTATTTTTTTAACATTAAAATACTGTAATATTATTAAGTTACTATTTCATAACGCTTTGTACACAGTCAAAGATTTTTACTTATATAAGTCTTTTTCGCGAACAATTTATTATTATGATTATGACTACGCAATTTGATTTACTTGTTACAATTTCATTTTAACGTACCTTAATTTTGTGGACAATGGTGTTTTTATGTATAACCATCGATTTTAGTGTATAAGTTTTTATCTTTGTATATCATGTTTTATAGTTATATTGGTAGTTGGATATGACGTCTTCTCATGATTCTGATTTTGCAATTACAATAAGAGAGCATACTCACAAAACATTTCCTTGTCATTTGTTTCGTTCTATTTAAATATATTACTATCTGCGAGTCCCGAAAAAAAAGACGAATGTAATATTTGTAGTAGCAAGAGCCACTTAAGCCAAACAACGAGTTCGGTATTTTTTTTTTGAGGTAGGAAAACCCTGAAAATATAAATATTTCCGAAACGTGCACATCTAAAAATTATAAATTATACATTGTAATTTTCATTATATCTATTGTCCACAATTTTATATGTCTTATGAAACCTATATGCCAACTAGACATACATATCTAAAGACGCTAACAACATTGTTTTACAGTCCACTTATATACTTTGTTGGTTAATGAAAATTAATTAATGTCTTCTGTATCTGAGAATATTCTCTACAAAGGGTACTTTAAAATAAAATTAAAAAAGATGTAATAATGTTTAAGCGTCTCTGGTAAATATATTAGTTTTCCTGCTTATTAATACAATATATTGTTTTTATTTAAATAAGACAGTAGCGTAGTGTCACAATAAATATACTACGTTAGTTCACTGCTAGAATACTATTTTAGAAAGCGTTATGCCAAATAAATGGCGTGATTGATGCATGTTTAAAGAAAGATTTGTGATATATAAGTGGGGGCTATCATTCGGTATACGACGAGTGTTCGCTACGTTGATATATATGAAATTAACTAAACTATAATTCTAGAAAAGCTAGTTACTGATTAAGTAACTACCGCTTAAAGCTCATTGTTTCCAGAACTGTATGAAAATTATACATAGCTTGAAATTAGACTAGTCTCAAAAGCAAAAAAAAAATATAAAATCATTAAAAAATTCTGAATTTAAATATTTAGACAGTTGTCTTAATATGGCCGCCATTTTACGACTTATGACTAAATGCTCAGCAATTATATTTATTAGGCCATAAAGATTGTTCCAATTTCGAAAAATCGACTTCTTCTTTTGACATCTTAAGAAAGTAAACTTGCTAGTACAATTTTCATTTCAACAATGTCCCCGTTATATTTCGTAGAATATTTATTCTTGTATCCATTACCTTTAAGTCATCACACGTTTAATCACTTTATTTTATTTTCTTATATAACTAACAATACAATTTTAGATATTCATGGCAATTAGTATGATTCAATTGCGATGTGGTCTTAGAAATAAACAAAAAAAATGTTTTTTCTAGAACCAATGTAATTTTTAAAATATTAATACTAAATGCGTGTTTATACATTAGCATGTTTTAGAGACTAAATTTTCTTTTGAAAAGGCAATATATATGTGCTAAATTATTCGAACCTAAGGTACAAATGTCTGTGCATATACAAAATTAATGAATTATGAATTTTAGGGTGCAATAACATTACTTTATTGTTATTTTGTCGATTAGTATCGTCTAAGATGTTGAATTGGTAAAAATTAGAACTAAATAAAAAATAATAATAAAAAGAAAACTCAAGGATGTTTCTCCATTACATATTAGGTTTACTGATTAAGATAATATTAATAGTAAGTATACGACCTAACGTGTAAACTTTATATAACAATGTTGGTATTTAAAAAAGAATGCTTAATACATTTGCTCGACGACGCCATGAATTTATGATCTCTAGATGCCTTCTAAATTAATATTTATGTATATTATCTATCGTAGCATAATCGTGATGTTTGTGATACCCGATTTTTTGATGTGTAACGTACGCTAAGAGAATTATTAATAATTTTATTATAGGTTTTGTGTTGGTATGGAGAGTTTTACTTTACATGACAACCTATTTATTAATAAATATGCCATTAAAGAGTGAAATTGCTCTAGAAAAAAGAAAGAGAAAAACATTTTAGTGTCAATTACAGTAAAAAGCATTTATTTATTATTCAGTAGGTATATTGAGTTACGGGAGTTCGGCTATGTCAGTCGTTAATGGTTTCATTTTAATGAATTCGCATTTATTTTACAAAAACAGCTAAGCATTTTAGTTTTTACGTAACTAACATACCGTGAAATAATAAAGTTAATTGTTATTAAAATTTTATAAACATTTTTAATTGAATTATTTCATATGACAGCGCTATTAACGTTTGAAAAGATGCAATATATAATATTAAAATTGTATTACAGCATGTCACCATTTTGAGCTATTTTAAACTGTTTTATGTATTGTATCGGAACAAAAAATGGTTGCCTGGACTTCTCTAAAATATCTTACCTAAAATATACAATTACTTGCTTTTTGTTTATTTATTAAAATATTTATATGTATTTGATAATATAGGTTTGTCATGTTTAGTTATAGTCAAAGACACATCCAAGGATCGAGCCAACTAACGCCTGTTAGTGTAAGGTTTTACTTAGTCTATATGTTAGTTTTTAATTATATTGTAAATAAGATATTATATTTTTGGATATACAAACATATGGTGAGATGCTTATTTTTGAGACTGTTGTCCAAAAACAACCTTTTTGTTAGGAATTATTGTCTAAATGTGAAACTCCTTATTAGTTGCTAACTTCGTTATTTAATACTAAGAAGTTGGTTGTGGCACTATGTGATAAGTTATAATGGTCATATCTCATGATATACATACACTTATATATATATATATATATATATATATATATATATATATATATATATATATATATATATATATATATATATATATGTATATATATATATATATATATATATATATATATATATATATATATATATATATATATATGTATATATATATATATATATATATATATATATATATATATATATATATATATATATATATATATATATATATATATATATATATATATATATATTAATATATATATATATATATTAATATATATATATATATATTATATATATATATATATATATATATATATATATATATATATATATATATATATATATATATATATATATATATATATATATATATATATATATATATATATATATATATATATATATATATATATATAATAATAATAATAATAATAATAATAATAATAATAATAATTCTTTATTTCAGACCATTCGATCCATATAAATTATACTCATAAATAACAAAACAATTTTTTTTAAAATAGTAAACAATAATAACATTCAAAGTAAAAATAATAAATAAAAAAAGAAGCAATAAAAAATAATAAATAAATTAATTAAAAAAAAAAAAAATAAAAAAACAATGCGCCTATTTGCGATTCTCGCTCATATGCTGAGTCAACCAATGCCTAAGAAAAGCAACATCCAGGTACTGACCCACTATTTGGAGAATCTCATTATTACTTTCACGCAATCGAGCCCAAAACAATGCTATTCTGACACGAATTACCGCAAAGAAGTCCGGTATACCTGCTGAGGCAAACATATTCGACGCGCTGCAGAATCTCGGCAGCCTCATCAGAGTGCGGTACACATTATTATACTGCACTCTGATGGCGCTGTAGGCTCTTCGAGTATAATTAAACCAAATTTGACATGTGTATAAATTTTGACAATAAGTTTGAAATAATAATTTTTTAACCGCTGCGTTACAGCGAGAGAATCTGCGCGCAATCATGTTTCCTCGCACTGCAAGCGCACGGCGCTCTCTTTCAATGTCGCTGTCATCAACGAGATTCTCCGTCAAGCAGTGACCTAGGTACCTGAACGCTGCAACCCTCTGAATTGGATCCCCGTACATGCACACTGTGGGTACATTGTCCGGGCCTCCACCAGTTTTAAAAATCATATATTTTGTTTTTGATACATTGTACTTAAGTCCATGTGCTAATGCATAATTTTCACAAATATCCAACAATTTCCTAAGTCCTTTAATTGAGGGACTAAGGAGCACCATATCATCTGCGTAATTTAAGTTATTTATGCAAACTCCTCCAATATGGCAGCCTACCTTGGTTCTCCTTAACTCCTCAATCAAGTCGTTTACATAGACATTAAAGAGATCCGGCGAAGTGAGCCCACCCTGACGAACACCACAGTTTAACCTATATTCGTCAGAGAGCGTATCACCCCATCTAACACAGTTGGTTTGTCCTTCATACCAATACTTCATAATATTTATAATTTTCTGAGGAACATTATGCTTACTTAATTTTGACCAAAGAATATCATAGTTAACTAAATCGAACGCTCGACTAAGATCTAAAAAACATGCGTATACATTAGTTTCTCTGCGTGTGTAGTACTTTACAATATTCTTTAGACTAAAAATGGCCGAGTCTGTTGAAACACCAGTACGAAAGCCAAACTGTGCGTCATTTATAGTTACATTCTGATTCAGATAAGGATGTAATAGTTTTTCAAAAATTTTCCCTATTATAGTACCAAGCGAAATAGGCCTATAATTACATAATTTAGTTAGGTCGCCGGTTTTATTTTTTGGAATCGGAACTACAATAGTCTTCATTAGGTCTTTAGGTAAGTACTTAAAATTTACACATAAATTAAATAAGATACATAATACATCTACTATTTCACCGGATGCATTTTGAATATGTTCAATACTAAGCCCGTCACACCCTGGTGACTTACCGCGCTTCATGCACTTTATAACCTTTAGTATATCTTTAGGTGTAAAATTAATAAAATTCTCGTTCTCTGATAAAGGGTTATTTTGGTATTTACTGTTTTCTGTGTGTAAAGGCTTAATATTGAAAACATTTGCAAACATATTCGCTATCTCGGTTGTATCATGTGAACCTTCTACATGCTGAGGAAGCTGTGCACTTACTTTACAGACTTTAGTGGACTGCCAAAACTTTTTAAAATTTTTATTTCTTTTGTGGGTAGCCACAATATCCATTTTAATTTGCTCACTGTTATTTTGACACCATTTTAATTTGTTTCTAAAGGTTTTCCGGCTATTTATCATATTTATATACAGTAAACCACTAGTAGGCTTACCTCCTAATTGCCAGCACAAATAATTAAATCTAGCCTCTTTATGAGAATTTCTAACGTGGTAGTTCCACCCTACCACCTGTTTCTTTTTTTGAACACTATTCCAACGAGGAGAAACAAAACTTAATTCGGATGCTCTTTGTAAGATACATACAATTTCATTATAAAATTTATCAATTAAAAATAAATGCTCAGTACAATTAAAATTATCACAATGAATACACTTACTAGATATATATATATATATATATATATATATATATATATATATATATATATATATATATATATATATATATATATATATATATATATATATATATATATATATATATATATATATATATATATATTAACCACAGAAATCAAAAAAATAATGTAATGACAGTACAGCTCGTACATCATGACAAATGGCGTTTTATTTTGTATCAATAATTTAATTATTTATTTTATTTGAAAAAAATATATTTTTTATTTTTGAAAATTTTACTGCTTTTATAATTTTAACAAGTTTATAAAGGCTAGTTAATACTATGCTTTAAATGACGGTCATGGTTACAATGTATATATATACATATATATGTATATAACTATTTGCACAATTATTCTTTATTAATTACTTGATCTGCCAATATGATTATTTCTGATAGTTAGAAGATCAATAGTGGGAATATCCCCACCTATTTCTAAATAATATTATATACAGTTCTTTTTAACAAATTAATATAAACATTTAATTTAATTACTTTATATGACAATTGTAAGCACGTAATGTAGTCCGTAAAGGCTAATAAGGAGTTATAAAATGAAATTCTAAATTATATTTACATCTTTAGTTATTTTTAAGTTGTTGCTATATATTTGTTTATCTAATTTGTATAATGTAATCACATTTTTCAGTACAGCTGCGCTAAGTCAATCTTAAATTAATCACATATCATATTTAGTTTTGTTATTAATTATATTATAATTGGTTGCTTCGTGTTTATGCAGATTTTGCTATATTATAGGAATAAATGTTTTGGATAATCATTTTGTTTCATTTCTGCCTTTGACTTGCTGTACTTGACTTAATTATTGCTGGACATTCTGGGAGTTTTGTTCTTGGTGTAGGTATAGTATATTAAGTATAATAAAAGGTACAGATTATTAAATAATACGCAAAATTAAGACTCAATAAAATTATATTTACAATTTTGTGACATATTCCGTGATATTTACAATATTTTTTGACCTTACGTTAATATAATTTCTCATAAATGGAAATTATACGAAGGAAATGATACTCACTCATCTCAATCGCTTTAAGTGTGATAAAACAGAAATAATAAACTAGTTCGAGTAATAGAAATATTACAATATTATTTTTTATGAATATACTTAACAGTGTCTTTACTTGCGTTAGTTTTACAAGTCAAGTATGCTTTAGATTCATAAATATGAATATTGTATGTTTTACCTCCTATTTAAGTTGTTTGATTAGATTTACTGTTTATATTATACATACAATAATAACACATGAAAACTTTTGTACATCCATAATATTACCTGTTTGACAAATATTTTAGTTTTTTGAAAATTTGCTCGTATGTGAGTACTAAATAGAGCGGTGTTATATGTAGATCCAGATATTTTATATAAACTAGCTATTTCATTTATGAATTTAAAACGCCACAAATCTGTCATGTAACGTAAAATTTTGAATTAAACCTTAAAATATAAACTACGAAATAGTAATATCATACAATCTCATCAGAGTGACGATCTGGCGGCGTTAGAGGGAGGCTAAGGCTGGTAGTTCGAATTATTTTGGTTGACAATTTATCTCTACATACACTGATTGCCCATAAGAACACATAAAGTGCGATAAGGCTAACTGCAGATATGGCAACTATAATTCCCGCTTGAACAGGCTGTCGCCAGTCCAACACTGTGTAGATATACGGGTTACCCATGCTGAAAATAATAAATAATATTATTTATATATATATCTAAAGTTATTACTCAATTCTTCGTATAACTAATCCATTTAAAACTGATTGTTGAAGTTTAACTTGTAAGATATTACATTAATTGAAACTATTCATATAACTTTTTAATTCGTATGCAACATATTCTGTTACTGATCTAATGATGACATTCGGAAATAATACGCCTGTGTACGTGTACAAAGTCTTATCGAAATGTTGTTACACCTGCTGGTATACATATTTTTAACGCTTAAGTTTTTAATCTTTTACCGCCCATATCTTTTAAATATTAAATTATTATTATAATCTAAGAATTTCTTTTAATGTCTTACTTAAAATCCATTTAGGCCAATTTCTGATATATGTAATCGAAGCTTAATAACGTGAGGTAATATATTATATGTACCTACTACACACTGTCAAATAATTTTACTGTCAGAAAACTTTTCAGCCGCCAAAAAACCATCCACAAAGTTAAATCACCTAAAAACACTTTTATTGCAATCAGCCTGCAGGTTGACAATCTGATAAACAAATCTGACGGTAAATTTTGAAAATTTATTCATTTTTCAAATAACAAATAAATTGTTTATATTTTTTCTTGTCCATAAAATTATTTTAAGTAATATATGACCACTGAAAGTTCGAAAGTAAAAGTACCTATGTGGGTGTTCTGTTCGTGAAATTTTAATAATACAGGATAAGAAAAGGAGGAAATTTTAAACAAACATGATTTTGTAATTTTATTAAATCTGAAATATTCATGTTTTTTATAAAGTTTAGTTGTAATTAGTCCGCATATAGTAGGCTAGGTTAGGTAGGGAAGGGGAGACCTCAGTAGTGTTTCGAAAACACTGTATCAAAGATACCGGAGGAAAGTCATGTAAAAGGCGTGAAAATTCCCCGGAGAGGGATATCGTATATGTAATGACAGTGGATAAGGCGAAAGAGGTATTCAAGAACTGTGGCGTTTGGCGCTCGGCTCTCTATGACTATGGTATGTATTGCAAATTAGGCAGAGGAGACCTACTGCCTGTCTCTATAAAACCCTGTCTGTTACCGCGAAATGCATACGTGGTGAGTGGTGGACCGCAACACTACGTTTAATTAGTATTTTTAATAATATATTTTGTTATTAGAATATTGCTTCAAAATTATTGTTTATAAATTATCTACAGCTTATCCAAAAGAGATAAGTACCTACTTTATACATAACAGATATAACAAAAAAAAATATACAATGGAATTAAATATTTAAATGTTTGTGTCATCATGTATCCTATATCTGAATATTTTATTTATCGTATTAAATTTATCAAGCCATAAAAGTTTACAGCAAAAACAACATAATAACATAATGTGAAAAACATCAATTACATAGTAAATTTTTAATTTTTAGCATTTAAACTAAAAAAATATTAAACGTTTACATTTACGTTTAATTAAGAACCTTTACGTACGACTATGACGTATATAGTTTTTTTACCTATAATATTCGCCTATGTTAAATTTGGTATTAGAACCATTTGCTTTAAACATTGAATTTATTTGCGAATTAATTATGCAATAAGTGAAAGTTGAAGGATATTTCTCACTAAAATTCACGTTCGAATCTGTGGCACAATTTCGTTATAAACTTTCACTGTTAATCCATGTACTAAATATAGGACTACTAACCTTCACTACTAAATATAGGACACTTTTAAAAACGATCGTTAAAAAATATATATTATTTTTCATTGAGACAAAGTAGTTCTAGACAAAAGGTCCTACGTGGAATTTTGTAAAAAATATAAGAAAGTAAATATCATGGTCATTCTACTACCATTTCTTCACCGAGTTCAAAAACAATCTTAATTCTTATTAATCCGGCGTATAATACACCGAATTATTTATTTATTTTTTTAAATGTGTTTTTCTATCAAATTCAGTTATTTTGATGGTTATTTTCTCTGAAGGAATTCTTATGTAGCCCAATTGTGTTAAATATATATTACCTCATTGATTTGTTATAATAATATTTTTCCTTTTTATAATAATATTTAAAAACCAGAATCTTACTCTTAGTATTAAGTACTTAATATACTACAGTGTACAGAGTAGGTACAGTTATAAATAAATTTCGTATTAGGTGGCCAAAATCAACAATACACTTTATATTTTGTAATCCGAGGAGCCCCTATAGTATAAATATGAATATTAGCCCGGTTATTGGAACATGACATACAAAGAATACCGTGAGTTGTGTAACCAATACTTTTAATAATACTTTAAGTAATAATCTTCCAAAATTGCCACTATCACGCTCCATGCACTGACTGTTTCCATGATAGTGCACAAAAAATATTTAACGTGAATTCTAAGTTTTTTTCTACAACTAATATATTTTTTTGTACTATTATAGCAGAAAAAGTTTTAGTGTTTGTAAAAACAAACATTAATGAAGAAATCACTATAATTTAACAGAATTTCTATGCTTATAATTATATTATGAACGTGCTCTATATTCATAACAACAAGCATCAGTTCACACCTGTTTGATAGATAATACGGTAAACATGAGAAATATTAGTAGGCAGACAGCAAATCTAAACACGGCAAGCAAATCAATTTTCATTATTTTACTTGTTTTATAAATAAATAAACCATTACCTATAATTATTTTTGGAGAATTTAACTTACCTATCTGTACCACCAGCTGCGTAATAGATAGCAGAGAAGGCAGCGTACCAAACCCCGATACCAAGAGGCTGGTATATATGAAGTAATTTATGCGGAGTTCTCGAAAATACCACTTCGATGAATGCCACACACGAGTTAAAGCCATGGGTGGCTACGTCAAGCCAAAACTGCGCAGGAGTTTGTTGTTCACTAAATTCTGTAAATTAAAATATAGACTATACATATTATAGTGTATTTTTGTACATCGGTCGGCTTCATTTATAAAGCCTTATCAAAATAACAATAAATAAGAGAAGAAAAGATTGTTAAAGGTTTTTGTTTAATTCCAAAATAACTAATTAAAGCAAAACACGATAATGACCAAAAAAGTAAAAAATAAACATATATAATAACATATTATTGTCCGTACGTCTGTTTTTATTAGTTGTAATCAATATGACGTTTACATCAGTTACAATGATTATATTTAGCCTTTTGGGTGGGGTCTAGAAAAAGTCAAATTCATAGTTAAAAAAAAGATATGTTTTTGAAACTTATGAGTGAATATTAAGAAATATGCAGGTATAAATACATATATAAAGATATACTTTCAAGTGATTTTTAGAGAAATTTCATGATGATGGGCATGATGGACAAACAGACAGATCGGCGGGTAAAGAAGTGGTCATATGAAGGTTTCATTTTTTCCCTTTGCGGTGTCTTAAGAAATCTTCCTATGGGACTTAAGATATCTACCTGGGCTATAAAGAAGAATCCAATACAGACATGTAATCATGATGGCCACTGTGATAGTCATATTGTAAAACAGCCAATACGCACTTACGTACCAAGGCAGATCACTTCCATCTGAAACAGTAAATCATATAAATCATATCAGGCGGAGTTTTTATTACTACTATTTTTTTTTAACTTTCTAAGTCACTCAGGTATTTTACAAGTAGGTATGTACGTAACTGCCAATAGGTAGTACTTTTCGAAACATGTTCTCATCATTTGTTTTATATTTGTTTAAATTGATTTGGGCATCCTATGCTAAATCCTTTCTAACAATGAAATAGTGTTCAGTTCCGCTAAGTAGAAAATGACAACAGTAGAAGATTAACTCGCAATAGAGAAAAATTACACGTGAATGTTTATTGTTTTGTATCTTAAATAGACAAAAACCGACGTTGATCACAGGCCCAGCGTTTGCCTTTAAACGCGACGGTTTGTAGGTTCAATTGCTACTATTGTAAATAAATTAGTTATTTTTTTTATGCTCTGGTAACAACGTATAAAGCGCGACATGGTGTTGCGCCACTCAACACGCACTACCTCGAAAGGGGGATAGCGGGGAACGGATTGTCTTATTATAAGGTTCCTAAGGTACCTACGGTTGCCAACTACCTAACCTACCATGGATAGATAGAAAACTTTATTATACAACAAAATAATACAATAGAAAATATAAAAAAATAAAAATAAGCATACAGAGTGTGAAAATGCACTGCGTGCTAATAGCAATCAATGCACAACCGTTGACGGTTGTATCTCAAGGTCTTCTAAAATTACATTTCTTTCGTCTTTTTAAGCTAATGTAAAAAATGTACATCAAAATCAAATAAAATGATATTTAAATTACGTAAAAAGTACATAAATATATAAATAAATGATATTTATAGTACCTATAAAATTGTTTCTAATTAGGGAATTAGCCAAATATGATAAGTAATGACAAAATTATATTAGAAAAGGTCCATTGAAGGTTGTTGAGAATTTCTAAGATCATTTTGAATTGAAAAGTACCTATTAATTTGCTTACGATAGGTGAAGAAAAATGCCAGAGGGTTATGTATCAGTGGAAATATATATAATAAAACGGTAAAGAAATCGTGTCTGTACATTATATATTTTTACAAAACAAAATATGTAGGGCTTTTAAGAGATGAAAAAAGGATTGGACGAATTTTGATGAAACTTTTTTGTTATATAGCTATTACTTCTGACTAACATATAGGCTATCTTTTTTTGGAAATTGCTCTTTAAGGGGGGTAAAAGGAGCCGGTAAGTTTATATGAAACTCATATAGACATCATAGAAGTGGTGTACATGGGCGATCTACTCGTCTCTACTCGATAGATACATAATGATATAAATATATGAGAGAACAATGCGAGTACTGTTCGGCTGAATTCATTAACTTGTCGTTGAATATATATATATATATATATATATATATATATATATATATATATATATATATATATATATATATATATATATATATATATATATATATATATATATATATATATATATATATATATATATATATATATATATATATATATATATATATAAAAAAAAATGGTAATATAACTAATGACTAATTAGTGATTTAAATATATGAAGAGATTTGAAGTGACGAAAATCTGAAAAAATAACTGCCCAGAAGTAGATTTAACATCTCTTGGAGAGTAAAGAACGTATTTAGGTATAATAAAGGCAAAAAATGCAATAAATTCTTTGCTAATTAAATTATTTATGTCTGCTTTTTATAAAAATAAGATACAACTTACAAGTTCAAATTAATATATATTTAATAAATATACTTAATTATTTAATTTTATCCTCTCGCTATATCTGTATCTCCTTTATTTTTACATTTACATAAATAGATTAAATATAATTTGTTTTCTACTATTTATTATTCTAAATATCAGCTTGGTTGTTCAATTTTTGTTTATATAGTTGTTTCCAAGGACAGAAAGAAGTGACATGGGAGTAATATGTTGGTAAAATGCTTGCTGTACGCAGTTGATGTAGTGCTTATTGAACATCAGAAAGTAAGTTCCAGGTGTTGGTCATTCTGAATGGTGAGTGTAAAAATAATGGTCTAAGTCTGAATGAAAGTAAGATAAAGGTGGTAAATGATATTTCAAAGAGATTTATTGTATTGAACGAGAATCCAAAATTTCTGTAAATGGGAAATTGAGTTAAGGTAGAGATGGATGATACGAAATGGATGTTGAAAAGCGTATCGCTACCGGTAACAGAATGAACAGAGCCTGCTTTGTTGAGACGGCAAAACGTATGTGTAGATGCACGCTTGACCGTAATCAATGCAGTTCTGGTACCGACCGCTATTTTATAACGTTGAAAGGTAGGTATTGCAGGAGAAGAAAGAATAAAATACGTCTGTTGTGGAGATGTGAACTCTTCGGAGGATACGATTTATCTGACCTAATTCCCAAGGATAGACACACAGAATTGTAGACTCCAGAGAAGATGTCACAGTTGTAATAAAAAAGAACGTGCTTAGATGTGTTTAAACACGTTGAGAGAATGATATACATATATGAATGATGAGATAAGGGGAGACCTCGGTTGACCTTCGAAAATCTCTGCTACCCTGCTAGGGATGATACGTAAAGGTATGTGTATGTATGTTACATATCTTGGTTATTTCAAAATCGTAAAATTTATCTATAATATTCAAAAAATATATTGTTCAAGTGCGATTAGGTATTCATGCACCCAGGGTTCCGTACCGATTTTACTATTACAAGTAATTCCATTTACATAAATACAATTTAAATTTGCTATCTTATCCACTCATGTTGTAAAGAAATTACAAACATAATGTTCAATGATTAACTTTTGTTTTAAACGTTAATTATCAATTTTGACAAATTGACAATTAATAATAGTTGTCGTCGACAACTTTGACAATTAATAAGAGTCGTCAAAGTGAAGTTTGCGGTCGTATGTATTTATGAAATTAACTACACTTTTTTGATTATAACGTTAATGGTGATGCCTTTTTCTAGGATATATGATATAGAGCTCGTTAATGTTCTACAAAATGTCACTTTGATTTACAACTTTTGTATTATAAGCTCTTGTTGTCCTTTTACGTAGTATCCTTTTTTCTCCCTTATATATATTAAAAACAAACACGGACAACATATTGACACTACAAAGTTTCCGTTTTTTCTTTTTAAGGTACGTAAAGCTAATTAAAAGTAATGTCTTCCTAGTTTTTGTTGTCATATTACTGCTACTAATATTTTTGTCTTTGTATTTAAATTTTCTTAGTAGAATCGATACTTAATAAGGATTAGGTATAATGTACTTTAGTTAACATTCATTATTGTAGTCGTTTATTTGTATTAATATAAGTTTATTCTATGCGTAGACAATAACCAATATATGGAAATTGAAGGCAAAATTACTTTTATGTGTTATAATTTTTTTTACAAATTTCTATATACACACGTATTGATACATTGAGTGATTTGCAATATTGCGTAAATTATATTTCTTACAGCTTGCTTAGCCCAAGGAAATATGCTTTATATCTCGCATATTTTTATTTTATAACTTTTCAAGAAGTTTTCAAGTTCTTCCGTTTTTAATACGTTGCGTTACTTAAATCCTATCATTTTTATGACGCAAGGCTTAGGCCATGTGTGTTTTGTGTGTCATCGTGGCAGGCTATAGAGCCTGTTACGATGACACACAAAAATTATTTATCAATTTATCTTAATTAATAATAGTAGGACGATATTTTACTTTACTTTTGTCTTATAAAATAAGAGATACTTTTGCTCTTTGTGGGAAATAGATATTTCTTATTATGAAAACGTGTGGCCACAGGTCCGCATTTAAATGTTACGTATTTGAGTAAGACTATTTCAGCACACTTCTTTCTCTTGAAAATTTGTCATTAATGTTTTCGGTGAATGTGACAATAGAATTTAAGAAAACGTTTAAATATCCTATTCAGTTTACCTCGCTTTATTTTATTTTAACATTAATTATATTAATATCTTTCATTTATAATGTAAAACATGCTTGTTATTTTTTTTAAATAAATAAGATTTATTCTAATGCCAAGATGTTAAATAATCATAAAGTGATCAAGAGAAAAACCATTCTAGATATTTAATTCTTCTAGATTTGGTATTAGATCGTGAAGAAGTGTTAATTCTACTAATGCTAAGTCACCAAAGGTTTAACTTACAAAAACGAACAACCTACCTACTTCATTTAACGAATACAAATATTTAAGAAAATAAACGATTGAATTAAATTGATACTTAATGATCAATTATTTCCTTCTCTAAAAATATAGCATTTCTCTCACTTTACTATTTATTTCATTAACCGCAAAGATCTAGAGTGCTTTATTTTTTAATTATTTTTTAATAAAGTATATAATTATAAAAATCCATTTGGTTTATATCAAAACTCGTTTATAAATAATTAAGATTTATGCAAAAGCCGTGGTTATTTTATTGTGACGTAACTGCACTACGCATGTGGGCCAACAAGTGACGGCAATCGACTCCGTCGTTACATAGTAATATGACGATGAATACGTGAATAGAACGAGAACAAAACCATGTTTGCTGTTCATAAAGCTGTGATAAAATAGCTGTTACAAACTCCTTGTAAACATTGAGCAAAATGTAAACATTGCGTTTAGTAGGTGGGTATATTTTGTTCATTCGAAGGCTTACACTTTTAAGCTGTATTTGTTAAATTTGCATAATGGCATTTACATTATATTTAAAACCTATATAGACCAATCGTTAAACTTGTTATCGGTAAAATGCGCTCTTTTTAGTAAAGCGATATACTTTTATATTATGATTTTATAACTTCGTGGTAAAACAAGATAGAAATAATTTATGAGTATAATTAAATTATAAAGTTTATCGATCACTGGTTGATAACGCCTAGTTTGCCTGAGGTTAGGGTTTAGGCTTAGAATTAATCCTATAATAGTATTTGTGTAGTAGATCTGATTAACACATAGATAGCGAGTAATGTGTTTAACAGTGTTTAGATCCTTACATATTTATTCGTCGAAAATAAATATTTTTGTTCATTATGAAGGAGAATAACTGTTTTTTTGTGATTATATTCCACAAGTTAAGTGTACTTACAACTGTAAAAACATGTTGGAAAGTAAAACGAATTGATTAAATAAATATACCATAATATTATATTTTTTGCCTCTACAACCTCATGCAATTACTCATTATACACCAAGTACCAACAATAGACATCAATTATGTTGACACAATTTTCCAAAGTACGTAATCATCATTATTAATCGATATGAATGATCTAAAAGCAAAGTAGTCGTTTCAAGTTTTTTTCATGTATTTGTAATTAAAAATTATGATACGAAACACACTCATAGAAAGAAAACTTAAGCCCAAGTTATTATTTTCTACAATTTTTATTTTATTTCGTGATTGTAACTTGTAATATCTGCTTATATGCGTGACCGCTTTAAACATAAATTTACCCAAATACTTATAATAGAGGAAAACCAAAATGGTTGCTATTTAATCATAAGTTCTAAGCTTAGAATATGATTGTGTATCTATCTATGTATATTCTGTGAATCGCAGTACCCATTTATTAATGATTGATTACTGTAATTAAAACTATAAACTATTATAATATCATTATTTTTAGTGTCATTTTATTGTAAATACATACTAAAATAGTTTCGTAACTAACCTGAATTTTTTTTGCAAATAGCACAGCTTGACACCAGTAAACCACTGAGTGTTAATAGAGTGACAAGTAATAGTCCCCAATTCGTCAGATATATTAGCCAGTAAGGGCTAGCGCCACTCCATAAAGACCATATGAAAATACTGACAGCTATACAACTCAAGAGCAGTCGCACCATCAGCATGGGCAACGGAGAATCTCCTCTTTGCCATGATGTCAAATAAAAATCACTTAGTTTACCATTTGTTGATACCCATAAATCTGAGAGTGATACACTTTTACTAAATAATTTTACCATTTTAGCTTTATTTACTTATTAATTGGAAAATATCGAAAGTAAATAGTCCACTTCAGAACACTACGTTAATAACAGTTTCGAAACACATAGTGGAATAAGATGACTACGAGACCCGAACAGATTTCTTATCGATGAAGTATCATTATCTACACAATAATCTCACATATAAGTAAAATATCAATTTTGCGTCAGTAAAATATAATTCGAATTCTAAAAAGAACTTCTGACAGTTAATAATACAGTTATTTTAACGATTAATTTTATATTTCAATTTTTACTATAGGTTTGAACACATTGGCGCGAAATTGAATTTGAACAAAGGTGATAACGATTTATAGGAGAACGGTATAATTAACTGCGCGCCGCAGCCGCACTCGGCGGTGCACTTGCGTAAACTGCTCCTGCTTTATGTAATCAGCTGATTTGCAGATCCAAACTGGTTGTTATGTCTCAATGTCAAGAAATATGCCGTAACACTGGCGTTGGCCAACACCAAGCACCGCCATTGATTAAGAAGCAGTCACTTATGTATTTCCATTACTACGTTCATTAAAATATTTGCTTTTCGTACTATTAGTAATATATTTTTAAATTCAATATTTATAATATTTTAAATCAATATTTTAAAATAAAGCCAAGAAAAATGATGGTGTAACGGTTATTTAAAATTAATATGTATGAATCTGAATATAAAGGTGTAATTAGAATAGATGTGTATAATTTGTTGGGTAATTTATTTTTTAATTAGTTTTAATTTATTTTCTTGGTTATATTAATATTGCTGATGCTTAAAGCAATTAATCTAATATAAGAAGAATTTGTAATTTCATTGTATTTGCAGGTTGTTGAAGCGCTGTTTTAGGTAACCATTTCGTTGAAACTAACAGAATTTGATTCAAACTAGACATATATTAATGGCATACAACTAATCGCACCCATTACAGTTATAGTTACTTAAATTTATGATTTTTTCTTTATGAAATTGAAGAAGATTTGCGAAATGAAAAAATATTTTAAATACAATAAACACAATTATAAAATATTTTTAAATGCATGTCATGTGTTAGTATTAAGTGGCAGGTCTCAGTTACAGCCGAATCCGAACTTTTATAATAAAATTCTTTAAGATATGTTAAAATAAAATATAGCGTTATGCGTTTTTCACATATTTTGTCAAAAATGTTTTATTTACGTGCAGGAATTTTTCAAAAAAGCATGTAAATAAAATAATATTAAATATTACAACAGGCAATGTAAAGAATCTGTAGCACCTGTCCTCACATCTATGTTCAATAATGTCCTAATCTCAGAAATTATCCCACAACAATGGACCGAATCCGACATCATCTTACTTTATAAGAAAGGGGATAAAAACGAAATTGGGAACTACCGTCCAAAAAACTATTCAGTGATAGACCATATCCATGTAGTACGACAAATTCTAGAGAAATATAATGAATACCAGCTCACATATTATATAGCGTTCGTTGATTACAGCAAAGCATTTGACACACTGCTTCATGGGAAAGTATGGGAAGCTCTAGTGGAACAAGGAATTGACTACAAATATATACGCCTGATCAAAAATGTATACAGTAGTAGTACAGTGAGAATCCAATTAGAAAAGAAGGGTGAACTATTTAGAATAACAAAAGGCGTTAGACAGGGCGACCCACTTTCTCCGAAATTATTCTCAGCAGTACTAGAATCGGTTTTCAGAGGCATCAACTGGGGAAATATAGGAATCAAGGTGGATGGTAAATGGCTAACACATCTGAGGTTCGCAGACGACATAGTGCTGTTCGCCAAAACATCCGAAGAACTAACCGGAATTATAGGAGAACTGGCAAACCCTGAAAAAACTAGAGTTATGACAAACGGAGAAAGAAAATCAATGCACCTAGGAAGTTCAGTCATTGAATATACTGACGAATATTTATATTTAGGTCAGCTAATAACACAGCAGAATTCCATAAGTAAGGAAGTAGAAAGAAGAATAGTTAATAGCTGGAGGAAGTACTGGGGGGACTAAAAGAGGTTATGAAAGACGAAAAGCTCCATATAAAACTAAAAAGCAAACTATACAATTCAAGCATTTTACCAGTTCTCATGTATGGCAGCCAAACATGGACATTAACGCAAAACACAATAAACAAACTAAGAACATATCAACACGCAATGGAGAGGAGTATGTTAAATATTAAGAAAACAAATAGAATTAAACATTATAAGATAAGAAGTAAAACAAAAGTAATAGATATTATACACAAAATCAGAAGACTCAAATGGAGATGGGCAGGACACATGATAAGAAGAGACGATAAATGGAGCAAAATAGTCACAAGATGGTATCCGAAAGAGGGAAAAAGAAAGAAAGGCAGGCCACAGAAGAGATGGGATGATGACATAAGGCTAGTTGCTGGAGCAACATGGAACAGAGTGGCCCAAGAGAGACAAGAATGGAAGAGGTTGGAGTAGGCCTTTGCCGACTGGCAAACGGATCTGCAGAAAATAAATAAGAAACAAATAATAGGCTAGAAGTAGATTGTAGATGATAAACATATTACAACTAAACGAAACCATAGAATCACTGGTTATAAGGATTTTAGTAATTTTCAAGAAAATACAAAAAAAAAATTTTTCAGCGCTCGTCCTTTTCTTACCTCTGGATCTACTAAGCGAATATTCTGTTGGGTGCTAATAGTCACAATATAGATATGTAGGTGTAATAAATGTATACAACTTGCATCATTGAAAATATATATGAAGTAAAGAAGAAAATATTTGTAGATGACTATAAATTACCCCTGTTTTCGGGGTGATCATGTAAAGTTCAATTAAGTTTCTCCTAATTTTTTACTATATAAAATATCAATAATTTTATGCTGAACGCATATCCTATAGAATTAATAAATAGAATTCATGAGCAATAGGAATAATATGGAGTAGGTATTATTTCGTTAGCCACATGATTTTAATTTATCGATTTTTTTCATGTTAGGTGTGGATTTCATTATCTATTGAACAATAGACAAAAATTTATATCAAATATTATATATTGAAATACCAAAAGTCAAGTCTCTATTACAATGAAAAATTTTAGTTAACGCGTTATTTGCTTATACTACATAGTTCGGCTGGATATTATAACTTTTCATGACATGTTTTAAACATTGAATTTTCATATTATGCGAATGCAACATGCTAATATATCCAAAGTTCCTTAACTATCCATCCTCTTATAATCTAAGTAATCTATTGTTATTCTAAGTAGGTGGTGCGAATGCAACATGCTAAACATATCCGTTACTTCTAAATATATAAGTTGCTTCATGCTTTATCCCATTCATAGCACGGTAGGGAACTAAGTGTCATGACACTCCGTTCCCAGCTTTTCACCTTTTCGAGCTATTGCGTGTGGAGTGGCAAAACTCATCGCCGCGCTTTCTTAGTTACCAGAGCGAAGAATATGGAAATGAAAATATCCATTTTCCCCGATTGGGAATGGAGCCCACAAATCATCAGGTTTACAGGCAGACGCTGCGCCTATGCGGTATAACGGTCCTTATGTCCAAATAAAGAAATCTTAAATGAATATGGCCGTATATCTGATATTTGATTTTTAAGATTACTTTACCAGTTGTCAAGCCAAATTATTAGAAATAACGGAAGCATTTTCATCTCTTCAAGCATTATTCCACATGTTGGGAATAATAAAAAACTTAAACATCACCGGCTTTGAAGAAGAAATAAAAAATATTAGATAATAAAATTATTTTATAAATTAAAAACTAATAATTAACCATTTTAATTGTTTTTTTCTTTATCTTAATCTATATATTCGAAAAACCAAAAATCATGCAATATTGCTTTGTTGTGGTATATTAGTTCTTAGAGGTATGCCCTCATCGATATGTACTGTAACTGAAGGTCTGATGAGACGTTTTGCGATGATGTCTCGTGTAGCTGCCAAACCGATGGTAACAAAGTGCAGAAAGATCAGAAGTATTCCTGTGATGAGTACAACCACTGTAGTTGTTCCCGGTTGTTCCCAATTTACTACTGGATACACCCATGGGTCTCCAAGCCTGAAAAATACATATTTCAACTTAAGTAACATATATTTTATTATATTCACGTTATTCCCGCGGCATCATAAATGCCGTTATATTTGTAAGTGTAATATGCATTAAAAAAATAGTACAATGTATTAAAACAAAGAACGGCTTTTCTGTGTTACAAACAATTTGGTGCATAAATAAATATTAATTATTATAAATATGAGAAAAAATAAAAAAAACATATGAGAAAAAATACAATACATATTATACATATAATGATATGTACATACATATATAGATTTACGTACTTAGGTATATCAATTATCGAACACGTGCAAATATCTTTATGTGAACAAAAACATTAAATAAAGAGGATGTGCGTGATATATTATACAAAGGCATTGTTATGAAATCTAGACGTTCATGTATTGTTCTTATAACAAAAATAATGTAGAATTTATAAACTTACGGGTTCTTTCCACCGGCGAGATAGTATACAATACTGAAGAATACGTAGGTGATTGCGAAGGCAAACGGATGGACTAAATGCAGGAATCGCGTAGGGTGAGAGGAACTCATGAGGTGTAAGAACATTATTATAGAGTTTACTCCGTGGATTGCTATATCCAAGGCTGCGTTGATTTCTTCTAAGAAATCCTCTGAAAAGATTTTTTATTATTGTTATTCAGTAACTGTACTAAGAGTACATGGTACGAAAGGAATAGATGTAAATATTTTTACTTTTTTTAGTAGTACGTTTTTAGTAAATAGTATGTTTTTCCGAAATAGCATACCGAAGTAATAGTTTTAATAAGCATAATATATCATACTAGCTGACCCGGTAAACTTCGTTTTACCCACTTTTTTATGATACACTTACCTTACCATTCGAGGAAAATAATTGAAATTAATTTAAAAAATTGAAAATTATTTTATTAACAGTTATTACAAATTAATTAATTAAACAAATAATTTACAGAAATTAATCTCTTAGCGCAAGCCATAGCAAGTCATAGCGAATGCCAATCTAACTGGGAATTGAGTGCGTTTGAATTCAATTGGCACATCTGTAGGAATCATAGGGATTCGTGGCAGCAACACATTTTCGCCTTGAAACTTGCCATTCAAGATGATGGCTTCAATAACGTTTTTCATTAATTTCTTAATGACTAATCGTGTACCATTACATAGCCGTGGTGGGTTTAAGTTGCGAAGCAGAATAATCGGTGATCCAATTTTTAGTTGTAAATGATGTGGTGGCATCCCTGGCAAATCCAATGAATTTAAGAATTCAATTGGATAATTCACAGTCTCGTTGGTATCACAAACTGTATCGACGGATTTGTGTGACACCAAGTCCCCAGGCAACAGCTGTTGTATCTTTAAGTTTAACCCATTGACGGCCACATTTTTACTTGCTAAGATCGCTCTTTCTGCTAGCCACTTATGATTTTCATATTGTGTGTGTACGTTGGGGAATATGTGATCGATAAGAGTATCTTGCGAGTCGATGATTGTGCAGAAGTCCGCTTGTAATTTTATGCAGCCAGTATTTTCATATACAGCAACTTTCCCATCACCAATATCTAACAGTTGTTTAGAGAAAGTTTCGGCGGATGGATCCTGAAGTATTTGAACGCGCATATTAACCCTCAGTTGTAATTTTTTTTCAGCGGCAGCTTAAATGCTGAATGAGCTATTCTGCCTCCATCTAATAAAGTTGCTGCAATGCCAGAAGATGCAAAGGCCAATGCGATGCCATTTTTTGATCGTATCTCGGCAAGAAGTAGTGAAATAAGAAATGTTTTGCCCGTTCCGCTTGGTGCATCTAAAAAAAGGACCTCCTCGTTCTGCCGAAACTGTCAGCATGATGCGGTCGTAGATAATTTTTTGTTCATCATTGAGTAAAGGAATATTACGACTAACAATGCTCGCCATTTCTACAGTATCGTACTATAGTTCACGATTCATGTCTGTGTTAAGTAGATCAGATGCACTTTGATTTGGTGAGCTCATAACGAAATGAGTGATTGGTAAATTCGCTATAGCAATGCAATGATCCTCGATAGCAATCAATGCTTCATTGTACATTGCATCAGTGAATGATATTGTTAGATCGTTGCACCTTGTACAATGTCGATACAAAATATCATCAGCCATTGAATCTTTGTGATTATCCCACAACATTTGTGCTCGTGCTGGGAAACATGTAGTCAGTACTATAGCAAATAGTAGACGAATTTGTGGTCCTGCGCAGTTTAATGCTGCTTCAGCAAGCATACTGTCCCAATGATTGTCGTCTTCTAGCAAGCCTAGAGCAAGGCATGCATCTTTATACGTAGGATACTGTTGTCCATTTACTTTCCGTATATCTTGAAATGACAATGGTCCGGAGACATTAACCAACAGTAGTCGGAGATAAAAGCACTCAGTCTGCCTTGGATTGACTGTATATACACGACCCAGACTATTTGATTTGAATAAACTGGGGCACGCATTAACTGGTGTCCCTTGCTTACGAGTCATCCACTTCTTCGATTGAGCCCATGTAAAATACTGTGGAACTTCTGAATAGAGCAGTGTTTATGCGAAGGCACCAAAAGCATCCGTTCGATTGCATAGTTCGAAAAATTCGGTGAGCGTAGTTTTTGGTGGATTTATAGCACGATCAAGCGCTGTGTCGTTCGTGAAATATACGCGCTGTCCGTTTTCAAGATGGAAAGCTAAATGAATAACTGCTGGATTCCGTTCATGAATTTGGAAACCGAAAATACGCCAGACAGCTTCATGAACTGATATACCGGCCAATTTGGTAATTTGTAATTTCATCATTTTGATTCAACGGAAGAGATTGGACATTAGTGTTTGCTATCCGGAATACAGCTATATCACTTCCTTTATTTACAAACTTGCAAATATATTTGATACTCTTCACCGAGCTGCATGACTCGACATTAATGTGAGCATTGAATGTTTTGCTCAGCAGAGGTGAATGTGGTACCACCCAACGATTGTCAATGTCGATGTCTGCGTTTCTGATAGTTTTAATGAAAGATTGTCCGCCATTTTCGATACCTCTTCGACGATACATTGGATATCCGTCGTCATGTGTGACCGTATCGTTAGTGAAATCTTTAGGAAAACGCTTAGTACATTTTCCGTCTACCATGCAAGGTGATAAACGATTCAGATTTCCGCACGGACCATGAATCATGTTTGTAGTAACAATATCAAACAGTAAATGATCAGTTGACGGATCTGGAATCTCTGCGGAAATCAAACTATCGATGTCTTCTGGACGTATTTTGTCGATGAGCCAAATTAAAATGTGTGCATGAGGTAATCCTCGCTTTTGCCACTCAACTGAATACATCCAGCAACGTGTTGGGCCGAATACATGCAATTTGGTAATGAAGTTGATTAAAGACTTTAATTTTTGTTTAAACACACGTGCTGTAATGTCATGACGATGTATTGCATTTTGTCCTGGTAATAGTAACGATGTAATATCCTGCCATTTTGGATTACATGTGAAGGTAATAAAAGGACACGGCCGTCCATATTCACGCACGAAAGTCATAGCATCTTGTATGTATTCTTGCATGTGACGTGGACTACCAACGTATGATGATGGTAAGATAACAGAGTTACCAATCTCAGCAGTGTCAGCGTTGTTCGCAATAGCATCTCGCAAGTGAATATATTCTTCCGCACGCAGCCTTTGCTGATTATATCGCAAGTATCGTAGTCTTTCACTTTCTATCTTCACATACATGTTGACCATAAATTGTTGGCAAAGCTCACGAAATCGTAGAATAATGTTGTCTTGGCCGCGTCTCATCATCAAACGATATGAATAAAAATCCTTCGAACTAATGTTCTTATTAGTTTCGGCTCCTGTAATAATATATATTTAAGTTAATTGAGGATTTATTCTTCAATAATAAAATAATTATGTTCTAAATAATGAAAGAATAACCTGTTACGGGATCTCGTTGTTTAATGTTTACGCAATATCCATCTTGCCCTTTCCAGAAAATTAGTGGATATTGGAGAGCGTCATATGAACGATGAGTATCACTGATGAACTGAAGGTTATTATTTCTTCTTCGAATGACGATTTGTCGCGTAGCTGTACGTTAGCCAACCATGATTCCAGCAACATCGTCAACAACAGGTGCGTTGAATCTACGTACATATCATATCTCCAGCTGGTGCTCTATCAGGATTAATGACAATTGCATGATTGTCACTTTGTAGCTTGTGCATGTGTGCTTTGAAAATTTTTAATAATTCATTGTGCTCATTTAACAGAACGTCCAGCTCGCTGACGATACGCCTGGCAAAAGGTGAATTAAGATTACGGTAGTCGCAACGTGCATCCACGCGATTGGCGAGTGCGCGTTCGGAGTCCTCGCCACTCATAAAGTATATTTGTAAAAATTTGTGAGATTCGTCTGGCATTGGCAGTAATGAGCCCACTCTGTGATAAACTTGGCCTTTGATTTTGAACATGGAATTAAATTGTTGACCGTTTGCAGCAGCATTGTTAACTATTTCTGTTGCTCCAAACGATGTCATTTGAAAGCATGAATTGAATGTGCGAATCGACTGCAGGAACAGGCTAGAATCTGGATCTGTACCGATAAGTAAACCATGCAAAGGTTCAGGTGGTGTTTCAATTTCGGTTAGATGTACTTTTCCTGATGAACAACACATTCCAACTGGCTCATTTTTAATTCAATAAAGTGCTTGACAATGTGGGCATTCTTTTTCCAAAGTCCCAATAACCACTTTCGAATGAGTATAATATTTGACGTCAGGCTCGTACTGGAACGCTAGTCGAAGAAATGAGTGTGACGTGAATGCTCGATGAACTTGTTGTCGTTGTTGGTCAATTCCTCTACGTCTGTCGGCTAAGTATCTGCGAGTTTCTCTTCGTTCTAGTCGTCTTTGTTGATTCCGTTCATCTCGTGCCTGTCGTGATCGTGATTCGCGTAACTGCGACATTCTCTCTTGCAAATCTGCATTGTCTTTTTGAATTTGTTCACTTGATCTTCGTGCTCTTATATCTCTTACAGCTCTGGAGTTGGTCGTTTGACGACTCAAATTGGCCCCTTTACGTTTTTTTGGCATTGCTCCATGTACAGTCGTACATGTTTCATATACAGTCGTACATGGAACATGTAGATAAATAAAGTTAAAATCCTTAAACGGATAGAATAATTTTAATTAACTGGCTTACCTTTCTCAATAATAAAATAGGTATGTAATAGGTATGTAGGAGCTTACAACACGTGTTTATTTACATCAGATCACTTAATTAACTAAGAGTTAAAACTGTATTTGAAATTAAACAATTATTGCACTGGAAATTAATGATAATTTTATGATGGCAGTAAAATTAACTTGACAATTGAACAGAAAAATAAAAATAATATGTATAACAGTCACTGCTACGATTGAAACATAAATAAAACCGAAATAAAGTGGCTGCCGGCTTCGTCCTTCGTACCTGAAGTGACACCTAGCGGGTATGACTGATCGATTGATAGTAGATCAATAGTTGACAGGCAAGGGCGGGAGAATTTGAAATTATAAACTCTGAATAAGAATTTTGCGAAGTATATTTGATTGCTATCATGCAATCTTATTGCGTATCTGTGCATAGAATCAAAAAATAATAATCCGGATGGTGAAATAGAGGTTGATCGTAGAGGGCTGAACGATTGAGAGTAAGATGAAATTTTTAAGTAATGACAAAATAGATTTTTTAATTGACAAATAAAAAATAAGGGCTGGTGATAGAAGAACGAAAATTTAGGGTTGTATGTATTTTTGTATGCTGTATCATAATAAAATAAAAATAAAAAAATTTGTGTAAAAAATAAGAAAAAAATTTTAGGGGTGAACCACCCTTAACATTTAGGGGTATGGAAAATAGATGTTGGCCGATTCGCAGAGCTACTGAATATGCTCCCAAAATTTCATTAGAATCGGTCAAGCCGTTTCGGAGGAGTTCAATTACGCACCCCGTGACACGAGAATTTTATATATTAGATTATAGTATGAATTACATTATTCTTCTAACGTTACGTTATTCGCATAAAATTATAATTATTTGAAATAACTATATGTTGATTTATATAAAAACAATTTGGAGGGACCAGCAGCCTAGTTGTACACTGGTCATTTGTTCGTATAAGTTACAACTAAAAAGGGTAATGTAATTTTAAAAAAGTGTTGTTTGCTAATAAAAATATTTATTTATATTTATTAAGCTTACAGACTATAACTAACAGATAATTAATATTAGTCGAATTATCAAAACTATTTCTTTTTCTTCTTATTATTATTTATATCTCTAATTTTATTTTCATTTTTGAACTCAAAAATACCTGAATTATACATAGTGATTATATTGTTTTTTATTTTATTTTAATTTTATTTTTAATATCTTTGTTATGGAGCAGTTTAAATATTACGTTAATATATATGGTAATATATGAAGTAAAATACTTACCACTATAAAGTATGGTCCAATAAAAAACGGTAATCAGGAAGGCCAAGGGTATAGAGACGTTGTGGAGTACCCAAAATGTTTTTACGTACCAAGGTAAACTAAATTCGGCGCCTGAAATAAAATAGGAGAATTTTCTTCTTAAAGCTCATAACTTCAATTACTTTTAAGGCGCTTGTGAGTATTTTTATTTAAGAGTATAGATTATTTTATTTAGTAGAAGTATTAACTACATAAATGAAGTAATTTATTTAAATAAATTGTAATCAAAAAAAGAAGTACTAACTCAAAAAGAAACTTACTTATAGGTCCAGTGAAATATCTTTTAGCGGAAATTGCTGCACCAAATCCGGTGGACAGAGTCATTAGCGCAAGACCCCAGTGAGTTAAATAAATAAACCAATATCCAATAGGTATCGGGCTAGATATATAAAATGAGATTGAAGTTATCACTATAGCAAGGGATGTGAGAAAAAGTAAAGTCCTGAATACCAGCAATGGGAAAGGAGACCGGGTAGTTTGCCACACACTAATATAAAAATCCGATGGCTTGTTATGTTCTAAGCCAAGCATAAGCAATCGGCATTCTTTTTTAAAATAATTAACAATTGCACTCATGTTAACACCTGTAACCCAACCCTCACAATAACTCAACGATATATCGTTATCAATAGTAGCCACACATAGCCAACGTGAGTTATCGTGTGACTCAATATACTGAATTATCAATGTCAAATTTTATCTGTTGCATTTCTTTGATTTCCAAATACAAGATTACTACGAAAAATGACTTCGTTTGATCGTGAAAATTAAAGGACTAAGAAATGTGTATCAAGTTGTTGTTGAAATAAATTACCAAGTAATTGATATTTCGTTAGTAAATATTCTGAATTATTTTTATACAATATTGTAGTACATATCCACTTTTATCTATTTTCTTTCGTTTCACGTTGTATTCTGCAGTGTATTCAAAAAATGTGGTCCACATTAAGAAGGAGTGGGAATAATCAATTTTCGTGACATCTTGAGACGCTATATCGCTTTACAACAGTTGTAAAGACATATTATTTTTTTTTTAGCTTCGCGCTTTATCCCGAACAAGGCAGGGTAGGCAGAGGGAACTGCAGGGACCGTGGGAACCTAGTGTTAAGACACTCCGTTGCTTAATCCCTGCTTTCTCCGTCCCCGCTTTCCGCCGTTTTCGAGGCATTGCGTGTTGAGTGGCGGAACTCAACGCCGCGCTTTGGCTAGTTTGCCAGAGCGAAGAAAATGGAAATAGAAAAATCCATCTTCTCCGACAGGGGATCGAACCCAGTAACTGTCGCGTTACAGGCAGACGTTGCGCCTCTGCGCCACGACATGTATTATAAGTAGGTATAACATATAAATAAAGATGAATTTGGAATTTTCCTATTGGAATTCGTCACTATCAAGATTCATTATATCACAGAGGAAATTGTAAAAAAAATAGAACAAAAAGAGAGATTTTTCGAGATCCTAGAATTTTCCTCTAAAAATTCAACATTAGGTACTTATGTTTTTGTCAAAAAACGCTCAAAATCTTACATATTACGCATTAGTGAGATTGTACATTGTTTGTATTTAAACACTTGATAAAATGGCAACGACATAGGCAATAGGTATTAAAAATATTTTTACTGAATAATAGTTAAAATCTAAAAATAAAATTAACAAGTTGCATTTAAAAATATACACTTAATAATAACTTAGAGGAATTCAATGAACAACTAGGCCATTGTCGCATTGTAGGAAAAAATGTAGTAAAAAACCTTACTCGTGTTAAATTTAACTACGACCATTATGTCAATGAATATTATTCCTAATGACGCTAAAAATTTACTCTTTCGAATAAAAGACAATATTTTTTAACAAAAGTAAAATTTATTAAAAAAAATAAAAATTATAGCAACTTATTATTATATACGTATTCAAACTGTAACAATGTAACAATTATTTACAACGAACAAAATGCTTAAGGTTTAATCGATGTAGTTAATAAATAAAACATAACTTAAGTATGCTCTACAAACGCTCTTTGCTCTTAATAATAACATTATCTAGAATTTATACATAATTTCAGTCGTTGTCATGCAAATAAGCTTATATTGAAAATGGCGCAAACTTTTCTTTGATGTAAATACTTATAAGTGTATTACTAATTAAATGGCTTATATAAGTTACACAACTTAAATATTGAAAAATTACGAGGGAAATTTATGAAATTCTTTCAAGAGAAAGATATTTGGACTGCATAAAAATATTACCAATATTAGAGTTAGTTGGCCAAAGTAAAACTGCTTGTGCTTGTTTCACACGATTTGGCTATAGCATCTCTAGCTACAGTTAGTAAAGCAATAATCAATTGCAGTATAGTTATAAGGACCGCTGAGATGATAATCATTATGATTGCTCCTCCTGGGTTTGCCCAATCCAGTACAGGATACACGAAGGCGTTTCCTAACCTGTGGAGTTTTGTATGTGATATATATACATAATTTAAATTTTTTTTGACGTGACAACGTCTTAAATTAGGTTGTGCGGCTCGGAGTCAAATATGAAAATGGTAACGTAACGATGTGTCAACTGTCACCGAACTATGATCGGTCCGCCGCGCGTATCACTTGACACATGTACAATGTTTTAGTAAACAAAATATATTTTCTATAGTTAAAATTTGTGCAATTTATATTATAATTATTATTCATATCAATAAATATTCTACCGAGAAAAAGACGTTGTCACGTAAAATTTTCGCCCGTAAAACCCACTTTACAGGCAACCATTTTTTTTAGCTTCACATGTTTTCCCGCATATTGCAGAGTAAGCAGAGGGAACTGCTGAACCATATGAACCTAGTGCTAAGACACTACGTTGCTTAGTCCCTGCTTTCTTTATCCCCGCTTTCCGCCTTTTCGAGGTGATTTTTTTCGTGCTTTTCCTAGTTTCCAGACCGAAGAAAATGGAAATAGAAAAATCCATCTTCTCCGAGTGGGAATCGAACCATTAAACTGTCGTGTTTACAGTTTTATATATTCTTTGTATGCTATCTTCACGCTATATTCAGAGATAATGTGATGACAAGACACTTCGGTTTCTCCTTCAATTTGATTCATATCATGTTGACCGGTACACCTGAACGTCACTTTGTCTTAGCCGAGAGAAGACAAAAAATAATTCATATGCTAAAGCGACTACCGGCTCCACAACCATAGTTGTAGGCATCCCTTTAAATTAATATAGGAACACACATACACATGCACATGACTTTTAGCCTGTTTTCGTTCTGTAACTAAATGGGAAAAAACGAAACTCTTATGATTTGTCATGAATTTCATCGTCACAGATGGACAGACATACGGTCACGTTTATTGAAATGTGCAATAATACTTACGGATCGGTGCCGCCAGCGAAATAGTATATCACAGTGAATAAAACATATATAATAGCAAAAACTATTGTGTGATAGAAATGCAGCAAATTTGTAGGTTGGCGCGCTGACATAAAGAGTACGATCATTAACACGCTATTCACCGCGTGTATGAAAATGTCCAACACCAAACTCACCGCGTACTCCTCGTCTGAAATAGTCATAATTACATAAATGATCTATAGATTTAAGATAAAAATTAAGAGTTTCAAAACACGACAGTTTGTTTTGCGTAATAAGTAATATTCTAACAAGGATTACAAAAATGATAGAGTTTTTTACAGGACCGTTGTGATGTGAAATATTAAACGGTATAAACCGTGTATACATTACATCATACATGTCAAACGCATTAAGAAATAGTCAGCAGTTTATACGATTAGTAACGATTTTCCTCTTTACAAATTGATATAAATAACACAATTTACGTACCTATGAGTTTACCTTTACCTACACAACTTACGATTATGTGTTACAACAGTATATTATAACTATTATTAATAAAGCTAATATTTTTGTAATACTTTTAGTAAAACTTAAAAAAATAACAAATGCTTATACTTGCAATACTTTTTGTGTAACGACTCATAGATCTGAAACATTTTCAGCTTTATTTTAACCAGTCTCTGATTTTGAAAGAGCCACGAAAAATCATTCTTAAAAACAAAACTCATTTTTTTACTATCTTCTCTCTCTCTCTCTCTATCTTCTAAGTAATTTTGGTTTTTTAACATCATTTTTTTCTAATTTGAAAAGTTTGCGAAAGAGATATTTCTAAAGTGAGGAAATTTGCAACGTGTTTAATATTTCATAAACATAAACCCTCAAATATTATTTTCAATAATAAATCTATAATAGGTCCCCAAGTATATAATAATTATAATTAGTAGCTACAATAATATGCCAACATTACTTTTTAGTGACTGAACGAGGATTTTTCAAAAGATAATTGTATATTTATACAGAACGCTGAATAGCACATTATTACCCTGTCCAACTACGCTAAGAGGCACACAAATTGACTTATTTGTCTAACTGGTGTATATTTATTGGTTACTTACTGTATATTACTTATATAGCTATCACAAGCACATATAAGCTAGCATATAATTAGATCTAAATCTATCATTTAAGGAATTGGAGTATGTATTGTTATAAAATGTAATATTACAACCTCGGTCAAAGTTGTAACGAACTATAAATACTTTAATGTTATCTTAGTTGCTGCTACGGTACCCTTCGTCGGCGAATTTGAATGTCACCTTACATTTTTTTTATGGAATATTTTATATTTAATTGTTATATAAACAAAATATATAATTAGATATACGTACGTCTTTGCACTTTACTTATTTAAGCATTTTAAATTTTATAATAAACGTTCCTTCCTCTAGCGATTCTAACACTTGTTTATATTTAGTAGATACTTATGTATTGCTTAAAACGGCTTTACTATCCCATTATTAATATCCATTGAGTGTTTCTATAACGGTTATATAGACAGACATACAGACAAACAAAAATTTTACTGATTGCATTTTTTCATAAGTATCGATCCCTAATCACCCTCTGATAGTTAATTTGGAAATATATTTCATGTCCAGAATTCACCTTTCCACATCTACGTTTGTTGATTAATGTTTTCCCTAATCTAAACGGATTATATATTATTATATCATTTGAGCGATACGTTTGTACCACGAGTAGTTTTGTGTTAATCATTTCCTTACACGTAGAAATAATTCGTAATCAGTTTTATCTCTCCTTGAATTGAATAACTCAACCAAAAAATTTGTCTAATAGGTATTATAAGCAACTATCTATTTTTTAAAAACCTATTATTAATGATACTTACTTGCTCCAGATAAGAATATCCAGTAAAATATTGTTATGAAAAATGCTAAATTGATTGCTATAGAATATATAACCCAGTAACATTTTATATACCATGGCAGGCCGAAAGCAGAATCTGAGAAAATAAGGATATATAAAATATTTTTAATGATTGTAAAAAAGGTCTGCACAGATTATAGCTATAGATAGATAACTAATTGTTTACTATTTTTTTAATATGTAAAAATACAAACGGTTTAAGTTAACACGAATTTCATTACAAGTACCCTAAATTAATCTGCAGTTAAAATGGCTTTTTTGCAAAAAATATTTTATTGAAGAATAAGATTTTGGTGAATTTATTACTTTAGTAATAAAAACTAAATCAGCAGTAAAATTTTATTTGACAAATTCTTTATGATAACGCTTAATCACATATTCTTTATGATATATTAAATTTATCGTTTAAAGGAATGAAATACTTAACAATACTAAAAAAATTAAAGAGGAGAAATGACTATTGTAGCAAAAATTCTATACTTTAATTTTATTTAACATAATTTTTATTATTTAATAAAAGAATTTTTGTATACTTTCTTACCTATTGGTCCTTTAAAGTAAGCTCTGGCTGATATTCCAAAACCGAAACCACTTGCCAGTGTTATTAAAATTAATCCCCAGTGAGTCATATATATGGGCCACAAAGATGCGTAAGCATATATTGCAGTAAGAATGAAAGATGCTAATACAATACAAATACAACCAAAGAAAAGTATTGCTCTCAAACATAGCAAGGGTAGAGGAGATCTGTTTCTTTGAAAAGCGCTTATATAAAAATCTGACGCGTCTTCATAATCTAAGCTGAACATTCGAGGTTTAAATTGTTGTTTAAAATATTTTTTTACTGCACCCATTTTCACTGGTGTCGTGTTAACTTAAATTAATTTATAAACGCGCGCAAAAGTCCTCCACAACCGTTTCGCGTAGCGCGCGACGTATCTATAGCTAAACTACATTGTCCAAACTCCAAAACGTCTCTGGTTTATCACAGATAAGATTTGCGATCGATGTGATAATGTTATAAATATTAGTTAGTTGTAGCTACATCATCATATAAGCTCTGTTAGAATTCTGTTAGATTCTTGAAATCTGTTAGATTCTTGGTAGCATTACTTTTAAATAACAATGTATTTTATGTAAATTGGTAAGGCCATGGTAACTCAGTACTTATGACTTCGAAGAAACTGGACAAATTGTTTTTGTATTCGTAATCTAGTTGTACAATATGTATCTATTGTTAAATTTCGTTTTTATCTGAAAAATCTATGTCCATTTTAAATTGCTTGAATATGTAGCAGCACTTTGTAAGACGTCCTGTGAAACAAGATGTGCATGCCACAGAAGCAACGTCTGTCTGATAAAACTGTATGCCGCCACTAGTGACGTCATCGAAACGAGATTAGTCCCGAAAAGGACTGTTTTGTTACGTTTGTTAACGTCATAGTCAATTAAAACACGAAGCGTATAGTTCTGAAAAGAACTGTTTTTATTTTCATCTGCGAGCATCTTCTCATATTTATTCTTTACATCACACGACGAGTTGACAGGCGATCTTCGGTGCAGACATCCTCTCTCCGCGCGGCGCTTGAGCAAAATATTCGACGCCACGCGTGGGGCAATATTTATAGTATCGCGTCAGCGTAGGCGACTCGGCAAGATGCGCGCGCAGCTCGACGCGAGATGGATGCGCGCGCAGCTTGGCTCGTGACGTCAGCATCCGAAGCAATATTTTTATCCAATTATTTTTATTGTTTTATAAATCGTTTTCTTATTGGTCAATTTTATTTAGATTTTTGTATATATACTGGCACATTTTGAAAATAAATCATTCCTTCCTTCCTTCAACCACTAAACTGGAGTATTATTTCCAAAGTTGAGCTCTCCTCCAAAAATATATAAGCAAAGAACAGTGTCAATCAATCATTGTATTATTGATATTATCATGATATAAACATTTCTCAGTCAGTTTAGTTCAATTTTTTTCGTATGTTGATTCATTTTTTAATCACGCTTCTAATTGACGGTGACCGATAACAAAATTGTGATTCACAAAATGTTTCAATTTTAAAAAAAAAGATTAGAGGAAAAATTATGTACCTTAATATTTCCTGCTTATTTACTGTTGCGTGATAAGACCTAAAGATTATAAGAACGAATAACTAAATGAATAATTATTTTATTTTAATTTAATAAGGAAAATAAAACAGGCATACATATTGCGTTATTAGATTTTGTAATAATCACAAATTTCAGCATATATATGTATATTATCTATATATTGCAGAAATGTCACCATTAAGTTACATATATTCTCATTTTAATAAATTTTTGATATAAATACAAACATTATAAAAGTTGTCTGATTTACCAGTAGCCTTAAGTTCAGTGGAGTTAGCAACAGACTTTTTTCTACTCTATTGATTGAAAAAATTACATTTTCTGATGTCGTATAAATAGAAATTTGTGACACATTTCCATGACTTTTTCCTCATGTTTATCATTTATAAATATAAGGGTAACCATATCCCATAATAAAAAAGCTAGTAACTGTAAAACCCAGCTTGCTGTCACCAAAGCCTTTATTAACCTCTGTTCACACTTCAGTGCAAAGTAGCGAACGTGCGTAATTGCTATATTTATCCCTCTTTAGGCACAAAATCAATTAAATCAGATACAGTTTTATTTTGAAAATATATAAGTCCATTAATTGCTTTATTAGGTATTTCATTTATACCTTATACAATTTGTTTATACATTCATATATCAAAACAGATTTACTGAGTAAAATGTAAAAATATTGTTTTTATTGAATAGAAAATTTTTTCAGAATTTCACAAGTACTTACATATTTTATTGAAATAGATATTAGGAGAAAAGTTAAAATTATTCTTTGGATATGAAGTATGGATGGTCACTTGACCAAGGACTGCTTGTGCTTTTTTACTAAATACTTAAATACAATAAAATACAATATTAGCTTAAATAACTAAAGTATAACGTAAAAATCCATTTCTTTAATTGCTATGGCAAATCATCCAATGGATACAATAAATATTTATAACTTTAAAAATAAACATCACAGACCTCTTTTTTATAAACTAAATATAATAATTAAGTACAATTATAATTAAATAATCCTTACCGATACCTGATAATAATAAGCTTAGCATATAAATCTCACTATGAAACCAACTTACAATAGGTATACCCACAACTACCTTAAAAATATTTATATTTGATACATACTTAATGTTTTTTTGATATCAATAACTAGTTTTTGTTTCTTTACGTAATGATTCGATAAAGTTCATTGTCAATAGGTGCGTCATATGTCTATACCAGCTTACTATTCAAGGGTAATTCATGATTTGCGGTACATACACGACTTTCACTGTTTTTTACAGATTAAAATCTGTTATTACGATAAATAATTTTTCGAGATAACTTAAATTCTGAAGCTTCAAAAAGTTAATATTATATTTAACTTTAAAGCCTCTCAAGCTTTTACATTAAATTTAATACATTACTAATATTGCTTGAGTTCATAAGATTATAGTTGATAAAAATTTTGACTATATTATTAAAAACGATCATTATAATACGCATTTGTGTAAGTAACTACATCACGGCCATGACGTTTTCCAATCGCAACGCATGGCACAATTTACTTTTATCATTTACTGTAATCGTCCAGTATGTAAGTCTATTATTATAAATAATTTGGCAGAAGACACTCATGTGTCTCTAATAAGTTAATGTCTATTCTATAATTACATTGCACTGTCGTCGTTTTTAATAGCATATGCGCTTTTAATATCAATTTGAATACTTAAATCCGAAACCTGTTAATATGCACACCTGCTTCTTAAGCTTCGAAGGCGTCATTGTACTCTCCACTTTTGTCTGCAGAGCATTTTCTGATTATTATATCACGTACAGAGGCCACGCCTACCGTCATTATATGCATTAGTGCGAGAAACAATGCTGTAAGTGTAACCACTACCAAGGTTTGCAGTGGTTTAGACCAATCAATGACCGGGTAGATGAAAGCGTTGCCCCATCTGAAAAATATAATTTAATATAAATTGGAGGTTCTTATTTTAAAATGGCACTTTGATGTCTTATGATATATTTGCAGATGGGTGGATACCATTCCAAAAAACATCTAAGAAAATTAGCATTAGATGGAAAATTTTAATTTAAGACATCCAATGATGTATTCATACTTTAAATTGTTTTAAAAATGTTTCTACGTGTTTGTTTTATTGTCCAGTATAATAATATACAATTTTAATAACAAAATAGATCCCCCTTGCTCTACCTCAATAGTCCAATGACTTTCATATTAGTATTCACTGAGCATCTGCAATACATAGTTATATAACTCATCATCATTTAGACTGGAGCGTTCACCTTGGTTTAAGGATAATATTATTTGTAACCAACAAAAAGGCCACGTTATTAGCATGATTATTATTTAAAATACTTATTATTTGTAGAAATATTTTTTATTTCTATAAATTGTTCATATTAAAATTAAAGGTATGATAATCGAGCGCATGTCGTATTACAATTATTAGTGGATTAAAAACATAATGAAGGCCGCGGATAGCGAGTTTCTCACATTTTTAAATTTCATATGATCCATCCAAAAAAGTAAGAACTACTAGACGTTAAACATATAAACATAAAAAATGCATTGGCATTCATTGGCAGTACTCCAGTAAATTATTCTCTAATGACGATAAAGTTTTTTTCCACGAATAGACAAATACTAGTTTCTAGCACTCCCTATTTTCTTAATATGTTATATAGCGAAATTAAGAATATTAGACTGGAGATATTGAGTCTACAATGGACATATAATTGGTAATACTGAGACACTTTGCCTACTGTATGTGACCAATTTAAAAGCATATAACCACAATAGTATATTTGTTAATTAATAATGAAGGTTCATTTGTATTAAATACGTACTAATACCTAATACTTCGGTTTTAAAATTATCACAGGATGGTATATTTCTATACCATGTAGCAACTTCCTAAGATTAATTAGGCCATTGTTTGTTCGGTAGGAATTCTCATTGTAAACGATATTGCGTAGGGCTATTGAAATCATCTATACGATTGTTACATTTTTTGCCTTTATTGTACTATAGCAAATTTTAGATGTTGACTACTATTTATAAAGAATATTCTCAGTATAATTTAATAGGTATAATACATATGAATGTATTGTCTTTCTTATTTGTATATTTAAATAAGAGGCTGATTTTTTTTTGATTTATTTTTGGTGTCTTCTTTTGTACTGAGTCAAAATAATTGTTCATTAGTCTTATATAAATGTTGTTCGTACATTATAAAGTTTTTTTCTTGTCCTAAGAATTACTATAACGCATTTTAGTGTCTAAAAAGATAAAAAGACAAATTTTATAATACAACTAGAGGGAAATATCGGAAAATTGCAAATTTATATATATATTCCAGAAAATAAAACCATTACAATTTTTGTAAAAAATGTGAGCATAGGACCGCAAGAAAATATTAAGTACTTTTTATAAGTACATAGTATTTTTCTTAGCAGAGTAACTACATAGTTAGAAAATTCTCAGTGCGTAAATACTACTTATTCACACTCAATCAATATAATTCATGTTTGTAATTATTTTTTTTAATAAATGAAAAAACTATGGATTATACGTAAATGCTACTGATACAAAAAATCTGGGAAAATTATAATCATGAGAAAAACCACCTTACATAACTAGTTCCAATTAGTCGGTTCAATTGTATATTTTATCTAATATTTATTATTTTATTTATATATTTTATCTAATATTTTATATAAGTACATGCAACTATAGCTAAATAAATATAATATTACTTATTAGGTATGGCATAATTCTGGACAAATATAAATATGTATTTGTAAACATTTTTTAAACAATTGTCGTATATTTTAGATGTACCAATATAATCTATAATTTGTTTCGAAATAAATATTTAAATATGAATATTATTCCTAAATTGTATCTTAACGCTGTATCCACTAAAATTTACGTCATCATCTAGAATAACGTCATCATGTAAAAAAGACAACAAAAAACAAATTTCTTTGACGATTCAACAAGTATTTTGATTTATAATTATTACAAGATATAAAAATTAAGCGATAATGCTATAGTATAGTATATGATAATGCTATAGTAGTAATATATATGTAGTATTTGTAAATTGCAATGCATAAACCTGGATGTTACAATCATACCTCAAAGAATTTAATTTTACTTCGATCATTATTCAACAAAAGTTACGGGGAATCTCCATACTTTTTGAGTTCCTGCTTGGTATTAACGCACATTATATGAAACTATCTGCGGCATGATTAAAATGTATAAGGTACTTTAGGTTGAACCGGGGAATGACAAGTTTGTCTTTTTGTATGTGTATACGTACGTGTATTTATGTGCTTATATGATTCGTATTAATTATAATATATAGTCAAAGTCAAATATTTTTTTCTCTGCTTTGCAAGATTTTTTACCATACTTATTTATTATAGATGTTTATTTTTTCCCCTGTATTATAGATATTTTTTATTGAATTATAGATATTTTTTATTATCTAAGTTCTCCATTAAAGTATTATTGTATGCCTTTAAGCCTAAATTTTGAAATTTTGAATCTTTTTTAGTGAAATTTCAATTTTAACCTGATTACGTATTTATAATTGATAGCTGTGTGATTATGCAGCATAATATACAATTTATCATTGTAAAATAAGTATACACCGAGTCCACTTTTTAAGTTTTGGTTCACTGTTGAAAAGTATAAAAAAAAACTATTTTGTGAAAATCTACAATTTCGACTTGGCAGAAAGTAACCTAGTAATTTAGTTATTTATAAAACTTGGTCGATTCTACTCACTGTAGATAACACTAATAATCTTACCTACTTTAGCTAATGAGAACTCTAGGACAGTACTACACTATACAAGTACTTACTAATCGGTTCTTCGCGGTACATGCGTTTCGTCTCTATTCTATATCTATTTACAATTAAACTATTTAAGCTCGAACATCGGCTATATTTTTCACTATTCCGCCTTTTCGAAATACACCGGTACCAAAAGCTAATTAAAACGCTTCCACAAGTAATACATATATGTATAACGATTAAAATAATCTATTTCTTGTACTTTAACTTTTTTCTGTTCATCATAAGGAGAAACCTTTCCACAGTTACGCTCAAGTAAAGATAAATTTGTAAGTCGTTTTTGCAAATATTTATGTTAGCCTATTCAAAAGGCCTTTGTATAAATATACACAAGAGCCTCTTAAATGCAAACAAGTGCCTGTTTATAGTCAAAATGACTACGAATATGTAAACAGTAGATACTAAATATTGTGTCTATATCGAGTGACATTGAGAAAAGGATGTGTGCACTTAAAGATAAATTAGGGTTTATCATTAGTTTAAAGTCAAAGCTAAATAGTTAAGTATTTAAAATGCATGTGAATCATTTTTAGAATTTTGTATTACAAGAGTTACGTATTTAGGCACAACATTGAGGACACGTAAACGCGATTGTTTTGTATACAAATTACACATGTTGAAATGTTAATTATTATTTACCGTAAAATATTAAGCTTGGTTACTCAGTGCAATTACGCTGTTTAGCACGCAAATTCTCTAAATGAATCCCGTACTGGACCTAGACAACGGGGTGACATACGTATTATTTTTATGTCCTTACTGATAATATAAGAGATTTTTGATATAAAACATTAACTGTAAATAACAAAACAAACGAATCAAATATTTTATTAAAATACATAAGAACTCAGCAAGTATTTTTAAATTACCTTTATAATCATATTTCATTTCATGGGTATGTAATAAATTATTATATATGTTAACGGCCAAACCCGATTTCAGGACAAACTAGTTTTGCCTAGGCTCAACTAGTTCTTCCTATACGCGGTAGGATTAACCAGTATAGCCTAGTCCAAACTAATTTGTCCTAAGCCCGATAGGATGGACCAGTTTAGGCTAGGTTAGGTTAGGTTTTTTTTTTCTCTGATATGAGAATCAGAGATCTTGTACATCTATTTTTATTGTTTAGTTTTGATTTTGGAAAGTTTAGAGTTTAGTAGAGAAAAAAAAGCCTAACCTAACCTAACCTAACCAAGCCTAATCTAGTTTATCCTATCGGGCTTAGAACAAATCAGTTTGGACTAGGCTATACTGGTTAATCCTATCGCGTATAGGAAGAACTAGTTTAGCCTAGGCAGAACTGGTTTGTCCTGAAATCGGGTTTGGCCGGTAACATATACATACATATTGACATTGAACCGAAATACTACTACTAAATGTCAATTGGTCAACGAATGTAAAATTAGTTCTATTAAATTATTTTTTTTATATTTCATTGTTTAATTAATATATACGTTTTATATATACATATATTCTGTTAATTTTGTCTTATGTTATTGTATTATTGTATTAAGAATTAAAGCATATTTAAACAAAATAAATTAAATTTATATATAAATGCTATATTTTTGATGTCAATCTCAGTTGTTTACTAAGGAAAATTCCACATTTATATTGACATTTAAAATGTCACGTAACAAAATGATCCGGATAAAAAATGTAGAGAAAAACATACTCTATATAAAATGTAAATCTCTTTACTTTTTTTATACAATTGTATAATACTTTAGGAAACCAATGAAATGAAAGTTCAACTTGCCCACCGTAGGCTCCTTATACCTCTTTACTCATATTTTGATATGTCACTTAGTTCCATATTTACATAATAACACGTTTTATACCTAGCGGGGTAATCAGACAGTACGGAGCGGTAAACTACGGTACCCTCATATCTTTTCCCCCTTCTTTTGATATGTAAAACTTTTAAAATTCTCGAGTAACTTACTTTTCCTAGAGGGATATTTCAATTTTTCGAGTACATCGAGAAATTTATTTTTGTACTTGCTCCGATGTTATATAATTTTTATGATTAATTACAAACGATGCTGACGAATCAGATTAATTAAATCAAATAGTATATTTTTACTTACTATAAAATGCCCAAATAAATAAACAAATCGACAACAAAAAATATATTGAATAAAGTGAATATTTTTTTTGTTATTTGAGAGTGAGTAGTTTTTGCCAAAGCTGGCATCTGGCATCTGCCAAGTGGCATTTTTTATTTGACTTTCCAATAATTTACTGTTTAGTTCGAGATCCTTCATCTTGGTTTACAATTAATAAGAGTACTACGCTCTGAATTTTGATACAATCTATAAACAATTGTATATAAACCATTAACACGGATCAACATGAGAAATATTTGGGGATATTTTTCAAAAATCATTAAGAATATGTTTTAAGTAAAACTAGAGACCTAGCCTTTCTAGAAGTAGGTTCTAGTAGAAACAGTTCAAATTTGAGTAGGAGAGTAAGAGTTTGGGGGAGAGGAAGTCGGACAGTGAAAGTGTTCTTTGTCAAAGCTCATTTCAAAGCATTTTAATTTTAATATTTGAGACAGAACCGCTAATGTTCTGAACTCTTAACCTTTTTCCTCTTCAGGCCCGGTTAGGGTACACTAAATTCGTGGAATGTTACGTAGTTTATCCTCTAACTCTTTGGTATCTGTACATACTATATAATCAGTCACGTTCAATTGTTGATATTTTTTTTTGTTTTAATTATTGTACATTATAGAGTAATGTAAATATTCAACAAAAGAAATCAAATTCAATAATCTCCTTTCTGTCGTGTTCTTTTATCTTGTCAGTACTGTGTTCTACTAACTGTTTCATAGCGATGCTATCGATACTATAGTCCCTCGAATATTCGAACACATAGACGGACAAAAAGTAATCTAATAAAAATATTAATGAGCTTTATTATACTTACGGGTCGTGTCCTCCAGCAATAAAGTAAGCCACGGTGAATAACAAGTAAGCTAAGGAGAAATATAGAGGCTGCATAATATGGAGGAGACGGCTGGGATGTACCGAGAATATCAGTTCTATGAACATCAGGCCCGAGTTCATACCGTGTAGCATAATATCCAATATTGGATTCGGTGCGTAATTCATCTTTTTTCCTGCTGCACCTAAGTAAATATTTGAAATTGATACATGGTCTAATATAAAAAAATATACATTAAAACAACACGGTTAATAATTTCAGTTAATAAAAAAGACAGACAAAAAATTGTTTACACTGAAAATAAAGTCAAGTTCTCGTATTAATTAATATATTTTTGGTTTAATTAAATTATATATTATTTATTAATTATATTTATTAAAATGTTAAATAACAAAAAATCTATTCATGGTCATTTTTTTATTTGATAAGTGATAAATATTACTCACGCGATCTTAGTACTGCCCAATAAAACAACGTGATGAGGAAAGCAACTGGCACTGTTATATTATACAGTACCCAATACGTCTTAACGTACCAAGGTAGACCTTGTGAAGTATCTGTAATAAAATTAGTTTAATTAAAAATAAATTAGCTTTACGGTTTTCCAAAAAGAAACCAATGTTTTTCCTTTTTTCTCTTTCCACTAGAAACATTTCGATTTAAGTGTGGAAATCAATGCCGCGCTTTATCTAGTTAAAGTGCTAAAAAAACCATTCTTCTGAGTGGCTATTGAACTTCGAACAGCAACAACGTTTACAGTCTGTAAAGATGTAGTCGTTAGCCTTAAACATATTTAATAACTATATTTTCTGTTATATAAACTGATTCCCGTTGTAATGTTACATATAGGAATATATACAATTAAATCACATCGTGTAGACACGATGTACATGTTTTTTGCATGAATATATTATATGCAACATCATTTTCAAAAATCAAGTAAATCATTTCAACGTTATTTGTTTTTTTAATACTCCGCCATTCCATGAATAGTTATGCAAAATTTACATTCTAAATATTATTATTTTAATTATAAGAGAATCTTTATTATTCTAAATATTTATATAATGCTTATGAGTAATGTAGTGGCGCAGAGGCTCAGTGTATGTCTGCAAACGCAAAGCTTTGGGAGTTTCGCTCTGGTAACAGACAAGCGTTGTGTTCCGCCATTCAACAGAAGTTGCCTCAAAAGAACTCTCACTCTGAAGAATGGAATTTAAAACAAAGTGAGAATGAAAATAGATAGCCCTTACTCGAGTAATTGATTGAATTTAACCGTCTTTGGTTTTATTTTCCTATGGTATAACTAATGCGGGTTAGGACTATGAACTATTTCTATTTAAAAAAATATTTCTACTTAGTACATTTTGTGTGATTGAAGGACAAATACTAACAAACAGACAGACAAAAATTCTACCGAGTGGTTTTTTGGCTTCTATATATATTAACCGGCTATATATATTAACCAATACAAATAATATTTTTATCAAATCTTTAAATTGATTTTATAAAAATGTTTTTGTTATAGACATAAATTACAAAATAATCTACATTCTATACATTGTTTGTATTTCAATGCAGAACTTTAATCGAATACTCGTACTCATTCGATGTTGCGTAAATAATACGAGTTAAGAGGTACTCTGCAAGGTCAACGAACCTGTTATTTATAAATATGGTTATGAAACCATATGTAATTATTATAAAATAAACAGGACCTTATAAAAAATATATACTACTGTTGAATACTGTTGAGGAACCTTGTTTCTTATTTGTTTACTATCTTTTACAGATACATAGATGTAGAAGTCTTGAGCAGACGTCGCAAGAAAATTTTTAAATAGCTAACTATTTCTTTAAATATTTAAAATAGCTTTGTAAGCACTTTGATCTCCTAAAAGTTTGATTTTGCCTTACATCGCTACGCTATTAACGTAGCGCGATAAAGGCATTGAATACGTATCTATTTACTAACATATTTTAGTATTAAGGATTGCTTTTTTAAAAACTAGTCAAGGATGACTTGTTCACTAATATGGTATTTATGATGTAGTATCCGACTAGTCATTTTAATTCATCCTCATCAATTTAAATGTACTTTAATGCAATTATTTTACTAAGATAATGTCTATGATTTACTTAGGTACTAATGTCAATATTGAATTGTAGGCAATAACTTTATTTTTATTAAATTATGTAGTAATTATAAAGGGAAAAAGGATTTTTTTCCAATTAACTTATAAAGGAAAAGATCCAACAAAAAATCTTATTAGGTAGTAAGTACATAAAATATATGTAATTCACTTCACGTTTAGTGACATCTGTCTTCCGTCGACATTCGAAGCGACCGTACGCAAGGACTTTACCTTGCTCGATTATACAAGATAAAATAACATTTTGTCATAAAATAAACAAAGGATTCGTTTTTAACAATAACTACATTAACTTTTTTTAACTAATCACGTATGTACTTTTTTAATTTTATTTTTACGTCACTGCATTCTTCATTTATGACTTATTTAAAAATATTATGTGTTGGATGCAACCAAACTTTTGTTTGATTTGAGGTTTTATTTCAAAATAAATATTTATTATTGCATTAAAGTTTATTGCCATAATAGAACATGTTACTTATAATTTAAAGTTATATACAAAAAGATGTATTTGTAAAACTGGTGAGTGGCATTTGTTGTATAAGGCTCAAGAACTATAATTTCTGTAGCTAAAACGCTTAAATGATAATTTAATACTACGGTTACGTTACGATTCATTATATTTATATTTAGTTAGGATTCTTTCATATTTATATCGAACGGATATTGAATTGGCTTATCAATTTAAATTAGTAAAAATATAAAGCGGGATATTTCGTAATGATTAATTGGTTTAGTAATATTACCTTGTCGTGTGACTATTTCATAAATCGACACTATTTCACGGTCAACTTCGGACTTTGATTAACATATGCGCAGAATAATTTGTTGCAAGGTTTGTTTTTGGGTTTGATGCTATATTTATGTAGAAAAATTAAGATTTTTATTATGTAAAGTTAATGCTTTTAGCCTACACGGATTGTAGAGGGTACTCTATTCCTTAGACATTTCAAGCCTTCCGTTGCTGCTGTTATGATACTTGTAAAACATTTTTTTTAAACTATGTTAAAATAATTTATTTTGCAAAATCAGGCAAAGGGAAGGAAATTTTTGGATTACTAATTTTAAATAACGGATACATTACATATTATTAAAAAAAAGGGAAAAATATTTCGTCAAAATAATTTTTATCAATATAAATACATATTGTATACTGAATCTGTGGTCGCTATAGATAATGTGCCAATGCATTTTGCGACACGAATGGGAGCGAGCTGGAGCTATTTGCGTGCTGTAAGATTGTTGCGATGTTGGATTTTACCCACGAGTTCCTTGTATCACAATTGAACTATAATAAAATCTAACGAATTTTTTTTATGAAAAATTTAATATTTTATATTAAATATATGTTTTAAATATAAGAAATTTAAAAATTAAGTATTTCGAAAAATAACCGTTGAAACAAAAAACGTTATCTACAATATGCCAATTTACAGATATTGTCAAGTAAGTATGTCATATTTAATCTTACCAGAGAGTAAAATAAATATTTGGGATATAAACAACACAACACATCTAAATATTTATCCACAATGACCGTGCTCAAAATGTCCTTTACGAATTTTGCTTTGTTATCACTACTGGAATCGTTGCGATCTTAGGTTATCGGGTCGTGGTAATAATAATATAACTAACTTACCGGTCGGATGTTCACGATAATTCTTGATTGCGACTATGATGCCAAAAAGTGACTCCAAACAAATCAGAATTAGGCCCCAATGAGTCATGTACAGTAAAAATTTTTCTCGAGGTCCCCAAAAATGTGCAGTGGACCAGAAAATGATAGCAACGGCCCACAGGAAAATTGGTATCCGCCATATTAGAGGCGATAGGCCGGCGTGCCAAGACCTCCCGAAAAGTTCTGCCGGTTCGTTTCCTTCCTTAAGAGCTGCGGTACAACAAGCGTAGCAGTTTGCGGGAGCTTCCTCCTTCCAGGTCTTTTGTTTTGACATGTTTAAATTTGTTCTAATATATATGCTATTGAAGCAAAAATTTAAATTTTTAACGACTTTGAATTAAATTATGGTGCTATATTTTCTTGCTAGTAATGCTGCTTAATCTGTAAACAATTAGTTTTATTTCTGTAATCTTATGAGAATCTAATTTGATCTAAATAACCATAAACCAATAATTATAACCACGTAAAGCACAATAGGAGTATCTATGCAACCTTCACCTAAAAAAATGAATTCGGCTAACTTGAATATGTATTGTATCTTTGTATGAACGACCGTGAGAAATGAATTATCATGTCACCGCAACGTTTGAACCACGAAAATGGCTTAAAAACTCGTACCTTTTTTCATCTCAAACATTGTAGATTTATTTTTAATTATTTAGAGTAATATTTTAATTTAATCCACTCATATTACAGTTAATCTGACGCAAAATATAATTTACATATCTAAAATAAAACATTTTGACACTTCAGGATATAAAATATTACTATATTTTTGGTTTTGTTTATAAAAACCGGAAAAAAACTTTTGCAAAGCCTCTATAACAACATAGAAGTCGGCGACATACAGACGACAACCGGTATTGATCTCTTGGCTCTTATCTGTAATACTTTCTATGACATAAGCATATCATCTTTTTAAGGAACGCTTTGTGTCATTAAATTTTATATTTGTTTACGTCATATTTTGAAATTAATAACTTATTAAAGGTATGTAGTTACTTGCCTCTAATTTTGACACGTTATATGGAGACTAGTGTCCATTTAGTCCTATTATACGTCTACTGACAATAAAATACGCATTGTAATATTTTAATATGACGTTGGTATCCATTTTTACTGTACTTAAACAAGGAACAAAGCATAAGACATGCCAAATATCTACTAAACAAGCCACATAATAACACGTTTACCTTGTTAAGGATGTCCGTTCGAATAAACTGAAGCGGTTATTGCGAACAGCTATAGTGATAAACTTTACTTATAAATACATTTCATCGGAATTCCTTTAATATACTTTGCGTGTTGTTTAATCAATCTCTCAACAGTTTCATGGCTAGTAGAAATCGAGGAAAAGATATTACCACTGCAAGGATGCTCGATGCAATGCGTTCTTATAATTAATAAATAGTCTTAAAGTTTTTAAAAGAAACCCTTGACACAATTTTAATATCAGTTTACATACTAAAACGATTCTGGTTACTTTTTTGGATTTAGGATTGCTGTTTTCCATTTCCTATCAAATTGATAACGTTTACTTGATTTTTATTTTGTAAGACATAAATTCTTGGTTTGTTTGACACTTTTTATCTGTTAAATACACTGTTTATGATATAAATAATATTTTAATATCGAAATTGATGCATGCGAAATTTCCAAACACTTTCTTGATAAACGAAGAATCAGTTGCTATTATAATGATTGTTGATGCATTTTGAAAACAAATTGTCTATTTTATTTTAAATATCTCTTTTGAATACTTTGTTTATTTAAATAATGCGAGACTCTTGATTGTAAATTGAAAATTGACTTCAAGAAAGATTCAAGGATTTCAACAAATGATTAAGCGCTGGTACTAAAAATATTTTATTGAAGCTACAAACTTTTAAACTTTTAAGTAATATTATATACATTTATTAAACTGGCTTTATATTAATAGTAACTGCTATATTTAAAATGCATAGTAACATAGCTTATTTATTAAGGAAACTTAATGGAATAAGAAAAAATAATATGCGTTAAAAAACGTTAAATTATAGCTTCATATACATAGGTACATGAAGTTCCTGCATTTAGCGGTATAGACGTAGAGAACCTACTGTTAAATGACTCAGGTTATCAATTTTCGCGTGTTAAATGGTGGACCTCAACGACGCATTTCTCGTCTTTTTACTAGAGCAAGGCAATAAAACTTGATAAATGAGCCATTTGAACAATGCAATTCCCTAGAGGTCGAAATTAAAACCGTAATGTATTAATTGATGAGTGTTAAAATAGAGCAGTGCCCGATACACATACTATTGCAAAATCGTTTTTATAAATTTAATACTTTTATTGAATGTGATTATATATCAAGTTTTAGGTTGATATAACATAAAATTGAATTTTGCTTTAATACAAAAAAAAGTTGTAATAATTTTAATTATTATGGCGAAAATCTAGTATCTTATGAAAATTTAAATAATTTTTCATACATAATTATATGTTTCGAATTTTTGTTTACAAATCGAATGTCAAAAATCTTATCTTACCAAACGTGTTTTGTTCATATGATACAATACTATACTATTTATTTAAATTAATATTCTTACGTAGATGTAAGCAGGTTATTGGTGTATACAAATGTTAATAATTAAGTATATTAAGTATAAAAATAGTAAACGAACCAATTTTAAAATTAATATTACTTAATTGTTGGTAAAAATATTTTGAAAGGCAGTTTTATATCTTTAAATGCAATTAAATATAGTTAAAAATAAGAATAAGTAATAGCATGTGTTAAATATTTGGCTGTAAACGTACATTAATTATATGAAATAAATTAATAAAATAAATATCAAGCCCTCAATAATAATATTTTTTTTGTATTTTTCTGTTTCGATAAGCACGTGCGGTTAGATCGCTTTCTTGAGTTTTAAAGAGACGCAAGTTTAAATAAACTTAAAGACTGTTTGAAAAAACATTAAAGTATTTTTAATATCTATTTTCATATTATTATACCACAATAGATTATGTAACATATTTTAAACATAAAATATCCCGGAGTATAAAAGGGAAACAAATTTAATAACTTGTTGATGTATTCCTAGAAGTAAATTATCAATCCAAAAAAAATACGTAAACATAAAGTAAAATTGAAGGGAATATTTAGTACAATGGCGTAACAGGAAATTTTCCAATAACTAAATAGCTTATATATAACTTGTCATGCAAGTTGTAAGCTTAAGAAGCGATTATCTCAATGTTTATCATTATTTGATAATTATTAAATGTTATAAAAAAATTGTAATCGTAAGGTTTTATAACATTTAACTACCAATAATAAGTTTAAAATGAAATAAAAAAAAAATATAACAAAATATATGCTTACCATTGTATGATGTATATTTGTAAGAATTATAATACCACTTACACTAAACAAGGAATTTGATATAAATTATTTTTATACTCTGTAAGTATATAATAATTCTATTATTTTTATTTACAATCGATATATTTTGAGCAAATGTAAGAAATAAAAGGCGCGCCGCGCCATGCGCACTTTAGCGCACAAGAGCGACTGACTTGCACTTGATAATATATCGATGCAAAGATCTAGTAGATGAGACGTGCGCGCAGGGCTGTCAACTAAATAATAAATTATTTGTTACACTAATATTGCTATATATATATATATATATATATATATATATATATATATATATATATATATATATATATATATATATATATATATATATATATATATATATATATATATATATATATATATATATATATATATATATATATATATATATATATATATATATATATATATATATATATATATATATATATATATATATATATATATATATATATATATATATATATATATATATATATATATATATATATATATATATATACCAATCTTCTAGGCTAGTATGTGTTAACAATTGACATAAATAATAAAATAAGAAACAAACAATATCAATCTTTGATGAGAATTGAACTTACAATCTTCTAAGGGGTTGTCCATTAATCACGTGAGGCTTGAAAGGGGGGGAGGGGATTTGATAAAAATCACGAAAATAACACAAGGGGGAGGGGGGGTGTAGTAAGATATCTCGTGTATTTATTTTTTCGTCTAACGCGCGATTTTTATTCTCTGCGTTGTGCGCGAAAATGATGACACCGAGTGGCTTGATGAAACCGATGTTGATTTTCAACAAAGCACAGTGCCAACAACTGACCTGCAAGATGTTTATCCAGTTGTTAGTGTTGAAGAATGTCTTGCTAATCCGTGGTCCGAGGACAATATACATTAAATTTCCTATGATTAAACTCTTCGTTTATTATTGTTATGACAATAAAAAAAACTTGTAACCTGGTGTAGACATTTTTATTATGGTCCTTAATTTCAGAATAAAATAAGATTATAGTTTATACCTGTATTTTAATTAAGATAATATCCAGAAAATTTTAAGATTCGTTGTAGGTACTAAAAATACACGTGATGTTGAGAATGGGGAGGGGTGGTGGTCTTAAACCTCACTACGTATCACCAATGGGGGAGGGGGGGTTAAAAAATGCTAAAAAAAGATCACGTGATTAATGGACAACCCCTAAGACAGTTAACCGTATATCAATAAATCATAATTTAGTATAAAATAAAAGAATTTTGTATTTATAAATGATAAAATTTATTTCGTTTGTTTATAAATCGTTATATACATTTTATAAAGGCCGTCGTGGCACAGCGGCACAGCGTGTGACTATAAGTGCGACGATTGTGGATTCAATTCTCACTTGGGGAAATTGATTATTTTAATTTTCTTGCCCTAACAAGAGAAAGCGGTGCGTTGAATTCCGCCACCCAAAACGCATTATTATGAAAATTTGGTGGAAATGGAATGTCGGGTGTGCTGTGCACCTATTCTTTGAAATATAAGATTTTGGATTTTCTACTTGAATTTTCTTAGTAAAAATTGAAAAGAAGAATATTTAAGGCTTGGAATAATGTATTTAGTTTAATAAACTGTTATAGTTGTTAAATTTTATATTCCTAAAATACAAGATATTATTCTTCTTAGAAATTAAAACGATAAAACGAATAAATAAAGTGGTGTACTACTATATAACAACAGTCTTAAGGAGTAGCGTGGCTCCAGTTAATAAATTTCTTAATTGATTTTTATAATAAATTGTATATAATCGATATGTCATATAATTAAGTTCAAGGTGTAGTCATGGTCCGTATAAAATATACCAGCCCTGAGTAACAGCGTGCGTGTGCGCAGGCTACTATTTTCAAGGTTCGAGAAGAAAATCCGTGTTCACGCACCGCCAATCTTTCCGATGCCTTCCAATGTCGGTTCTACATCTTTGATTCATTGAGTAATCAAGCGCAGCATTACACAAAGATATATTGAAATTAATATTTTATTTATTCTACTTTAATGTCTAATGTAATTGAATATTATAATTCTTTTTAGCTTTATGTTTATAAGACAGTCAATCTTTACATACTTCATAAACGTATTTATACATGCCCTAACATAATCTCCATAGGGTAATAATAATGATCTCTTTATTCTTATTACCCTATGGAGATTATTATGCTTAGGTATGCTTCTTACTTGACATCTATCCAGTATCACAGATACCGTGTTCTTTGTTACTTAAGGTTCTCTTACCTTTCTTACCTGATTCTCACATGATTATATCTTTTTAACATTCTTTCATCTCTCAATGTGGCCAAACCACGTAAAGTGACGTCTTCATTAGACTTAATAATTCTATAGTATACTAATGCCTTTCACCAGGTTCACCAATTTTTAGGCATAGTTAGGTTCTCTCAAAAGCAATGACACTCCGTTTCCTCGTTATATTAAATTATTGAGACATTGCGTGTTGAATGGTGGAGCACAACGCCGTACTTTGGGTGTGGGCGCAAGCACCCCATTTAATTAATAAAATAAGTAATTAATTTTATATCCAATTAGAATTAATAAGACGACAATTCTCATTAATTAATTTAGTTATGAGACATGTGAACATGTTGCATAAGAGAATTCATAGTGACTTGTGTGAATACTGCACAGCGATATGATCAAACACAGAATATATGTATTTGTTAATTTTATGCTCAATTTTCACATAATGTGACCAACATTATCATTACAAAGAAAAACATTGGGAAAGAATTGCCTCAGGAAAGTGTAGTACCTATGTTATAATTTTCGTTTTCATATGTTAATAATTTATTTAATAACTTATATTTCGTAGCTTCTGCAAAACAAAGTATAGCGTTAGGTTCCGCCACTCGATTCGTTAAGTCTGAAATTTCAGTAGAAAGTCCAGAAAGGAGTGCCTTGATATTCGATACTTTTCAACTTCTTTATTATTTTGATTTGACAGTGTTGCTCAATACATTTTATTCCTTATAAAAACACGTATCAATATAAATATATTTTTTTTTCAACTAAGTAAATGGTGAAAACGGAAGATCGTGTACCCTGAGGGAGCAGGGCCGTAGCTAAGGTAGGGCATTGCCCCACAATACTAAAACTAAGATAAAATACATTATTTGTCTACGCATAGCTATTGAATGTACCTATATCACTTTAGGTGACCGATTCCCTTCCCGTCCTTCGAGGGCAGATCAATTTTTCTTACTTCCGCCCTACCTGTAACTAATGCTGCCCTACTTCAAATTCGACCAGCTACAACCCTGTTGAGGAAGGCCTACGTTCAGATATTCGACTATGAAGACTTATAATTAGTAGACTTGGATTCATACACAGTAAAAATCAAACGAGTGACTATTTTTTGAAATCTTATTTCATAAATTCATTTACATTTACTACCGTCAGTGTCGCTAGATGCAACTTTTTTATATGTGAACAATGTTGCCATTAGTAATAAAGTTAAAATTGATAATTTGTTGCTAATGAAGATAGGTTTTACATAAAATAGAAGCATAATGTTTTGATGGCCGCGCAATTAAAACATTATGCTCATATTTTATGTAAGACCTATCTTCATTTCTATTTCACTTTAGCATCTACTTGATTAAATATGTTTATAGTAAAAAAGAGTGTATATAAAATGTTCAATGTCCAGACACAATTTTATTGCTGTTGTATGCAGTATAACAAATGTTGAGGACATCCTATTTTAGGATTTGGACAACGTCAATGAGGAAATCGAGAACAGTTGACAAGTCAATGATGTACAGTCAAATTTAGTTTTCATGAAGTGCGACTTGAAATAGTTGAATCGCTTTATATCATGAAATCGTCATTTTTAGATTCTAGATCTGAAAACATAATATTAATATATTAGGTTTAAATTACTTTTATTACCTAGTAGTATGACCTTAATTTATACAATTCTCTCTAAATGTTTCACAAGGACAATTGTTGTACGATAATATTTTTTTTAGCAGAAACGGAGACGATTCTTTTAATGTTTATAAAAACATAACAAATACAAAGGAATAAAAAACAAATAAGAGCTAAATCAACAATAAACAGATTTGTTAAATTTGCTAGTGTTATTTCTACAGGCGCTTCATGATGTCTAACTACAAATAATAAGGTATTGCCTGGTAATGTAACTTTGACACAATCCATATTTATTTTGAATTGAGTATAATATTTAAAAACACATTCTCTTATTAAATTTAAAAAAAGATATAAATTATGTATTTACATATGGAATACGGATCATGGATCGATTGGCTTTCACAAGTTTATGAAGATGGACTTGAAATCGGTGTGTAGGAGTCGGAGTATATCATTTAAGAAAATGTAGCCTAAGACTTTTATGTTAAAAGAACAGGTATTACATTTTTTTATTTAACTTAGGAGTTGACGAAAAACGGAAAATGCCTTATGTTGTACCCTAGAGGTCCAGCTTTTGGCTGTTGTGATGATGATATGTATGTACAGATATTAAAATTGATTAAGTTTTTATATATATATATATATATATATATATATATATATATATATATATATATATATATATATATATATATATATATATATATATATATATATATATATATATATATATATATATAAACTTATTCAATTTATTTGCAATATAGCAATTGTTGAATTTCTTACAAATATAAAATAAAATATATTTTTATTATAAATCAAATAGTAAGCAAGAGTCAGTGTCGAAAGAGGTAGAGGAAGACAGACTTAATATAATGTCGAGAGCAATATATAATGGATATATAGAAGCCATATCTGAATAGGCATATATCATTAACGTCTGACAGCGGACGCGGCGAAACAGTTGTATGTAGGGACTGTAGCAATCGTAGCTCTGTTCTTTCTGATTACTTGTGCGTATAGGTATCTAGTTTAATGATAGGAGAAATAAATGTATAAGCAAGAAATTATTTTATTATCACAAATAATATTATACCATTGGGTATTATGTGGAAAACGTAATATATTTGATTAATTTATTTATTGTTTAGTACCATAGTGTCCAGTTACGTGGCTTATTAAATCCATTTCTATGATACAACTTGCTTCAATAAATTATATTGAACTAACATTAAACACATGCCAACTCAACAATCCATGCATGACACATCACAGAAAATTGCCTAATTATCAAAATACTGAGTAGGAGTAAGTTCAAAATGTGTTGTACCATACAGAAAACAACAGAAAAATCCTTCTTTATATTCAGGATATAGAAAATTAATTTCAACGACTGGGGGTTGAAAAGAAATTTAATGATTTGTTTAAGAGATTTATAACCATATGACATTACCAAAATGACAAACCTACGCTCTGTTACACATGGTAAATGTTATATGAAAATAAATGGTCTAAATTATAAAAACATTATGGTACTAAAATTAAACCTTATAACGGTTACAAATATTTTTTCATATATTTAATATATTTTGAACTTATTCATACTTAGTAAATATATATATTTAGGCTAGGAACAAATATTCTACTCCTAAAATCACAATGGAAATATAATATGTACAATAAACTTAGATATTCGTTGGCATCATTCACTAAGCGAATGTATTTTTATAAGATAAGCTTAACACTTATATAAGTTCTTGAAAGATTTCATTTTTTTAATTAGCAAAATACAATATTTAGTTTTAAATACACATTAGTACATCATTTTGTCTACACAGATAACATGTTGATAAGTTAAAATAGGTTTTACTACAAGCTTCCAGCTTACAGCTTTCCAGCCATATTTAATTAATACATAACATGATAATGTATACAATTTCTAATATTTGGTATTTGTTATATAAAATGACCTTATTTCTTAATGTAATATATAAAATAAATGCTTTGACTCAAACCAAATTATTCGGCAAAAGTAAATGCTGCAACGCAAAAATACTATTATTTTTCATCTACATCATAATTATACGAAGCAAAACTAAAAGTGGGGCAGTATTATCGTCAGCCTTATATTAAGTTGTTATTGTTCATAATTATTATGTATATAAGATTTATTTCCTAGCTTCACGTTTCATCTCAAATTTAGCAAGTACCAAAGTAAACACTTTCCTCACCCACGTACTAGGTATGTATTAAGACACTCCGTTTCCCACAATCGTGAATTTTCGAGACATAATAGGGATGGCAAAATTTATTGTGTAATATTTTTCACGTATTCCGTTTAAATCTCAGCAGGTTCAATCGTATTTGCTACAATCAACGTAATAAAATACATTGAAAAAGTGATACATTCTAAGTAATTTCCGATTTATTCGTAGATTTGTGATTAAATATCTTTTCTAATATAACCTAACCTAATGACGCTTTTAGCGGAATGGAATGAAATTAATGTGTTAATAGTTTAGTTTATATAAATATACATAAATTGACATACGTAATACTGATTAATAGTATAGTATTGTATTATATATTTAGTTATTTGGATAGCTAAACACCTTAACTTTAAAAACTCACTAAGCAAGCTTTAATTGAACCTAAAGCTTTCTTAAAGTTCTTCCTTTGAGGAAACTTTTTGATTGTCTCACATAATCTACAAGTTTTTGATTTTCGTTACACTAAGATGCGAGCTTCCTGTGTAAAAATCAGATTTGCAACTATTCTTGTTACGTTGAAAATGCTAACTGGCACTTTCATAATGTCTTTATCTTCTACGCCTGAGCTATCTAGCGGGTTTTCGATGTTTCCTCGATCAGTGAGTGGGTAGAGTGAGGCGGTCAACCTGTGATCGTGCCGGCAACAGCCTCGATGCAATGTACGACCGCGCACAGGCGAGGCAAGTAGCGACGCCGTGTGCGAACATCATCACCGCAGCGCACAGTGCTACGAAACCAAACGCTGACGCTGAAAAGCGAATTATTTAATTAGAATATTAAACGTATATATTATAATTCGAAGTAAATGTTATAACAATACGAAGCAAGTGTAATTAAATAATTCCCACATTACACCACGATGACTTAAAATATAGGAAAAATTTAATTATTATAATGTAATATTTGCTTACGTCGTCAATTTTTCCTTATAAATGGTGTTAAACTGATGATAAAATTAATACGTACATAAGTACGATGTTTCATTTTATAAGTAAAACTGAGTGCACTTGTGTTCGTAGAATTTTATTAATCAGTTTATGATTTTATAAAAAAAATGTAATATGTAAATGTAGAAAAATGTAAGCATTTATGTGATTTATGCAAGAATCTACATTTTATACCAAAATCTATATCTATTTTGCGTTACGTGTAATAAAGTAATTACACTCTACAAAAATCTGCGATGAGCTAATTTCTGAGATGACGTAAGAGAAGAGTCAAGGTTAATAAAAAATATTTGTTGATTAGGATAGTCTTAGCTTGTTTTTTAAGTGTTTAATTTATTTAAAGCATCTAAAATCACGTAAATTTTTATTGTTCGTATTGCTATCTACATTATAAAGCTGAAAAGTTTTTTTGGATAAACGAAATAAAGGCAGGAACTACTTTGGTAGAAATACTTTTTATTTTCCTTTCGGTTTTGAAGAGTTCACTTAACATGCAATGTATTGAATTGGAGAAAAATGTGAAGAACAAAAGTGTCATAATTTAAGCTGTGCTGCCAAAATTTTATTTTATATGTTTTTTATAACTGACACATAATAATATATCAAAGCAATGCATAATAAGATACCATTAATAATTGTTTTCCTTAAGTGTGCAGCTAATGACCTTACTAAAGTTGTTCTATTTTTATGTGTTCATATTGAACGGAACACAGCTCTACTCTACGGTCCCTTCATAATTCTGGATGACGGAGCTATATATTGTTTTATATATTTAATATGAAATAAATAGTTAAAATCTTTTGCTCTTAACTTCCGGTTCTCTAACAAAGAATTTTCTTTTAAATACATTGGTTTTCTTATTTGCTTTTAAAGTTCTTAAACGTAAGCAAATTATATTATGGCGTCATATAACAGAACGCTTGTGTTTTTTGATCCACAGGTGATACAAAATGCTTTGCATTAGTCACCCATTAAATAGTTGCGATTGCAATGACATGTAAACATGATACATGTGTTCCAAGTACACGTGTTTTTCGTGAAATTCAATGCTACGATAAACAGCAGCAATAAGAACTTAACAACTAACACTTATCTATAAAAATATGTATTTAGCACATATCTATAGGTATTTTTACGTATATAAAGATTTTTTATATTAAATTTTCTTTGGTATACAAAGAATTATAAAATAAGGCTATACCTGGTTTATTCCAATCTAGTGCTGGGTATATAGCTGGTAGTCCTAGGCGATCGGTGCCACCAACCGCCCAGTAAAAAGCACTAAAAACACCGTACACGAGGCCTGCGCCTGCGCCAAATATGGCGTGAGCTGCACGAACTGGATGAGACGTGACAGCAAGCTCCAACAGCATCACGAAGGAGTTACCACCGTGTACGAGGATGTTTAAAGCATTGATTTCATGAATTCCTGCATATCGGAAATTTATAAATTACAACAAAAACTACGTTACGTTTTATTACCTCTCGAGTTAGGAACCCAACGTTAATTCGTCTAACCAGAATCAAATATAAATGCCAAACACTATTTTTTTTCAAATGTAAGTTTGATTCGCAAAGACTTAGTGCAAAGGAAAAATCATATACGTTCACTTGTTCCCCTCGATTCAGTGTCAATGAGGTTTGTATGTTAGAAAATTGTATTCGCATGAATTGCTTACTAAGCGTCACTTTTATTTACTTCCATTGCGCAAAATGAAGTCTTGCTTATAATTTTGTACTATACAATAAAATATGCGAAATTAACAGTTTTATAGATCTATCTATATACTTATAAGTAGAGAGAGCTAAGTCAACGTACTTGGATCATGAACCAATGTCCAATAGATGAGAGTGATGACGAAGGCTAGGTCAGTGGCTACAGTGTGAGCTAGCCAATATGCTCTACATATTAAAGGAGTTCTCTGTCGACGTGGCATAGGCATCTCTTCATCTTCACATGCTTTATGAAATATAAAAAATGTTATTTAGGTATACTTTTATTGTTCGATTTTTAATCATATCTGTCTTATATTTGTAGTATAAAATGAAGAAAATGTACCTAAATATATATTTTTTTTATTATAACAACCATATAAACAAAAAAAACAAATACACCTGTATGTTTTTCACTTTAGGTATCGAAATTAGGGAAAAGATATCATTATATTGTTATATTTACATTCATAAATTGGTCTTAAGTCATAGAATTTATCATAGCGACATTCAAAATACCCATTTGGAATAATAATATCGCCTACGTATTTCGTGCTATGCATCAATTGTCGTTCGTTACAATATCGATTTGAACATCAATAGTAGGAATGAGGAACCAATGAGGATAATTGTGGCGGGTGACGGCCCACTATGAGTTTAATTGATGCGAAATTGTATCAATCAGCCGCACTATAAACGGCCGTGTCCCCTCGAGTTTTGTACATCACATATACAAGCAGCTAGAGCTATACACATCATGATTGAGCTGTATAATCTACAGATAACATATTTTGTGATATATTTGTATTTTTAGCTTTGTTTGTTGACTATATTAAAAGGTCGGTGAAAATTTATATAAAGAAATAAGATCCATAGATAAACATTTCAATATTTTTCTTTTTTTTTAATAACTTTGATCACTTTACACTCAATTTGTACGAAGTAGGCATAATATTACTAATTTAAAATAGAGTACAATAATTAAATCTTATGCAAACATTAAATTTGAAGTTCCAATTTTATGTCGGATAATATGTATACGTCCAGCTTAAATTTTAGTATTTTTTGTGCTTATCAAGTAAAAAAAGGAAAAAGTCAAACAATTGATAAAACAGTTGTTTTATAGAAACTAGCGTAACCGTGACATTGTGCAGTGCTGTTGTGTTAATTATGAGCGAGACATTGATGTTTAACAATGGGCAGAGAGCCCATCGTATTGTAAAGTATAGCAAAATGATTTTTATCATTTGTGCACCATAGTGTGTAGTATTGCTTAGTTTTGCATTAAATTTGATTGTAATGGATATCGTTTTATTATATTTTTTATAAATATAATATTAAAATAATATTTTCCTTGAAATGGTTTAAATGTTTATATTTGTCAGAATAAATAGATGTAATGCTTTTTATTTGGAGGATATATATATTTTATATCCTCCATATAAAAAAACATTACTTTACATATTTTGTAAGTGGATAATAAAGTAAGTTAGTGGATTTAATTAAATAAAACATCTGCTAACAAATATATATATATATATATATATATATATATATATATATATATATATATATATATATATATATATATATATATATATATATATATATATATATATATATATATATATATATATATATATATATATATATATATATATATATATATATATATATATATATATATATATATATATATATATATATATATATATATATATATATATATATATATATATATATATATATATATATATATATATATATATATATATATATATATAATGGAAGATTACTTTTAAGGACAAGTGTGTAATGTCTGACAGTACGGCACATGACATGACATACGACAGAGTTGATTGCTTTAAATTACCCACGGGAGCTCTTTGAATGTTAATAAACAGAATCACGCGAGGCTGTTGACATTGCTGAAATCTCTGATTGCCATTTTAGTTTATTGCTACGAGAGTTTTATATAAGTAAATTAATTAAGTAATGCAGTTATATCTAAAACCTCTTCCCCATTTTAGTATAAATGTAATGCAATTAAACGAAATATATTAGAATAAGTGTAATGTGAATGTTAATTTATTTAACAACGTTAATTAACTTACGTATGTTGAAAGTTCTTTGAGTTCTGTATTTGTGGACTACTGCAAGTGCTAAGCCAGCTTGAAACACGATCAGCAGGTATCCCCAATTCGTAAAGTAAATGAACCACTTAAAATAGTTAAGTTCCACTGGCGGTCCCTCGTATAACTGTGGTAGCTTTTGGCTAGCGAAACTTGACAATGCAATTGATAGTACCCCTAAGAACAATATCCACCTGAGAAATCAAAAAATATTGAATATATATAAAAATATAGGTATAATAAATAAGTTTTTATTTAAATATACTTCAACGCGTAGTTTCGAAGTTTGTTTCCGGTATTTTCTACCAGAAAAGTAATTTACACTTTTTCAATTGTTGAAAAATAACCATTAGGACTTAGTGGTCTTATGAAATGATATAGGTGTAATATATTTTTACCTATACACCACGTATGATGTCACCGGTTGCGTTCCATGTTGCCATTGCGAGCAAGCAAACGCGTAGGGGGGAGAGTGTTCTAGGTTCAAGGCCCGTCGGCTCGCCTGCCATATCCTGTGCAGCATTGCTGGTTTACACGTTTTCTTCATTGCTGCAACAATTTTTATAGTAAAAAAGATGTTGGAAAACTATACTATATGTCAATATGGAAGTTCATTGATTTCTGTGGAGACAATCGTTTATAACTTGATATCTATTAGATAACACATTTATGAAACTGATCTTTCGAACACTTAATTACTACTGTTAATAGTCTTGTACTATTCTGTCTTGTACTGTTAATATAATTTTACGTCGTAATTAGTTGTCTATGTAAATTAAGAACGGAAAGGCTTCACTTTAAAAACAGTATTTTATTTGTCTTTATTTTTAAATCTTAGTCTAATCTTTAACGTCGTCAGCTATCTTCACAAATATTGAACAAGAGCATTCATAGAAAGACTTAATTAAGACGATTTGTCATCTTTGATACTAACAACGGATGGAAAGAAATAACAGCATTGCGTTCATTTTTATTGAATTCAAATAAGACGTTGCTTGTTTTCGTGTCATCAATATAAATAAAAATATAAAGATTGTGCGGAACCGTAAATCAGAATTTATTGATATAATTGATTAAATTGATTTCGCTAACCCTTATTGCTTAAGGGAAACCCTAGACTTATTTGTATCTAACTCATAGTATTAAAAAAAGTTATGATATAAGCAAAAAAAATAAAAATAACATGTAACGCAAAATATAAATCACTTTTTCTGTGCATGTTTTACATATATTACGTATTGAAATTTAAGATTTTATATTTGTGGAGCATTTTCATTTTACAGTGCCACTTACTTTTTAACGTTTTCAAAAGAGCAGAAGAGAATGTCATATCTAATTAAAATCTTACCTACCTTAAAAACCAAAGATAAACAAGAAATAAAAGTCAAATTTATGACGTTAAGCTTAGACTAAAAATTGTCAATATTACGAAGCATATACGATCTCATTTTGTTAAATATAGTGGTGGCTTAAAGAATCGCTAGCATCAATGAATATACAATATAATGTAGGTAATGTTAGATACTGTAGATGAGCGGATGCTGTTATAAATCGCAATAGGACGCGGCACTTGTACTTCTATTGTATGCTCTGTATAGGCAATAGTCACGTTAGGTGACTTTATCATTGTCAAATTATACCACAGATTATTACATATAGGCTTTCAAGTATATAGTTTGTAAAATAATTATTCATTATTATTATAAAATGTTGTAGATACTATATAGCTTTGATATTGTAAACCATAATGAAATATAAAATATATGAACTAAAATAATAATTCCTTTTGACAGTAAATGCAGCCACAATTCGTTTTATCTAAATAATGGTTTTAATTACAACTTAATTGATAATTAGCGTTGTAATAATGTGCCTATGAAGAGGAGTATACTGCGTAGAGGATTAATAAGACGTTGACCACCTGTGATCTTCTCAGAAACGCTACACTGACTGTGATAACAAATTTGTATATTGCTATAATTTTCAAACCCGGCTTGGTACTTTTTTCTTTTTGCTAATGCTAGTTATATGTTTTAATTGTAAAAACATCACTTCACTTACTGTTCCAGGTACAAAATACTATTGATTTATTTTATGATACCAAAAAAAAAACACGTGTTAGAATTTTTAAAATTAAAAAAAAAACGGTCTGTATTGTATAAAAAAATTGATTATTATTGACATTCTCTGAAAGATAGTAAATAAATGTAGCGAATGTTAATATTGTCAACTACACCGCTGTATTGTTATTGAAATTAGTGCTTAGGCATGGTAAATTTAATTCTTTGAAATTTTATTGTAATTTTACGAAAAAAGTTCTATAGACAAATATTTATAAAAAACATGCTTATTTATAATGACTTGTTTGAAAATATTTTTGACCGATGGCCAATAAATGCATTGATTGTTTGTCGAGACAGATCAAGTGCATGTCAGCTTAAATTGCGACTAATTGGCATATTACGGTTGCTGGGCGCTCGGCGATGTCGATCTTGTTGACCACCTGCTGCAGAGATAGGTCACATCCAACTAATAAGTACCTAATTTATCCTAGCAATTGGTACTTGCAATTAAGATGCGATCTTCTACTGTAAACATTAATGTCATACGTATTCAATTACGTTGCCTTGCTGTTGCGTACTCTGAATTAAATAGTAAAATTAAAGGTATTGACCTTTGGTAACCAAGCCTAAGCGTATTCAAGACCATTCTCATTGTTTTTATAAAACACCATGTTATGAGCACATTTTTTGTAAAATGTACGCAGAAATATCTGATAGTAATACAATTAATTACAAATATTAATAGATTCATTTATATATTTATATTATCTGTTAAGCTTTTTTTATATTTAAGAACTTTTTAAATATATTCCAAAAATTCTAACGTGGCAGATAGTGTCTTTTTATTGTCAATAATATTATTATTAATTATTTAATTTAAATAATTAAAAAACGTCACTAATAGTAACAAATATTAATGAGATTAATTTAAAAGCTACTGGCAGCAAGTGTAAAATATTTTCTTAAATGTATCTGAAATACCTCGAATATTTAACACTTCATAACATGCTACTTATATGATTATATTTATGAATTTACGTTTTTATAACAAGTTGTAGCAAAAAAAATTGTACTAATTGCTTATTTTAGAGTATTTAACATATTTGTGTTAAAAGTTTTATTATCTTTTTTACAATTTATTTACTTACTCATTACGACTACACAAGGGGTAATTAAAAATTTGAACAGTGAAAGTAGCGTAGTAGGATACAAAGCAACTATAGGTAAATGATTTACACGATAAATCGTATGATGCACTTGATAGATTTCAGTGATAAAATGACTTGCCTCTCGCAGCACTGGGTGAGGTCGAGGACGTAAATGAAGTCCCTGTTACATTTATAGTATATAATAAATAAAGATAGTACCTATACTTTGTCCACTTTATGCATACATAACTATAGTTAATTTAATTTTAATATTTAACGGTCAACGTCCGCCCAAAAAATTTCAATGACCTAAATACTAGATGTAATTTCTATCTGAGTATTTGTCTGACTTTTTTAAATTTAACTCGTGCAATTGTAACAAGGACGTATTTGTTATATTGATAATATTTTTAAATTTGTCAACAATGCAAATTTTATATGAAAATTTTTGGAATGGAATGTATAAATAATTAATAAACAATGGTACGTACCCGAAAAAATGTCAAATTAAGATGTATGTGCTAGAATGTGAATAGCAAGTTCAGGGAGGTATGGACTCCTACAGATCCAATTTCGGCAAACTCATGTTTCGTATTGAATTATGTTCTGGTGTTCATTCAAAATACGATAGGAACTAACACTTAACAGGTATTGTTGCGAATAACAAGAATTCGTATTTCTTTGGGATGTTTTTAAAACAAAATGAATCATATTTTCCGATGCTATAGCGCGCAGGCGCGCTGCTCGCAGCCCACTGCGGAGCTTGGATGTCAATATCTGTAATAACCCTCTCCTGCTAGCTCGATTGAAATTTGTTTCTCGGCTATGGGCTAATATCTCAACGACAATGGCAATTTTGTTAAATATTTTTGAACAATCGATTAATTCTTCAATAAAAATAAATGGCTTTCTGATTTGAAACAATTGAAGTGAACACGAATCAGCACTAGTCAAATAAATGGTGACTATTTGGTTTCGTTTATTGATCATAAATGCGAATATACGACTGATATTTTTCTAAGAACCATATTTAAGTTAAAAATAATATAAACTACTATAATGAGCACATATTATTTTAACTAATATGGTGAAAATTTGTTATAATTACAATATAAGTTATTTATTACGTACCTGCTTCACTGGTTTCCAAAGGCACCAGCACTAAACGTTTACACATTCTATATTTACACTATTATTCAATTGTAATTAAAACTAAAGTTTTAATCCATGTAATAGTGAATCGTAAACAAATAGACGTCATGTATGGATGTCAAGCGTGTGCAGCACATGCACTAGACGTTCCCGCACTGTGACTGGCTACCGTCTGTCAGCAATTTTATAGGCCAGTGATTTTCAACCTGGACTAGCAAAATATTTATAAATAAATATTATAGGACCTTTTTTGTTTTACTATTATTAGTACCGTAAAATTAAATATTAATATATTATAATTTTATTAATTGTATTATAAATATGCTTCAATAAATTAGTAGTAATAAAAAGTATCAGTCAAGAGCGAATCGTATTCCCGGAAAGGCAGTTCCGCATCCATTGCAAATCCAGTTATAAAAATTTACAAAGTAACATTGTATAAATATGCTCTTATTTTGTATAAAATTAACTACGTACGCAAAACCGTATTGATTTTTTTATGAAAGATTTTTCAATTTTATTTTAAATAACAGTGTAATCATATTTTAGTATATATGAAAAAAATTTACTTGAAGTTGGCATAACGCTTGTTTAATAGTGACGAAATAAAAGGTATTTTGCATCTTTTTATTAGAAAATTATAGTAATTTTCAATTGTTTAAAATACAATGTATATGTATAAAGCTATTAGTGACTATAGTTTGTATATCTTTGTTCGTAGGTGCGCCAGGTGTGCACCCCTCGCCCCGACCCACGAGTCACGCCACTCTCTTACCTGCCTGGCACGTGGGCTATACGTAATAGTTAATACTTTATTCATCATTTCCGTGTAACTAGGGTCGAAGGCAAATTTTGGCATTCTCTATAAACTGGGAAGACTCAATTTTTAATTCATCTGCATAATGTAACGTAAACGTAATATATCGTGATATAGCTAAACTGTTTTGATTGACTGGACCTTAGATATTATCCCTATATATATTTATATAGTAAAAAATAGAAAAGTGATTTAAAAAATATTAAGAGGGTCCACTTAGCTGAATATTTATGTCTGATTGTGTCAGTTTATTTTGTCATTTATTTAAGTTTAAATATCACAATAATGATATTTACCACTATATTCCATCAGTTCATGTAAATTAATATTAAAATTAATTCTAATAACTCCTAAAAAATATAATTACCATGCCAAAAATAACTACTATTTTTGGCATGGTAATTAACTCAAAGCCTACAAATAGGATATTTAGGAAATAAATAGAGTTTTTATTTTAATGTGCGATGCAGATCTCAATAAGCAGCACAGTACAGCTTACTTATAAATAAAAGTCCTTCATTTTATTATCATTTAATAACAGTTGCAAATGGTAGAAATATATAATATTAAAAACTTAGAAAATTTCCATTATCCAGCTAGATGTAATTATAACAATTACAAATCATTTGATTTACAAAAATATCTTTTAAGTGTAAATAGTATTCCTGCAGCTAGGGTTCTGTTCTTATTTCATTATAAGCATAAAAGAAAAAGAACTGGAAATATGAGCTTGATATGTGAGACATTACAATGTTGAGATTTTCCTCTTGTATATACTGTAAACTCTCTCTTCTTTTAATAGTTCATAAATCTAGGCCAATAAATTACAATTAATAAGTTACAATAATTACAATTACCTCTTTGTTGATGCTCTCTTTCTTTTTTGAAAGTCAACCGTGGTCTTTCCTTTTCTCTCTTACTAATCACTTTTGATTATATGTCTTTTTTACTAATCTTTTATCACTTATTCTCTCGAGGTGTCAAATACGTCCTAGTTCACTCACTGTGACATGGTTACAGCTACCTAATATTTTGTAATATTTGCAAAACTGACTCTGCATATCCTCCGAAGATAACATATCTGCGTAACGTTCAATTGATATTTCTGCCATATAACAGCATCAGCACCAGAATTGTGTAAGACTAAACGTTTTATTAAACTGACGCTCTGCCATCTTTACAATGCAGTTAAAGTATTATCAATTTAGCTACCGGCAAATATACATAACTGCAATTTAAATTAATTTAAGTAAATTTAAATGTAAAAATTGTTATTGCTTATTATTGTGATAAATTTATTCTCAAAACTTAATCTCAAATTTATACCGTTCTTACATATACATGTGGAGTTTTTCCTAATTTGATGTTATAATACGCGTATATGTAAGCTATGCCAATGTTGTTTTTATATTATCTATCAAAAATAGAAAAGTAAAGTAAAATATTTTATTAAAATATTTAATAAACTAGAAAAAAAAATTAATAAACTAAAAATAAATAATCTATTTTTAAAGAGAAGACAAGGCAAATGAGCGTTCAGGTCGCCGGAAGGGAAGTGATCATACACACCCGAGCGTGAGCTCACAGTAATCCTCCGTATTTGCCCTATAAAACGTCTCTGGAAACGATAATGCCAGCAAATTCAGACTGCTTACTAAGGGTTTAGATTCTTTCGTAGGTTCCTGTACGATGCATAAACTTGTAACATCAAAGAAACAAAAAGCCAAAGGATCGATGCAATCGAAATGTGGTGTTGGACCGTCAAATGTCCGAGTTCTCTTACAGCTAAAGATAAAATACTATCTTTTATCAACTTACTTGCTTATTTGCTCGCCTTTCAATAGAAAGAAGCCGTAAGAGATAGCAAAAAATAATCATAAATTTATTAAAACTGTTTACTAACCAAATAATAAATATTAAAAATGATTATTATAATACTAGATATGATTAAGATTTTAACTCATGAAAGATCAACTATAGAGAGAGAGAGCGTTATTAACTCAAATTAATTCATTATATATTTGTATATAAATCGTCAATAGGCTTACAATATACATTACCGTGCTTCAGCTTTGGAAAAGTGACTGACATATCAACGAAAATACATAAAATGTAATCATTACCTCAAGTAACGATCTAACCCATATCGCGTTTACTGCCAGCCGTCTCACTGCGCTACAGTGACCTCCAATATCAATTATTTATATCAATCTTATGTTAGAGCTATTCTTTCATGGTTTTTCATTAGATGTAACAAATTAAATAAATATGTCAACTGTAATTGATTGTAACAAAAAACAACTTTTGGTAAGGCACAATTTTATTGTTTATTGAAGCTAAATGAATATGAATATTCTACATATGACTTTCCAAAACAAAATAATTCAACACTAGTCAGTACCTGTACAATAAACTAAATTGTTACTAAAATGTTATTCATTATTGCTCTTTGTTTTAAGTAGGCGCAATAAGTATTAGTTATTTCGTTTGGGAAATACCTAATGGTTTATATTAATTTACTTAAAAATTATATTTTATATATGTTAAGGAAAAGATTGTTGCTTGTTATTCCTTTCCTGTTTTTGTTTGACGTGTCCTTTAAGGCAAATATATCATTAATAAATAAATACTACATACACCGAAAAAGACCTAACAAAATGAATAAAAAACTAATTATAATTTATTATAATTATAATGTAAAGTACATTACAAAAAATAATAATAATAAGGACATGCTTCTACCTACTTACCTATAATAATAATAATAATAATTCTTTATTGCACATAAAACATAGAATGTAAGAGAAAAGGTAAATCAGTATAGGTGTATCATATGTACAACGGCGGCCTTATCACTGCAAGAGATCTCTTACAGGCAACCATTTAGAGACAGTAAGACAGTAAAGGACACGGAAGAGTGCAAAAAGTAATCGCTAAGATAGTTTATACATACATACTACCATACATACATACATACATACATATACATACATACATACATACATACATACATACATATAAATTAAATTCATGCATACAGGAGACTACTGTGCAAGATAGTACTT